>VXBX01006543.1:2179-24759 GCA_013400415.1 Scytalopus superciliaris
TTTTCTTTTTTTTTTTTTTTTTTTTTTTTAATCAGTTCTTTTTCCTCCAGCTACTCTTTGCAATAACTCGTTCCAAGTGTGCATCTCCGTTAAGCCATTCTATCAAACTCACTTTGTCCCAGCTAACTGGACATGATTCTTCCATTGTTTTGTACTACCATGCTGACAATTCCCTTCCCATAATCTGACAATGAAGGGTGTCACAGATGGTGGCCCTGCCATTCCAGATTTTCAGTCAGTATGAACTACTTTGAGAACAGGAACTAAAGCAGTAGTTACTTTAGTTGACCACACAATTTAAGAACAATGTTTTGGTGAGGATTATTCCCAAATATTATTGCAGTTTATTGTCAAAGTAAAGACGAGTTCTTATTTGTGAAGCAAAACATACCTATTTCAGCTAGATCTACAAGGGTTAGTAGACAGATCTACAAGGAAGAGAGGGAGGAATTCTGAAGAAGCACTATGAAGCAAGAAATGTTGGAGTATATAGTTCTTGTATGAGTATAGCTGTCATGCTTTAGCCTCACTTTAGGACAGGACACAATGCTATATACCTGTGGTTAAGTTTTGTTTCTTTTCTCACACAAGGGAGGAACAGCTATAGAGACAGGAAAAGCAGAAAAAAATGAAGTGCTTGGTTTTTATTAAAGTAGGTGTCACTTTATGTCTAAGACAAGTGAATAAATTGTACAGTTTCCCACAGCCTTCTAGAGGGTAACTGATATGTTATAGCCCAGAGAAGTGGCCCATGTGGTGAGTGGGGAACTGGCTGCCCAGCCATACCAAGGGGGTGGTGGCAAATAGCTCCTTTTAAAACCGTCAGCCTGACACAAGTGGGGTCCCCCAGGGACTGATATTGGGCCCAATGCTGTTCTTCAGAAGCCACCCCACAGGAACCACAGAACTATACAATGTCATCAGGATCACCAAGTCCAACTCCTGGCACTGCACAGGACAACCCCAACAATCACACCATGTCCTTGAGAGTGCTGCCCAAACACTTCCAGAACTCAGACAGGTTTGGTGCTTTGAGCACTTCCCCAAGGAGCCTGCTCCAGTATCCAGCCAGCCTCTGGGTGAAAAACCTTTTCCTGATATCCAACCTCAACCTCCCCTGACACAGCTTCATGCCGTTTTTGAGTCCTGTCACTGGTCATGAGAGTGAAGGGATCAGAACCTGCCCCTCAGCTTCACCTTCTGAGCATGCTGAAGACTGCAATGAGGTTTCCCCTCAGTCTCTTCCTCTCCAGCTGAACAAACCAAGTGACCTCATCCACTCCTTATACGGTTACCCCTCCAGACCTTTCCCCATCCTCGTGGCCCTCCTTTGGAAGCTCTCTAATGGCTTTTTACATTGTGGTGTCCAAAACTGCACACAGTACTCCAGAAGACCTTCAGAGGCTGCAATAGTGGGCTAATAAGAACCTTGTGAAATTCAACACAGACAAGTGTAGGGTCTTCTACTGGGAAAACATAATTCATGAGTGCAGCACGGGCTGGGATCTTCCAGCTGGGGAGTAGCTCTGTGGAATGGGACCTGGAGGTCCTGGTGGACAACAAGCTCAGTCTGAGTGAACTGTTCTGCTGTGGCAGAGAAAGCCAACAGGATGCTGGGTTGCACCAACAGGGACACCAACAGGAGAGACAGAGAGTTCATTATCTCACTCTACTCAGCACTTCTCAGGCTACACCTGGAATATTGTGTTCAGCTTTGATTCATTATACTAAAGAGATGTGGACAGGCTGGAGAGGGTGCAGAGAAGGGACACGAACAACCAGAAAGCCTGCCAGATGGGAAAAAGCTTTGTTGAGACCTAATTACTGTGTTTCGGTATTTAAAAGGTGGCTACAAAGAAAATGGAGACTCCCTTTTTGAAAGGAGTCACATGGAGAAGATATGGGGTAGTGGGCACAACTTACTCCTGGGAAGATTGCATTCAGATAGTAGAGGAAAAATTTTCACAATAAGAACAATCAACTGTTGGATTCATCTCCCCAGGAAAGTCGTGGATTTGCCAACATTGGGCAGTCAAGGTCTGGCTACACAGAGTGCTGGGCGATCTTGTCTAGAATGCTTTTGCCAAGAAAGGTTGGGCCAGATGATCCTTAAGGTCCTCATCCAACCTTGTATGATCATTCTATACAATAGTAATTCAGTTGCTAACTAAAACTATTACTTAGCAATTTAATTTCTCCTATGTATTTAGAAAGTGTTTCTGTTATGGTTTCAGTAAGAATTGAAGGCATAAAAATCCTTGACCTAAGGAATCTTCACTATTTTAATAAAAAAATTATTTTGGTTGTAAACATTCTGGAAAAACAGACAAATAGCAACTGCACTGCTATGAAATTTAAAAGGCTGACAGCCATATAATTGTCTTTTCCTACTCCAAAAGAATTCATATCAGCATCTTCTCAGTGCTTAGTCAATTTGCCCCTGACCTGACCTACAGACACTCTGTAAACCAAATTAAAATAGTTTGTACCTAATCTACTGCATCTCTCTTTGTGTGCCAATAAGTACGAAAAATGGGAGAGGTTTTATTTCATACATACATTAAGTGACCCAGTACAAATCACAGGTCAACAGGAAACTGTCAGACAAGTTTCTTTAGGACAGCATGAGTGTTGAAACATATTGGCTAAATATACCCTCTCTTTTTTTTCTCTTTCAAAAATGTATTTTTCTCATTTCCTCCTGTCAGTATTTTTTACTCTACTCCTGTTCTGAGAAATATTAAAGTTCTGAAAAAGCAAGAAAAAAGGAGACTAGGAAAAATAAATATCTCCTAGAATCAAATATATGAGGACTGGAAACCTCTTCTGAAAACATTAATGTGCTTCAAAAAGGCAATTAAATTTGAAAGCATTTCCTTGTTTACTTCATAATACTTCAGGATCCAGTGCAGTCAAAATGTGTTTGCCTTGCATATGTAATTTTAAACTTTCAAAATTTTTCCAAAAGCAGATTTTTCTGTTTTCTTGCCCATATGCTACACTACATTTTATTGCTCATAATTTGTGTAAAGCTCAAGCCATTTAGCATTAAGGGGCTGATACAGGAAAGATTACTGGTCCTAAGAGTTCAGAACTTGTTTTATAGTCTGCAGTTTCTGTGGCTGCCTTCAGAATCCCATTCTTTAAGTTATAGGTGTAATATTAAACAGATGCTGATTTTTCTGTCACGTGTTGTAACAGATTGGAACCAATATGCCTTAACTACCACTGTCCTCAACAAATTGCTTTTTCAGCCAAGATCTGATGCCACAAATCACCTCTCATGCCTGAAATACTATTCCATTACTCTTTTTTATCTTAACTCTACATTCCTCACAGCATTGGCACTCCAGAAGGAAAATGGAGGGATCTTTTATGGATCAGACTTACCGGTTAAGTTACAGGTAGATGAACACCGAGCCTACTTCAGTTTGCACCAATGCATATGTATATATGTATTTTTTTTCCATAAATAACTGCATCTGTGGCTGTTTGAATTGGCCCATAATGTCTGGACTGCAAGTTTCCAAGTTCCCCTTCATCTTTCTTCTCATGCTCTTGCCCTCTCTCTTTTTATACACAAGAACACACACAGAGGTATATATAACTAGTTCCTGTCTTTGTTTAGAAAATTAAATTGCTGTAGATACAGTATTTGTTTTCCTTTATTTTCACTGATTTTCTGTTTAATCTTCAAACCTGGTTCAATCTAAGGTGTTCATCATGTTTTCTGGAAGGTGAGAGAGGGATGCAGAGAAATTAAATTTGCTAGAAAGAAAGACAGAAAGAGTATCTATAAATCTTCAGCACTAAGTTCTATGTCACATTCCAATCACAAATTTTTGTCACTTTGCATTACTAAATGTCACAGCACACAGCAGTATGGCAAAACAGGCATCATCTTTGTACAGTCAGTAAATATGATATTCTGCATTTGTACTGTGTCCACAGCAAGGTTTTTGCGAGGGTGTGGTCTCTGCTCAAAGAGACCATGCTGGCCATGGCCATTCAAGCCCCTTCAGCCGTGCGGGTGGTCTGTCTGGGAACACGTATTTAAGAAAGGGCAGAAAATGCCATAAAAAGAGAAGGAGAGAACAAAAAGAGTGAGAAGCAGCACAGGAAAACACCAAGGTCATAGAAGGAGAAGGAAGTGCTCCATGGTAGAACAGAAATTCACTGAAGACCATGAAAACCTATGCTGGAACAGGTTTATCCTGAAGCTCCAGAGGAGGACCCATGCTGGAGCATGGGCACAGTATGAAGAGGAAGGAGCAGCAGATACTGCCCTGTACTGACTGCAGCCCCCTTCTACCAGTGAGGGTGGAATAGAGGAGTCAGGAATGAAGGAGTCAATGTGGGCCTGGGAAAGGAGGGTGGAAGAATGGTTTCACTGATTGTCTTTGTTTCTCACCATCTGAATTTATTTTAAATGGTAATAAAATAAATTTATTTTCCCCAAATACATTTTCTCTGTGACAGGAACTGGTAAGCAATCTCCCTATCTTTATCTCAACCCATAAACTTTCTCAACCTACTTTCTCTCCCAGTCCTGCTGGAGAGGGGTGGGAGTTTGGCTGCTAGCCAGGGCTAACCCACCACAATGTGTTATGGTGGCATGCAAAGGTCTCAGCTGTCATTAGACAAGGAATGACCCTTGACTGTAAAGATTATGCAGGAAGACCACCATGGAGCAAGACCCAGAACTCCTGTGCCACATGCTTGTAAATCAGCTACATGGTCACAGTCTCTCTGATGGTCTAAAATACATGCCACTGGGGGAAAATGAAACCTTGACATAAAGAAACATGCAAGCTTAATTGGTACTTCATATAAAAAGTAATTACTGATTTACATTGCAGCTTTCAAAAAAAACTAGACTCAGTGGACTTTCTGTGGTGAGACACCACAGTCAGGATAACTGGCAGCAATGACCACTCATCAGTGTGTTTAAAATCCAGTACAGGAAGAGTGCCTTTCTCTTAATTTTTTTCAAGTCAATAGCAGCACATTGCAAGAAAATTTGACTCCCCTGAGATCATGACAATGTAAGTGAAAGCTGGATTTGTTTTGAAGAGTATTTCAGGGCTATGTAACAAGTCAAATAAGGTCTCTCCTCCGTATTGTCAACTTAGCTTCAGCTGTCTTTACATCCTTAAAACAAAAAAAAAACAAAAAAAAGAGGAACCTAAGCTGCTGAAACCAATCCATAAACAGTGACACTCTTCCCATGCCCATCCTGCCACTCGGTTTGTTCTCAGGAACAGGGTTTCCTTTCTTTAACATCAAACAGAATCCAATACAGCTTTAACCAAAACCTGCTTAAAGCACCAGAGAAAGAAGAATGGCTCATATTTGGTTTTCCTTGGATTTTATGTTTTTAATTAAAAACAAAACAAAACAAAAAACACACCAAACACAAAAGTTTATTCTTAAATCTTCATTCTAAGCATATTCAAAGTGCGTGCCCTTAACAGCTGGGGATGAAAACAGTTTTATATTAGGGGGCACCGGGTAGGCTGCCTGTGTTGCTACTTGTTTGGGAATAGTTGTGCACTCAGGAAATCTGCTCATCAGCTTTGGCAACGATTTGTGTTTAATCTGCTGAGAAAGAAAACAAGCTAAGACATTTTATTCTGCTCATATTTATGACAGGTGTATCAGCATGAGCAGTTTATTTTTTTTTTTCAGACAGTATTTATTGTTTCAGAGATATCCTTGCTGCATACTAATGCCCTGTTTTCATGTGAGGTTGCAAGCTCATTACACTGGGGTGTTTTTCCAACTGCTGCTGTGACAGTAAAAGCACCTACACTTCAGTTTAAGCATATAAAATATTATTCATCTGCATAGGGAAAGAAGTGTTGCTTTACTATTTCACAATAAAAGAGTAAAAAATGCACAATGAAATATATGTAAAATCTTGTTGTTTACCCAGCTGGACAAGGCCTTTGTTAGAAATTGTTTGAAGTGGATGGGTACTGATGTAATTTTGGAAAATGCATTAAACAGGGAAAAAATGTTTTTCTTTTATTATAAGTCAATACCAGAAGGGAAGGAAATACAGTAAAATTTGCCGCAAGCAGTCTCTCAGAGGAACAACAAAAATTGACTGCTTAATGGACATGGCCTTTTAATAAATTCAGAAAAGAATTTATTGGATTTTTAGAGATATGCAGAGGCTTGTTTGTAGACAAAACTGTCTGATAAAGTCAGTATTTCGTGTAGATCTTATATGTAATTTTATATAAGAACAATGTTTAGTCATAAATGAAGTCTCTTAATAGTCAGCACTTTGATTTAGTAATTGTTCTGTGACAAAAAATCTTGCATACAGTAACATGTTGAAATAAGTGGTTTCTCATGTGATTAGTTACTGTTTTCTAAATATAATTGTTATTAAACCTTCAGTATACTTTTTTTCTTGAGTACTCTTTTCACAGTGAGGCTACTTGATGGGACTAGTAAGGGTGTCTGCTTGCACTTTGAATAGACAAATGTTTTCCAAAACAGAAAAATATTTTATTAAGCAACACTGAGGTCAGACATAAAATGACAGTGGCTTCTGACTGATTGGCTTTATGTGGTTGAGGAAATCTGGACCCTATTCTTGATGAGAAGATGAAGTGATAACCTACACAAAAGCATTTCTTGAGGAGTATTGCCAGAAACTATCATGCTGCACTCTGGAGAATAAATGACTCAAAGACACTGAGGATAATCTATCTTTTTTTTGTTTGTACAGAAAACTCTTCATAGTGACACTGTATGTGTCAGGTTCCCCCATAATGCTTGGGAAGATTAAACTTCTAGAGCAGCTCTGAGCATCAAAGTTACTCTGTATGTCCTGATCGCAGCAGAGAGAAAACTTGCCCTGTGAAGTTCACAGTTCATGTGTGTGATTAGAGACAAAAGGTATGAGTGGAGAATTCTCATCAGAGAGAATTGTTCTTAAAACCCCAGCTGAGTGCGTGAGGATCACTGCTTTTTTAAAAAGTCAAATAACTTCTGATCCCAGGACTGCTGAATCTGACCTGTTGGTTCACTATACACCTGCACAATACTGAAGCAACAGAGAGAATGAAATGCTGGCATGTGGTCGAATTTACATCCAATGAATCTGGGAGTACTCTTATACTTCCCTTACTGGCCAGAAAGCAGTGTTTGTGCACTGAGAAGGCAAGTAAGAAGAGTTCAACACTGATACTGTGCTAGAGTTAAAACCCTTGATCTTCAAACTACAGAGGGAACTCATCACATTGAGATAACAAAAATGGGACTATCTAGAGTGAGAAGTTATTTTCAAAATCTTGCCTGCAGCAAGGAGTTGCCCTTTGTAAAAGCAATAAAGATGGTTTTTGTGCAGCTTATTCTATAGGGAGATCATGGGCTCAACATTTATTAAATGTGATGTTTAATCACTTTAGGCAGCTGCTATATCTCAGAGGATGCATGAGAGGAGGAAAAGGGCAGACATCTAACAAGAATGGGAACAGAGGATGTAGGAGATAGCAAGTGGCAGGAAGTGCAGTGTTGCTAGAAATACTAATACAGCATGTTCATTACACTGTTTTTGACTTCAAGCAAGTTGTCTTGTACGCATTCCACTATTCTGTTTGCAACCATGCAGCTATAGGATTACATACAATAAAGCCAGACTGTGAAAAGTCAGAAATCAACCACAAAAAAATTATGAAAACTGAATGTAATACAGAACACGGGAAAGAGACTCCTAAGAAACTCCTATTAAACTTGTGGTGTCATTAGGTGTCTCCAGTGGAGCTGCAGCAGTTTGCCTTATGGAGGATACAGCCTGTGACTTTTAACTTGGCGATATCCCTTTCAAGATCAGATAAACAAAAATGTCAATGACCTTGGCACCATGACCTGAGTGTCTTAGTTTCACTAGGATGAACTGTTCTTGGAAAAAATTCTCCCCTGTCTGAGTCACAATCAGGTTTTTCCTTCTGGAGTAGGAATGTGTGCGTTCTTCCCCCATCTCCCTTCCCAGTTAGCAATGCAGGCAAATTCCAGCTCACTAGTCTGGCATTTCAATTTCTGTAGGGTCTTCTCATGTTATGCCAGTATAGAAGCTTTCACATTTTTTTGTAACATTCTTTTGAAACAAAACTTCTCCAGAGGACCTTGCTAGTGTCCAGTGACTAATTTTTGAAAAGGACGGGGGTTTGTCTTTGTTCACAAGATGGATGAAAATAAATTCCATTCACTGTGGCATATTAGAGAGGCCTGTAAGCAATGATTGCAGAAGTTACTATATGTAAGGTTAAGAACACAGTGGTGGGGATATTCATATGAGAAACAAAATGCTGGTTTACCATGCCACTTAAACATTGATTAGATTGTGAAAAGTAGGTATTTTTCTCTTCTGATGAACAAAATAAATAAAACTGTATGTATTGTTCAGACCAACTGCATTTAGTGACTTTTTTGTTTGTTTCTTTCTTTCTGTCTTTCCACAGGTATATAAACTCCCCATCCAATACAGAAATCATGCCACAGTTCATACGTTTTTGAGACAGGAAATGCTGATGGCAATGCCTTTAATCATTATTGAAGTGTTCAGTGCAGTTGGTGATATGAAAGATGCAGATCTGATACCTCCCTCAGATCATGGGAGTTACAGTTTGATCACTCTGAAGCAAAGAAAAGTTGCCTGCTCAGTGGAGTAGGAGGTACTGAGATGGATCTGCTCTCAAACCCGTTGGCCTGATGCTGGCTTTGTCTGATTACATCCATGTTTACCATCAGGCTGAAAAGTCTGTCCCAATAGCTGTCAATGCATTTTGAGCAGAGTATCTCAAGTCCTTCCTTTAAACTTGCCTTCTCCAGTGCTAGGACACTGATGTGACAAGTAGGTAATCTTGGTTCAATCGTTTATCTGCATCGGGTTGATTTTTACTGGAGTTTCTGGTCTCTTAGTCTGACCTTCAGTAACACCATTTTCTCTATAACAAAGGAACCATACTCTGGCATGATCCCATTCTGCATTATGCTGCTTTGAAATAGTTCTTAGCAGAAACAAACATAACAGAAAAACATGGATGATGCAAGTACTGGGAACAGTCATGGAACCAGTTCTCCTAAGACCAGCCAGATCTAGGAATATCGTTGCATTGCATCCCCTGACACTCCAAACTGGAGGAGGACTTACTCATTCAGACACAGCACCCAACCTGAACTGACTCTCTGAGCGCATCACATTTCAACAGCGCTAACAAGCTTTCTAGGAATCCAGAGTGCTCTGCAGCATAGTGGGAGCCAGATCATGCTTGATACGGCATGAGCACAAGTGTATAAAATCTGATGGTGTCATGCTGGCAAAGGAGAGCCCTTTGGGTGCAGCTCCAAAGGGTTCCATAGTACTGGTTCAGTGTGGGTGGTGCAGAGACAACAAATGTGGCTCTCCACTGAGTTAACCCCAGTCCAAGCCTATGCTATATTCTGCATAAAAACTGCCACACTATTCCTGCATTTTGCCCCAAGATAACAACTGAAGGAGACTGGATAGGTTCTTGCAGAGCCAGCACTATCTTGTCTTCTGTGGCACAGTTAATCAGTGGTACAGATCATTACATGACAAGTAGTAATGTGAGGAATATATGGAGAAATGTGTAATGCTTATGACACGTGGTTTCTTGCTGCTTGTTGTCCTGCCACCTGCAAGGAGAATATGGGAATCAAACAGCACTGTATAGTCCATGAAACCTTGATACAATGCTATTGCTCTCTTACTACCTTTTACAACATCCTCAAGCATCTTGAAGGCAAATCTAAAAGTCTGCCACTGACAATCCATGCAAAGAGAATTCAGGGGGATGAGAAGGACAAAACAAATGTGAAAGGATGATAAAAGTAATCTGGCTTGAGTGTATATCCAAAACTGCCAAACTTCTATAATATCTTTATCAGTCAAGGATCTCCAGTGTTTTATTAACAGACTCAAAACTTTTCATCATGGTACTGTATTGATAGTATAACTGATGTCAAGCCAATAACAACATGAGCACCATTCTCATCTGTAAAAAAAATACTGAAGTTGAAAATGCAAAGGTGTCATAGTATTTTTACAGTTGACAATTACCTACTGCAAGGTGGTTGTTAATATTTTTGTTCTTTGCAATATAAGCAAGCTCAAGAAGAAGTAATAGTAGTGAGTGACAGTGAGGTCTGAGCTACACTGCAAGTTTCTTCAGTAACACAATTAAAAAATAAAAAAATGCAGCACTTGCCGTTAAAAAATAACAAACAAACCCACTATGGAGATACAATTTGTAAAAATTTTAGCAGATTTCCAAACATGGTAGAGTAAACTTTTCTAAATTATTTGGCCATGCAATGTTCTTTAAAAATAACCTCATATGCCCTGTTTAATTTTTATTGACAGTATTCAAATCACAGTGCAGGTTGAAATTACAGTGAAATGGCTGAAAAAACAACTCATAGTCTCAGTTCCCAGAAAACAATAGGATTGAGCACAGTCTTGAATTTTTCCTAATTATATCTCCATTAAAAAGTAGGTTTCATGTATGGACAATATCTCTCTTTTCTGTTCTGAAGCAGTTGACAAAAATTCCATTCTAAAAGCTCATGTACGTTCCTGTTTAATTCTGGCAATACCAAAAAGTACTGTTCACATATAGTCAGAAGTGGAGCATAGAAGTCCGCTATAGAATTAAGAACAATAAGGGGATAAAGAGACACAGAAATGCACTGTCCATACCACTTCTGAACAATTCAACAACAGGCAATTATAAATTCCTGCCTGGAGTGTCTAGATCAAAAACAGGTACCCTCAGCCAAGTACAGAAAAAAATCAGAGCAAACAAATAAAATACCCAAACCGCCTGCAAAATGAAGTGAAATACTGTTCTAAATCCTTTATTTTCTTGTTATTAATATTCCTGTTTGTGTCTCCCTCCTGCAGCTCTTGGCAAGCACTGAACTTAAAATATTTGGAAAAGCAGTTGGTTCTTCCCACCTCATCCATGCCTTAACTCCTGAAATCATTAAGCATTGTGGTGCTTGCTGAAATTCTGTTTACTAACATTGCTTTGTTACGTGAGTGTTTTCAAGTTTTCAAAAGGAACTTTTTGTTCCTACAAAGCAAGGTCTCCTCGTGCCATGCTGCAGCCAAATTAGCCAAGGTGCTGATAGCCCCCTGCAGTGAAAGAACATGAGGAGAGAGGAAAACTGGGGGAAACAGAGCAGTCTTTTCAACCATCAACATTTATTTAAATGTAATCATGAAATTTGGCTGTTCCTTGGGCCATGTGGTGTCTGCCCATTCTGCAGGGTGGGGCTGGAATTACTGCTGGCATGAATTTGTTTGGCCTCTTATTTTCATAACCCTTCAGAGCCACACAAGGGGAAAACAAGAGGCCACATAAGTACATTTGAGGGCTGAATGTTTGTCTGGCATGCTTGCATCATACAGGACTTGGAAGGGCCAAGGAAATCCTCTGAGCTTAGGGAATGTGAAGTGAGCTGCTTAGTTTAGTATGCAGACAGACAGCTGAGGAGGATACAGAAAGAGAAAATATTCAGCAGGTAGTGAAAGGGGTCGGTATGTGGGGATCAACCTCAGAGGACAAAATGGATACTATACTAACTCCATTGTCTTTCACTACAAAGGCTTTAAACCTACTTATAGCAAGAATATTAGAGAGGTTTTCTCTCCTACAGGAAAGCGATATGCCCCTTCATTTCACTCAGACCTCTGATTTTCATAAGCCTCTTGTGGCCACTTTTATTTCTCTTCAGACCCTCTGGTTTCCCCTGTAGTGTCTTGGCCCTTACCTTCTCAGACACTTTGTGGTATATCCCTCACTTCCTCTCCTTGCTGGTCCCCTTGTCATGCTTAGCCAGACTGTCATGTTCCCCACTTCTCTTGATCAGGCTGTAAGGAGGGTGGCAGTTGCTGCTCCTGCATCCCATCAGAGAGGAAGGATGACTTAAGCAGGTGACAGCAATTGGAAATTGCTCTCATGCTCTGTCGTCAACTCCCCTGCTTCTCTCCAGCAGCAAAAACTGAGCACAAAATAATGAAAAGGATGGAAAATCCTGGAGAATTTGCAGGTTGTGGTGGTATCTAGAGAGCTGAGAAAAATCTAGAAGATGACTGAGAGCAAGTAGCAGAGATACTGAAGGACAACTAGGAGTGTTTTTGACATGGGTGAATTAGGAGATCAACAAAGTGCTTCCAGTTACAGGTTACTCACATATATTGTACAGTAAGTGGCTATGGGCCAGGCATCTAAAAGAGTGTCTCTGACAAAGATGGATGGTAGGTGTAAATGTTTGGGGACATGAACATATGACTGAAATAGATTAGTG
This sequence comes from Scytalopus superciliaris, assembly GCA_013400415.1. Classification (NCBI taxonomy): domain Eukaryota; kingdom Metazoa; phylum Chordata; class Aves; order Passeriformes; family Rhinocryptidae; genus Scytalopus; species Scytalopus superciliaris. Next base: position 14,531 of record VXBX01006543.1, read on the forward strand.
GATAAAAAAGAGAGAGAAAATGCTCTAACAGTACAGCTGAGCAATGAAGACAAAAGAGCAAGCAGGCTGAAAAGAGAAATGAGAGGGAAAGCAAACAGTGGGAATACAGAAAAGAGGATGAAGAAGGAATCTGGTGCTGGCAGGTTTTTCACAGAAGAAAACATTAGAAAAGTCCAGTGTTAGGAGGATAAAGAGTACAAAAATAAAATAAAGTAAGAGACAAAGAAAGATTGCAAAATGAAAGAGGAGGCAGAGAGAAGAAAAGCAGATAGTAACCAATGTGACAGTGACAGATTTTTCATTTATTATTAATTCAAAGGGACTGCTGATCTTGCAAAGTGGCCACTCTCTGCTTCTCACACCAAGACTTTATTTGGCCTCTTCGAGAATATAAATCCATGTTCTCAGGAAAGACCTCAGTGGATGTTTTACATATTTGGCATATGTTTACTCTGATGCCTTGACAGACTACACACTGGAGTACTTCAAGTGTTTTCAGACCCATGTGAAGGCTGGAGAATCTCTGACTTTCTCCACTGTTTGTTTGAGTGCAGAGAGATTTTAGAGACCATGTTACATTTATAATATGCAGCTGTTGTTTTAGCGACATCTTGGCTTAGAAATACGGGATAAAAACCAGTCTAAGTGCAGTTCTTGACTTTTTTTTGGCTGTAATTAAATTCTGGATCTTGCTTGTAAGGGATTTTTAAGGAAGATCCAAAAATCAATCCTTTCTGCTGGCATTATTCCTGGTTTATTTATTTCCCAGGCAGTTAATGAATGGATAAAGAGAGAGTGGATAGGCATACTTGTAGCTGTTCTGTTTGGAGACCCATTTTGGTGGGGCTATTTGGTATTTTGTTGTGTAGAAATGTGAAGAGAAAGGCTGGTAGATTAAAAAGTAAAAATATTTTACATGTAATTGCAAAAAGAAATGGTAGGGATTTAAGTCACAGAGGCTCAAATCCCTGTGGAAACCACTTCAGAAAAAGTACTTGAATCACAGATTTTAGAGCCAGAAGAGATCAACAGATTGTTAGTTTGACCTACTGTGTAACATGGGCCACAGTGTTTCATCCAGCTAATTTTGCAGCTAGCCTACAGCTTGTCTTTCCTGAAGTCAGGTGGGCTTGATATGGAGACTTAAGGGGATGAGGAACTCAGTGCATGTTAACAGTTTGTACTCTGGTAGTTTATCCCTTGTGGCTCAAAATATGTTGATTCTATATTTAACTTCACTTTATACAGATTCAGTCTTTGTTGTTGTTGATGTTGCTGTTTAGTTAAGCTTTGTCTGCTCTATTCAAAGACTTCCTTACCTATTACTTTCTTGATGATTGTGAAGAGTGCACACTAGGTACAAAAGATATGTGAAAGAAAGGGCATCCTCTGTCCAGACAGCAGTAATATGAGTGACTGGAAGGGAGAACATCTGTTGTCAAGAAAATTCCCTCATTCTGAAGTATACTGTGTATAGCTGGGCTCCCCTGCAGCTGAGGCACTGCTGTTCAATTTGCCTGTAGGTATTGATGCCAGGCCAGGGGCACTGGCTCACGGATGGCTCAACACTGCAACAGCAGAGTAAAAGAGGCTGGCCTGGAGACAAGGTGATTCCAGTTCTTGGGACAGTTTTTGGCAATGATCGCTGCCTATGTGGGATATGATGCAAAGGGAGAGGGAGTGAAATGCCAGACTGCGTGAGGCTGCAGTGAGTCAGCCACTCCAAGGGGGCTGGAAGAAATGTATAGTCTGTATAGAGGAGTGTTGGGCTGCCCTGAGCGGGAGGCGAGGAGTTTGGATTTCTGCAAATCCAATTCATCTGATGTTCTTGGCAGTCAGGGGAGGAAACTCACAGCAGAGAGCCCTGGTGTGTGCGGAGTGATGACTCTCGGGCTGCCTTATGGGAAGGCAGGCCAAAAAATGTGGTTACCATGTCCTGCAACAACAGTCCTGAAGAGGGAGCATAAACTAATAGTAGTGTCCAAGGCAATATAAATTGTCTCCTTTGTGATGGAGTGAGCAGCGTAAGACTAATGACTAAAGCATTTCACAAGCATTGACAGGAAAAATTTAGATATAGGTGTCTTAAATAACCAGTGATTTTACCGCCTTTTGCCAAGAGAGAAAAATTCGATGCATTAATTAAAATTGTTCTTCCTACAAGATCTTTTTTTGAGAAGTTCATCATCTTACAATCTTCATGCTGGTATTAATTCTTCCGTTACTTCTTCTAAATACTGGATTTTTTCTTCTTATGTCCAAGAACGAGGATCCTTCATCTCTCTTTTTGCATTTTGAGTTTCAAAATTCTTTCTCAGAATTTCCTTTTTTATTGTTAATGATATTAATTTAGAGGATCTGACATTTCTCCCACCAATCACACTGCTACTGAGAAGTATTATCAGAGGTATCATAGGAGTATAATTATGAGGTAAATACAGTTTTTTGGGGAAAAAAAATAGGTATTTTCATGTGGTCAAATGGGGAAATGTCATTAACACGCTGTAATTTGCTTGGAGTAGTCCAGCCTTGGAATGTGCGCAGTATTTCACTGCATGAAAAATGATTGTTGCTTCAGCTGCAGCCATATCCATCTTCCTGGGAAAACTTCCAGCTTCAAAGGGAAATCTGGTTGTACAAGTTTGAACTGTGTTTTTAGCTGCAACATAATCTTTTCTGCCTTCTGGTTGTCCATTGGAAATGGTAATAAAAACATGGCACATGGTCCTTTCAGCCTCAGTGTAACCTTTCTCTTTTTCAGGAAAGAAAAGTTCCTGAACCCAGAGGGTAATTCATTTTCTGACATATTTTCAGATGCTTTGAAGCTATGTTTTTATGGAGGGTCCACATACTAATCTGCAGACTAAAGCAACAGGATGGCACCTGCCATGGCAATGGCAAAAAATAAATACACTGGTCTCCTAAGTAATGCCTTCGCAACAACTGAATCATATTAAACATAAACTGATTTAATGCCCTGAATAGTCAAGTTCTTAAATCTTCAGTTACCAAAACATGTTGTCATAGGAAAATCTTCAGTGAACCTAGCAATATTGCTTTACACACAGGAGAAAAGAAACACTGGTAATGGGAAAGACATATAACAAACATTTCCAAATTTTCAGAAAAGCGAGCCAGAAAGTAAAAATAATGTATAATGAAATGGACTTCCCACATTTGTTTTTCCTCCATGAGCAAATGAGCTATAATAAACAATAAAAATAAAGAAGCCCTAGCAATTGATGACCTCTCACCTTCACCCCTTCCAAGCTGCTTTTTAAGGTATTTTTCCTACTCTTGGTTTGTTTATTGTTCCTCTGCTGCTTCCAAGTTGACCTTCAGATAGGATCCCACCCAGAGTTTTGCAGGAAGCAAAACAGAGCAACAGAAGCAAAAGAGTTATTAGTTGGAATAATGGTTACAAAAATATGTGCAAAGTTATTATATCAGGGCTGTTCTTTTATTGCTGAGATACAAATATTTTTATTGATGTTGTCCTCAGACCCTTTGGGAAATTATCAGACACATTAACATCCTATGATGTTTCCCATGGCTTCTCTATTACCCTTCCAGTTGTTCCAGGATGCCCTAATTACACACGTACACGGAATGTAAATTACTTCATATGATAAAGCCTGTTCTAGGGAGTATCTTGTCCATTCTTTCTGATTGAGTCTGGCTTGAAGAAGACACACAATGGAGAGCAATTAACTTCTGTTGGGTTTCTTTCTCTGGAAAAAGTAATTCTTCTGGGGTTTTGTTTGTTTGTTTGTTTGTTTGTTTGTTTTTTAATTTTTATTCTCTCTAATCAGCAAGAGTTGACAATGGAGTACTGAAAAGATTGTACTACTGTGATTACTAGTCTTGCTGTTTCCAGACCTTTGAGTTGACAGATGAGACAACTCACGTGGAAACAACAATCTTACCTACCTATCACCTAAAATCTTACATTGGAGAAAAATATTTGTTTATTTTATGAAGATGCATTAAGTGAATATAGGTGTTTAAAAGATGCAACCATATTTATATTTCTATTAATAAACTTTCTGTTAGATCTATGAGGGAAAGGGTAACTTTAATCTTAGTAATTCCTGGATATTGACTCTGTAGCTACACTATTATTCTTTAGTATTTAGTATTTACCTGTCTGTCACATACAGTGATCACAGTTTTGTAAAGCTCAAATAACTTGAAGTTAAGTCTTGGATGATAGAAGCAGTGCTCAAGGCAAAATAACTTTTTCATATTTTTTTCCTGGCATCAAAGCATTCTGCAAATACTGGTAAAAAAACTGTCTGCAACTTAATTGTGTTAAAAGGTGGGAGCTCTGTGTCATGATTACAGTAAGTTTTGGGCAATACAAATTTTGTTTAGTCCCTAAGCCTAGGGGGAGGTTAAATGCCATTTGTTTTGATCCAAGTCCTATTCATTTGATAAACACCTCTCACCATATATAGCATAAAGTTGAATTAACTGTTCATCTTACTAGTACTGCAGTGTCAAAAGGCGTCCTTCTGCAATACAACTTGTTCTGATCAGACAACCTGATTTCACTTCTCTGAAAGCCTTTTGCAATTTTCCTTTTTGTGTCTCAGGCCTGGGGATTCACATGGTCAAAGGATGTGATGTTGTAGAAGCCCATTTGACAGGTTCGCTTCACATCTGCCTTAGCAGTACACCTGCCACACTGAAAATTTCAGTATGAAAGAGGTACTAGAATTTGTTTGCAGTACATCTCCATTGCTTAGCAGAACAAATGGCGTTGCTCTTGCCAAGACCTGGAGAAAATTATGCATGTTGTGCATTTTAAGGCTTTCAGTAAGTTAAAACTGAGGTTTTCTTATGCTGAAAGGGGTAGCATGGAAGCAGCACTGTTGGCTTGCTCTTAGCGCCATCATCAGAGGACACTTGCCATGGGAATGTTTGAACCAGTGGTGTTTTCATGCTGCAGTTATTTACCATTGTTTCTGCAGAATTAATTTCCATGGAAAATACAAAGCTTGCAAAAGTTAAATTTGGAAAAATGTTGAAAGTCTAGCTGAAAACTGAATTTTTGAATGAGAGGAGTGCCTGTGTGGGAGATGGAGTTAGGGACCTTTGTGCTCTTACTCTTCTCTGTTGCCTGGGCTTCACAATGATGCCATTTCTCCCTTCCCACCTAGTCAAGAGCGGAAAACAGTGGAGAAACAGGACCCTGCCCATGGATGCAGAGCCTGGCTGGAGACCCTTTCTGTGGAACAGCTCGCAGGTGGATCAAACAGACTATTATAGGATCATAGAACTGACTGAGTTCGAAGAGACCTCCGAGATGATCAAGTCCAGCCCTTGATCCAACACCCCTGTGATCACTAGACCATGGCACTGAGTGCCACATCCAGTCTCATCTTAAAAACCTCCAAGGGAGGTGAATCCACCACCTCTCTGGGCAGGCCTTTCCAATGCCTGATTGCGCTCTCTGTAAAGAATTTCTTTCTAATACCCAACCTGAACCTCCCCTGGCAGAGCTTAACCCGTGCCCCCTTGTCCTGGGAGAAGAGACCAATCCCTGCCTGGCTACAGCCTCCTCTCAGGTGGTTGTAGAGAGCGATGTAAGGAGACTCCTGTTCTCCAGGCTGACCACCCCCGGCCCGCCCAGCCTCGCCCCACAGCACTGGCGCTCCCATCTCCCAGGACATCCCGCATTCCCCCCGGATCGGGCGCTCCACGTGCGGCTCCACCGGGACGCGCGGGAGCGGCGCCGGGGGCAGGGCCAACGCTGCCGTGCCGGTGAGTGACAGCCTCGCCAGCCAATAGGCGGCGGCGCGGCCGGCCCATATTTGCATATGCGCGCGCGTTGCCATGGGGACGGCGCGGCGGCGGGCGGGGCCCTGTTAGAAAGAGTGGGAAGGGCCGTGAGCGAGGATGTGAGGGATTCTCCCCCGGACCGGTAATTAATGCCTAGGGCTGGGATAGCTCCCTTGTTCCCCGCACCTGGCTCTGCAGAGGTTTGCCTGGCACACCCCGTGTGTCAGCCTTTGTCAGGTCAGGGGTTCCGAATTCCCAGTTCCCCACTTTTCCAGGGCAGCGGACTGAGTTCGCTTATATGTGTGTTTTAAGGGGCAGGAAAATACAGTTGGGATAATCATGGGCAGCCATACGGATATTGAAAGCTAGAAGTGTTACTGTCCGTAACAGGTAACCCTACCTGGCACATAATTACTGATTGTCCCGCATGACAGGGATTATCTCTTCCAGTTCTATTCCTGGAAAATACGCGGTGCTCAGCAGGAATGAAGAGGTTTACTAAAACGCCAGGTTGTTTTGCTTTGCTTTGCTTTGCTTTGGCTTGTTTTGTTTTGTTTGGAAAGCGCAAGTGAAACAGAAAACTGCTGGTTTTTTTCAAGTGGTTTATCTTAAAGGTTATTGCAAAACTCGTTCTTAAGGCACTGTCAGCGAACTGATCGCTCAAGTTACAAATTAACACCACTGCCTGTGTTTGTTAGAAATTTATATATTTTACTTACATTTACTCTTCTGTTTACTTAATTGCTTAGGACATTGGTCTGTAGTGGGATGCGCTGAATTCTAGCCAGATGAAATTACAAGTGCTCAGACATACATGTCACTTCAGCCACATCTTCTGGGGGTATTTCAGGCTTACATTCCATCTGTATTTCTGTTGGCTCATGAAATTTAATCCCCAAAGAATTAATAAACAGAAAACAGGACTATATGGACAGATGTGTAGATAACAGCTTCAGATACAAAGTCAGAAATAAAGAACATCATTAAACATAAAAAATGACGTAATCATCAGGACCCGCAGGTACCAGGTAAAACTTGATGATATTTAGACACCATGCCCTGTTACACCAATTATAAATTACTCTTGATTTAATCTGAAGATAACAACATTAATGTAGAAGAATGATGTTTTTTAGGATTCCTGACAAACAAGAGCCTTAAGAATGAGTGCTATAATGTCATCAGGTCTCTTCCTGGATACAATGAAGTTTTTGATAGCCCTCCCAGTGTGCTGTTTCCTCTAACAGATTTAGCAGGCAACCATTGCTTTTTTTGTGTCACTACATCATTAATGTTCTTCAGTGTTTTACGATATGCTGAATTGTTCATGCAAAATACAATGAGAATTTAATAGCATGTTAGGTTTACCAACATTTCACAAAATAATTGGGATGTCCAGAGTTTTGTTTTTCTAGCCATTTTCCATTTCAAATAGTTTCATCTGTTTGTCTAGATTCCCTCTGTTTCTTTTCTGTTATTGTGCCTTTCTGCTCATCATTTAGGTTTCATATTTTAATATCTGGTGTATATCTTGCCAAGCGTAGTAATTGCTCTGGTAATCAGATTATCTATCTGAATATCCTGTTCATGACAAAAACAGAAAAAACCTTAGTTATGGAGTCATTTATCATCAGGAGCACTTTCTATTCAAAGATTATTAAGGTTTCTACGCCATAAAAGATGAGAGCGTTTTCCCCTTCTAAATGTTCTATCCTATATAATGTAACTGTTACTGCAGATTATTGAGAAAAGTCTTCCCATTACTGAATCACTACACTTGCAGTGATAGGCTCTCAGAACACGTGCAGTGTCACCCTTCTGTTGATTTCCAGTGACTTGTGCTTTGTACAAGCTGACATTGCCTGGCTTCTATCTTTTTTGTTTCAAACAGGCTCAGAACTGATTTTGCATTTATCCATCCACCTCTTTTTGTTCCCTAATGATTAGCCTACTTTCTCGAAGCAATTGCATAGTCATCATCAAAATCACTGGGAACCAGCCTGATTCTGCACAAATGAGTTTCAGAAACGGAAATGTTGAACAAAGACACTTGAGCTACAAAGTACAGGTAGCTCACTTTGAGGTGTGTAAACTTACTTGCTTCAATGCCTGCTATCTCTCATACTCTGTGCTGGTGGGCAGGGTGAACATACGAAATCTGTTCATTATTTGATGCATATCTGATATGCCATCTATGATTTCCAGAGTGCTAAATATCACAGATATACTTCAGTAAGTGAAGATTTGGTTAAGAATGTGATGCATAAATATCCCTAGTGTCACCCATATTTGGAATATGTCTATGCTGATTTTTGCACAAGAGCAAGTATGGAGACAGAGTAACTTCATAAAATATGAGATGAGTGTGTTAAATAATTGTGTGTGAATAAAACAAAGGTAATCGTCATCCTGATAAGTTGTAATGCATCAGTAGGTAAAATACAAAAAAGCAACAACTTTTGTAGAACGTAAAGAATATCTGAGAGAGAATGGTGTTACTGAAGCAGGTCCAGGATTTCAAATTTTGAAAGTCCATTTTTCTCATATATTTTAAGTAGTAACAGTCATAATTTCTTTATGTACTGGATCTACATCAACTCAAAGGAGTTATTTCTTATGTTTGGACAGGGGACAGTAACACAAATGAACTGCTGGGTCACTAGGAAATGTCTCCAGTTTCTCTGGTAACACTGTCATAAACTTAAATCAGATAAAGCTAATAAAATAAAATTAATTGCTGCATAATTGTATACAGGGTCTTCTTAAATGCCAAGTATGCAATGCCTGCTGTTGATGTGATTTTTTGATTGACTTGCAAAGTTTTAGGTAAGAAGCTCCAAAGAAAGACATGGTAAGTTTCATAGGTCAGAGGAAAATTACAGAAACCTTTGACTAGAAATACTGTCTCATCACAAAAAACACCATAAATAGTTCTATATCAGAACTGCATAGAAACCTCTGGGTTATATATTTTCTTTCTCATACATTGCAATGAACCTCTGTGCACACACAGAGGCACATACTTCTCTCTTGTGTAGTTCATAAAGGTACATCTTTGAAGAAAGTTTCAGTTTTATCTAACCAACACTTCAAACAATGAGAAAAATGTTCACTGGAATATTCCCAGATAGTTCTAAGCTGTTTATATTTATCAGGAAATGGTGGCTTTTTGATGTGGTATATTTGGGGTTGAGTGTTCTTGCGTTGTCCTTGTAGCTGGCTGCATCCATGTTTAAGAAAGGCGTAACCAGCAGCCTCTGGGCTGCAGATGCTGTGGGGGGAAAGGTATTGCTGTATGTGCAGCTGATCCTCTGAGGGAACAAGCTCCACACTTGGATGTGTCTGAGTGTGCATTACTCAAAAAACATTTAAGCCAGGCTGCTGCAGTGTTAGATGTTACAGACTTACAAAGTCTTGAAGCTGCCAGAAGTCGGGGTACATGCCAATATTTGTATTTTCAAAAACTGGAAATAGTTCCTTGAGATAGGAGGATGCACAAAAGCATGGATAACGCTCAGCTGTGACAAGATAAAGCATCCTGACACTGAAAACTATGGATTTCCTACATCTTAGTGGTATTTATTTCAGTTCAATCAAATGAAAGATTATTCTTTTCACATGACCGAAGGAAACTATTAGTCTCTAGGACTAATCAAAGGAGAATCCTCCAGCCAGAAACTGTGGAGAAAATGCACTGCTGAGCTGGAAAAATGTGAGGTTTTTAATGTGTGGTTAATTTGCTAAAAATATTGTTGGAAACATAAGAATGTTTTTTTCCTTTTATCTTTCAGTGAAAAACAGATCCAACAGTAAGATACTACAAATTGTCTGGTATTTTTGTCCAACTTATGCTTGAGTACTTTGTTTTAACGGATTTCTAAGTTGATTTATAATCAAGCAATACAAAAGAATATTTAGCACAAGGAAAAATAAAACTTAATATGTTGGTTTAATCCAATTTGCTTTCCCTTAAAGAATAATGGGAAGCCTCTTAGAAGACATTTTATTTGGAAAGAGCTTGAAGCAAGGCTTTTTGGCATTCAACAAAGGATGTCAGTTTTGTCCTTTCTGACACCTCTTTTTTATACATGTATAATGAAAACCCTGTAAAGTGGAGAAAAAAAGGACTTACCTTTATCTTGATGGTAAAGTTAGGGATCAGCCTTAGAAAATGCTGTGACGGGACTGATTTAGTACTGGGGCTCTAGAAAATCTAGATTAATTGCTTTCTTTTTCAGACTTATTGTTTTATACTCAGCAGATCACTTACTCCATCTCTCTTTTTCTGAATCGTTCCGACTCAGTTGTTCTCCTTTGTCTTTCCATACAGTCCAGACCAGACTGAGAAATCAGGATCTCTGGGTACTATTGTAGTACATGGAGTTTTTGCCTGTTTCTTCATGTTTAAAGCCATTTGAGATATTTCAGATTTAGGTAACAGTAAA
>VXBX01006543.1:24954-74738 GCA_013400415.1 Scytalopus superciliaris
ATTACAACTGAAAAACTTTTCCTTTAGAATACTTGCAAATTTAGCCCAATGTACAAATGACCCATACAACAACAACAACTCTGATGTCACAAACAGAAATCTTTGGTGCCAGACAATGCATGATGAACAGGCAGCATGAGAATACAACAGTGAGTGTAGCATTGAAGAAAGGGAAAAAGAAGCAAAGCTCAGATTGAAGTGAGACTGCTTAAACAAGGATTTACACAGCCAAAAATTCATGAGTCGGAGGTAGTGAATTAACCAGTATTTTTTTGCAAGCTAAAATTAGTCTCTTTTTTTGATGCTGACAGCCTTATCTGTAGCTGTTGTATTTGGATGCCACCATTTTGGAGCATTATGCTTTCCCCTTCATTTAATGTATCTCTTTGGCATTTCATACACTTCCTCAGGCAGATCAACCCATCCAGAGATTCTCAGAACTCTGTTATGGGAGTCCTGATTTTGTAAGCCCTCTCCAATTATAGATGACCTCTCAAGGAGCCTCTTGGATTTAAACCACTGTCACATCAAGGAAGTGCTTCATATAAATCCTTTTCATGGCTTTATCAAGCACTGGTGTTTTTTTTTTTTAAAAAGGCAATCAATTGTTCCCATTATTTATTTTTCTTGTTTATGGTCTTCCCTGGAATTGTCTCTGCATTTAGATGGAACCAAACATGTTGAAAAGGTCAGGGAGGGGTTTTTTGACATGTATAAGCTTGAAAGTTCTGTGACATTTATTTCAGCTCTATTTTCATTTTGTGCACGGATTTATCTTTTCCCTTTGTGCTGGCAGGTGAGAACAGTGACAGTAAGCCAGCCATATAGTTTAAATAGAGTTTACAGTCTGATACAGCTACACATAGAAAGTCTGTGATATCAGTCAGCATCCATTAACTGTACAAAACCGGATTCCCCAAATTGTCACAACTCTTCCTGTATTTCATCCATTTAATAAGCATAGTTATGTCCTAGTAATAGGAGGCTTCATGCACCGTGTTATTCCATAAGGTAAGCTCTGTTTTTTTCAGCTGGGAGGTCTCCATGTGGAATTCTAGCTCAGTCAAAAGCAGTAGTGTTGAGAACTCATTGGAAACAGCCAATTTAATTCCCCAGCTAACACAAGTATGTTTTGTTCAATTCAGTCAAGGAATCCAGGCTTATAAAATGACCTTATAATGGGTTTTGAGGAATTGTTTACATGAGAGAATCAAGAGAGATGAAAAACAGAGAGGGTCACTCTTCAGAAACGGGCTGCATACAGGAAATAGGAAACGTATGTGTCAACTTTGCTTCCAAGTTCCAGCAGTTACATGAAAGAAGACATAAAGAAGGCCATTTCAGGGAAGAAGTTTCCACTTACTTGTATAGGTTGAATCACACATGGCAGTTAAGAGAAGGCAGCATTAGTGAGGCATGGATAATAATGCTATTGCTATTGCTGGTTAGGTGAAGCTTAAAAACAGTGTGCAAAAATCCCAGTTACCTCTTCAGGACAAGAAGATTAGAGATGTACTGAGCTGTTTGCACTGTTCTCATTCTGTTCTGTTTTGGTTAGAGTGACGCTCTCAGCCTGATACTGAACTAGCCATAGTATTTCACTTGCTTTTAATTAAATTGATCTTCTCCACTGGTTGTAAGTGACATGTCACTGCAGTTCATGAGATTGTTTTTTAAGTGTTGTCCTCAGTGGAACTGCAGAGGAGAGAACTGTTTTCCCACAACTATACACAATGATCAACTGTATTCTCCCACTTTACTGAAAAACATATTGCAACATTTTTAAAAGAAAAACATAAGAAAGTTTTATGTTTCAAAATGTTAAATCCCAGTCTGATTTACTTCCACATCTTTAGCACTGAGCTTGAGAGAAGATTTGAACTGCTCATACATCTTTTCATTTCACACTGAATTTATAGGAAGTTTCCAAATAGTAACAGCCGACTTGGCAGAAATAAATGTAGACCAAATGGTGTAATCCCCACAAGAAACATAATTCTCTTATGAAGTATTTACAATAGCAAGCTTGGAAATCCAACAATAGGTTATATTGTTAATAGATTGTTTATAGCATCTTTTATTGACTGATTCATTCCTAATGGCAACAGATTTAGTCACCTAACATTCTTCATGTGGCAGGCAGTTCAATGTTCACTGTTGCTTTAAGAATCCTCTCAGGTAGCAGAAAGTTTCAGTCTGACATAAATCAGTAAATAGGACATAAATAGGACCTTGCAAAGTTCAGAAGTTCCCTGAAATGTAACTGAACTTTCTGATGCTCCCTTCTTGTGACCTGCCAATAACCCTTATCTTCCCTGCCTCCATGACCCTTTAATGTTTCCCTGGCTCTCCATTCCCTTCATCCTCCTAAAGAGCTTGGCTACATCCCAACTTGGATTCATCCAACAGGCCACCCTCTTTGGAATCTCTCCCAGTCTTTGAAACAGCCTTGAGTACAGTAGTTTCAATACTAGTTTGCAGATTTAAATTTCACATTCTGCTGAACCTGTTATTTTGGTATCTGAACTAAAAATTCCAGTGCTACAGTTTTATGTAACCTTCAGCATATGTTATATGCATACCTGATAGCTTTAGACATAAGAGGATACTACATATTTTTATTTTTTTTTTTATTACTTTACCATATTTTTCCACAGACTGAAGTTATCTAATAGAGTTTTAGATGAGGTGTTAACTTTGAGTGCAAAGTATAATGTCCCACAAGAATTTTATTTTTAACAGCTAACTGCAACATATTTGTTCACAGAGATGTGATTTGTTCCAGTACAAATCACACATTGGGTATAATGGTCTTCACATTTTTCACTTTGCCTATAAATAAATCTCAGCTTCAGAGGAGATTTTTTTTTTTTTTAATAAGATGATGTAGTGTCCCAGGAACATTCAACTTTGTATTTGAACAAGCACTGTGAATGTAGCAATCTAAACATTTTTTGTGTGCCTGGCAAGAGGATGACTACTCACATCGACCTGGTGACAACTTCTTTTTTTACTATTGCCCATGTCCTTAAGATATCCCCTAGAATATTTATGACAGAGTAGAATGAGCTCAGTGCTTCTCTGTGGCTCAGAGTTTAAGTTTGTCGTCTCAAAGGTTATGGTAAAATTGTGTCATTGCCCTTGGGTATCATGTCATTCAGCCCACCGGTTCAGAGATGAGAGTGATAAGGGTGAGAGGGTGTTGAGTGGAAACAAAGTCTTCCATGGTGACGTGACAATACTGCAGGAAAGAGTAAGTCTGGGTTGTTCGGTTGCAGCAGAGAAAGAATCCAGATGGGTCAGTGGAATCTGTGTGGATAGTTTGTGAAGTTAGGCACCCCCTAAAAGTTTGAAAGGATCGAGATGAAGTTTTGAATGTTAGGTAAGGGCAAGGTGACTCTTTAGCCAGCTGTTTCTTTTATTCCAGAAAAAGCAGACTGTCCTTGGCTGTTGCCTCTCTATGCAATGTGCTAGGTTTTTTCTCTCTTGCAGTAAAACAGTAGCCTCTACCATATATGCATGTGGACTGAATTTTGTTTTCTGATCCTTGGAGGACCAGCATAAAGTATTATAAGAAATGAACATTTAAAGGATACAGCAAAGGGGTAGACTGCATACAGGGGTAGACTATACATTGAAAAACTGAAATATGTTTAGTACTGTGTTGAGACTGAACAAATACAGTGGTTTTACCTTCTCATTTTATTTGTAACTCTCCTGTACTGGGAGAATTAAGACTGGTCAGAGAATTTGAGCCACCACCTCATAAGTGCTGAATAAAGGAGCCTAACAATTTCCTTCAACCTAGAGACTGAAAATGTTTTCCTTTCTGTCTGTCCCTTTGTAGACTGGACATTAACGTCCCTCTACTAAGGGACTTTTTCTTATTTCTTTGCAGAAAGTGAAATTATGTTTAACTATCAACATGAAACTTATATTTGTAAAATTAAGGACTGTGCTAAAAATACCAATTCTATCAATAACTGACAATAAAGCCTATTTATTATACTCCAAACCACTTGCATTCATCAGCTTGAGTTTTTCTAACCCATCTTCTTTCATGTCCTTCATGACTTTTCATGCTCTAAGACTAGAATTTTAGATTTACATTGTTCAGCTGATCATTAAGAGTAAGGATATATTTGATATTATTTATCTGCTATTTAAAAATACTACACTGTAGTAAGATAGAATTTTCATTGTGATAAACCACTGGTTGATAACTTTAACAAGGGAGAAAGCGTATATTAACATGTACTAATTTCATTTGTTTCAGGATCATGTAAGAACAAAAGACAAACGGAAAACACACAGAAACTCCCTTTCTCTACTGAAACCACCATTAGGTGCAGTGTTCCAGCTTTGAAGTCCCTAATATATTTCAGCCTGTGAAAATGGATTAAGATGTAGAATCATTTTGAATAACAGACTTTCCCAAGCCCTTTATGTGCAGGAGAGAGAGAAGTTTCCTGAAATGCCATACCCTTCATGGAAACAAATGTCAAGAAAAAGAATGTGAACAAAACCTGTAGTACTCTGTCAAGTGCTGAAGAATCATCTACTAGTATCTCTAGCACCTTGCCTTCAGAGTATCATCTGGCACCATCTAACCTGCCATATCTTCCCAGAATTTTCCCCAAAATAGTACATCTAGAAGCTGTATCCCAGTAGAGATCACCAGGCACTACAGTAGTACCAAAACCATCAAAATTTTCAAATATGTCTCAAACACCCCCCCCACCAAAGAGACCTGGCTTGAAGGTATGCTATATCTGTGGCAGAGAATTTGGGTCACACTCTATTTCTATACATGAATCTCAGTGCCTAAAGAAGTGGCATATTGAAAACAATCAACTACCAAAGCACCTTAGAAGACCAGAGCCCAGGAAACCTGAAGTCCTTGCTGGTGGTTCCTCCTATACGCTCGCAGATGAAAATGAAGCCGCTTATCAGAGTGCTCAAGCCCAGCTCGTGCCCTGTGGAAAGTGTGGCCGAACCTTTTTCCCTGACCGTCTCCCTGTGCATGAAAGGTGTTGCAGAGGAGGTAAAGGACCAAGATCTGGAGGTGGCTCAGCAAGAGCTGATCAGTCTAAGACCAATGAAGGAATGAGTGGAGCTGCACCAGCTGTGCAGGTAAATTGCTAAACATGTGCTCTGTGAAGGGGTGTGGATGCATCCTGATGCTTGGCACTCCAGGGGAGACTGGCTTTCCATCAAGTTTAAAATCACTTTCCTTCAGAAGGGCCTTTTGGCTCCATGCAAAAGTTTATCTGTTGAATAGTGGAAAAAAGAAAAGGGGGCTACTGAGTGCATAGGAAACTACTTATTCCTATTTGTTTTGACTTTCTTTTTGAAAGGGGTTAGTTGGGTTCTCCTTTTCTGTAGTCTTGTAAGAGTTATGCCTGAAGAGCGGCCATTGTTTGCTATAGCTCCCTAGCAGATTCTATTGAGCAGCTTAGGCAAGGTTTGGATGTTACATGTTTTAGTATGTATTAGGTATTTTTATTTAGTTAACATGAAATGCAATATTTCATTATCCTGTAAGCACTCCAGCACTTCAAAATATGATTTTTGTATTTTACCATTTTTCTTAACCTTGGCGTGGAACGTGAGTTTACTGAGGACTTCATGTGCAAAGGCAGCAGCTCTGGGTATAACAACAACAAAATAAATAGGACTGCACATTTCTTTCCACTGAATTTGATTCAAGATCCAAGAATAAAGAAGCTGATTCACATTATCCAAAAGCTACACAGAGTTGGAAAATGGCATATTTTTTTCTGCATTTGTTTCTGCACAAGCTGTCTTTTGGCCAGGAGTTTTGTGAGATAGATGTCTAAATTTAGGCCCAGTGTCTAAATTAAACAGTTTTTCTTTTTTTTTTTTTTTTTCAAATATGGATTGGAATCCTGGTTGCCTACATTACTTTTGAAAACGAGATTTAGCTCTCAGTCACCAAAGGAATGCAATGGTATGCAGAGCATTTCTAAAGGTGCTTTAGAAGTCAAAGGATGTAATAACTTACCAGCTGCTAAATAAAAGGGAAATATTAGCATTGCCCTAGCTCATATGAGATTAAAGACAACAGGAGCCATTTTTCTATTATGCTCTATGAGTCCACTAATTGATAGATACTGGTAAATTAAGTTTCACTCCTCAGGTTTTCTATCAGCAAATTTCAAGCAATTCACAAGCGGTTCAAAGGGCTGCACAGCTGCATCTTTAACAATAAGACAGGTGATGTTCATGTTGTTTTACACGACATTGTACCTTTTATCGAAGAACTGGATTTGCTCTAAAAGTGGTTGTTCAATGAAAGGCCTGGGTGTGAAACAGAGAGTTTAGTCCATCACACGTAATTCTGTGGTTTAAAAGAAAAGGGTGTGGGGGAATTGTCTGTAGCTATAATGCCATCAAAAAATAAAAAAAAGGGGAAAAAAAAAGTTTAGAGTGTGGTTTGGCATTGACAGTGACTCTGTAAAAACATTACCTTCTTGCACAACATATCTGCTTCCTGTGTGGATTCAGTCACATCTGCTGACTTGTTGAACAACAAACAACATTATTACCACTTTTTTACTTCTGTGAGCTCTGCGGTGCCAGAATGAAATCTGTTCAAATTTGTTCTTCCTTCTATGTGAACAACAGGTTTCCTCACTTACTTCCAAACAGTTACAGTTCATCAGTTGCAACAGAACTAATGAGGCTGTACAGCTTGCAGTTTGTAATTGACTCTGAGGGACTTCATTATTAACTGTGACTTTCAGGAAGGGATGATGGAGTTTACTTTTCTGAGGTCTTTTGTACAGAGGTACACATTAAAGGCAGAGAATGGAATGAAAGTGGACTGAAAAAAATATCCTGTGATCCAGGGGGCTCTTCAGGACTGGCAGACAGCTTATAAGAAGTGGTCAAAGGAAGCTTCTTTTCTGTAGGTTTACATTCTCTGTGTGAGGGTCTCCATTTACAAGTGAACATTTTGAAAAGTCCACACATTGAAGGATGTGGAAAAGTACTAGGCATATGGAAGGACTGCAGATTTGCTATGAAGAGGGACAAGGTCTTATGTCTCCTTTACAGTCTTCGTCTTTTTCTAGCATATGGTTTTAATTTTGCTCACCTCACCAACTACTCAGCGACTTACTAATTCTGTTAAAAAGTAGTACTCCATTAGTGGTGGAGTGAAATGGTAATCTGTTCTGGTCCTGGCTGAAAAGCATTTGCAGCAGCCATTGTCTCATTTAACAGTCTTACTTGCTGTGACGGTGAATTATTTAAGTACTGATTTAAAGTCCTGATTCAGCAACACATAAGAAGAAAAGATTAACTGAAAAAAAAACACCCAGCCCTTTCACAAGTGTATTTAAGAGAAGTAATACTACTGTCAACGTACTTTATGCAATGAAAGATGCCCTAAGTGAAAAAGCTGGATTTTTTTATTTTCAAAATAAAGTCTTGAGTGATTTAGTAGTACACCATGTGAAGGGCATTTTAAATTTAAAACTGCGAGCACTTCTGCCTGTATGCCTTTGTCCTGGAGCTCTCTCCCCTTTAGCAAGTACAGGGTCAACTAGACCAGTACCATTACTGACAAACTATTTCACAGTTCTGTGTTAAATGTCTTTAGAGCTGGAGGCTCAATAGCCTCTGTAAACCACCCCTTCCACTAACTGTCCTCGCTGTTAGAATCAGTGAACAGTTAATCATGTGTGGCTGTGTAAAACAAAAAACAGCCTATGCTTAGAGACTCTCAAGGGTCACATCAGCTTAGAAATTCTGTTTTGGAGTCTGCCATGATACCCCAAACAATGAAAGTCATGTCTGGGCCTCCTGAAACACAGACTTGCACTAGAACAAAGTCTGTGCTTTATTCTGTCATAGACAAAAATGTGTGGTATATGTAAGTGAGCATCAGTGACTTGCTGCGAGTTATGAGTTTTTTGACGATACATAACACTGATTTTGAAAGTCTATTAGATGTATCACTAGCATGTGGTGCTGCCATCTGCTGTTTTTTTCTTATCAAGTGAAGTACCTAAAAAACTCACTGATCTTCTTTTGCTGTATTGAAATGTATTTTAACACAACTTAATCCATGGAAACTTCTGTTGAAACATGTTGTATTTTGCTTTAGCATAAAACCATCTAGGCACTTGGCAAAAGCGTGACTCTTTCAGATGCTGTATAAGGGTAATGAAGGTGGAAAGTCAATGAAAAGCTTTGTTTGCTTCAGTTGTGGCAGCTTTGAACACTTTTCTAGGAGAATACTGACAAATAAATTTGCAAATACAGTAAGTTAGATGAGAATGGACAATGAATGGATGGTTTGAATGAAACTTATTGAGTATTATCCTTGGGAATGATTGAGCTTCCTGCCTTTCTGCTTGTACACAAATGCCATGTTCAGTATACTGATGTATTTCAATTAAAAGAAAGCGCATTAGGAGCAAAATTGGATATTCTAGTGCTCCCAGTGGAGTATTATCTTTAATTACCAGCATGATCTGGCAGAATTACGTTACTGTTCAAGGAAATTTTACGCACCGGCATATGACCAGTTGTAACATCAGTGCTGTTGTGTCAAGGCAGTGGCTGAAAGTGTTCTAGCAGGCTGTGAAGTGCACCTTTGGATAGTCATGAGAGCCATGCCACAGCTTGTCCCTGTCCCTTATGCAGAATGCTTTTTACTTTCTAGAGAGGAGTCTGTGGAAAGGGCTGCCTTCATACAACAGAATGCTGCTGCTAAGTGTTTATGCCAGTCTTTTCCTGAGCCTCTGTTCCGTGGGCAATTCAAGTCTATGACGGGAGCTCTGTCCTAGAGCTTCCCCTCTTTCCACTAAAATACATGGATAATTAAACAAATAAGAAGGGCAGAGGTGTGTGCACTTCTGGATGATAAATATTTATATAGGGGAGTTTGGGAGACGGTCTTATTGTGTGTACTTAAGAAGAAATTAAAAGTTTTGTGCAGAATGGAAGGACTTGACCTCATGTAACACCATAACAGCAGCCTGGGGCTAACCTCAAGTAATGTCAGGTCTATTGAAAATACATAGTTGCATAGCCCTCTGAGCTAAATAACTTCATTCATAGTCACGCAGACATACTTAGCAGTCTTGGAAAAAAAAAGAAAATACTGAGACACCAGAGGAAAGCCTAACTACACTGTTAGGTATTTGTAGGTATTTTTATAATAACACATATCCTCAAGAACAGACCTTGCCTACAACCCTTTTTAAAAGTTAAAAACAAAGCAGTGAGCAGACAGCTTAGCCACTGGCCTGTGAGTAGTTTGGGTTGGAAAATTGTGGTGTTTCCAAAAATAGTTTAGTTTCAAACTCCAGGCCTCCAGATGTGACATTTGGGATAGGCACACTGAAGAGAAAAAGAAATGAAGGGTAAATATCATCAGCTGTAAAAATTCCAAGTAAAACTTATCATATTTTGGATTCCACAGTTAAAAAATGAAAAACCTGTTACTACCAGCTGTAAGGCTAATCCCTTCAGGTTTTATATTTCACATTTTTAATGTGTGCAGAGAAAGACTTGTGTGTATAATTACATCTGTGGTGATGATTCAAACTCACTATTTTTTGGGGAAAAAAAAAAATTGTATCCTTAGAGTGACCTGTTTCCTTTTAATTAATTCTGGTTGCTGCTATTGTTTATGTACAGTTTTTAATTGTGGAACTTACAAAACTTTCTACTTTCTACTTCAATAGATTTCTACAGCATTTGTATTTGGATTCCCTTTTCCCTTTCTGGTGCTATATAAAGAGTCCCTACAAACCAAATGCAAATCAAATTGCTCTTTCCTAGTTTTCAGCCAATAAATAACCTATTTTAATGAATGGCAGGAACCTAGTTAATGAAAACTAGTGAGGAAAATGTGTTCCCAGTGATTTTGCACCTAGCTTTTTTTTTTAGGAAACCATTTCTAAAATGCTGTAACCATACATGCCAAAACAGGCATGTGTGCTGAAATGAATCCCCTGACCTCAAGAGTTTAGATTTTAATATCCTTATCTAAACCTCTCCAGAGCCTACAAATATAATGTCTTCAAAATACTCTGTATCTGGATCCAGAGTCTTATCTCCAAGTCAGACAACATCTAGCTCAAGACCTGAAGTAAAGAATAGATGAAAATTGATAATGAAAAGTCAGAAAGTGTCCTTAAAGGAGCTGCTGTTATATTCATCTGCAAATAAGAAGAGAAGGGTATATTTTTATATTTATTAGAAAATAGACATATATAATATACTGTGTTAACAAAGATAGCTAAGGAAATTCCATTTGAAAGTCAAGAGAATGAAAATGTCCTTGGAGAGACTGCCTTTGGATGTTGTACTTCAAGTCACTGTGAGAACTTTCTAGATTAAGTCCAACTTTTCCCAGCAAAAACACACTTTATAGAGTAGTATTTCTTCTTGTAATTGAGATTACATGTGTGATACAGGAAAGCAAGCTTATGCAGATTGTTCAGTAATGACATTTTCAGACTGTAACATAAATGGGAGAAGAGTTGCCCAGAATTTCTTGAACACACTGATGGGCTGACAGAGAGAGTCATAAATACTGGAACAGGTTATGCTTTGTCTTACACAGCAGCAGAGGAAAAAGTTAAATCCCCACCTCCCTTGCTTGAGTGAGAAAGGCTTCCCATGTTTGGTCTGGCATGGCTGTCCCTCTAACTTTAGAAGGGCAGGGGATGGCTCATCTCTTACTGGTATTCCACAGTCAGAAGTGTAGGAAGTGTTGGCAGCTGTGAGACCCCATCTGTGTGCCTCAATGTGCTGTCTCTACAGCGTGTTCTTACACTACTTCCTGGAGCAGGGCTGCTATTGACACCACACCTAAGCCAAAGGACACAGCAGAGTCCATAATCTGCAATACCGCAGTAATTATACGTTTTTCAGCCTTAGAATATGTATTTGTGAGGTTTGGGGTTGAGGAATCTTTTTCTTCCATTGTTGAGTTGTTCTTTTATGAGAACAAAAGTAGATCTGCAGTGTGGAAACAATGATTTGCTTAGAGTTCAGTTCTACCCTTGGTGCAGCCACTGGCAAAGTTCACACTGAGGCCTTCAGGATAAACAAACTGCAGTTACTATTTTCTCCCTCATCCCAAAATATCCTGGACTGGTTTTAATCATTGGAGGCTAAGAATTCCATCAGCTAACTGATCTGTGGCAAATATAACTTGGAGTAAGGGACCATAATCTCTGCTTGGGACAGTTGCCCTCACTGTCCAGCTTTAGAGAGATGCTAAGGCTGGACGCAGTGCTTTGAGCTGTGTTCTACCAGAAGATGGAGTCTTTCTGTTACTGCACTAGGTATCAACAGTTCAGCTGAGGAAGCTTTTGTTGCTGTTTTACATGTTACTTCTGCTTGGTCCATAAAAAAGGGCTTCAACCATTTCAGATGGATGCTGTTCTTTAGCAACCTGATGAAGCAGAGGAGTTGTTTCTGCATGTGAAGATTTAGCATTTCCATTAAATTGAAAGTGTGAAAATAAAAGAAATGAAACTTATTTAGCTGAGAATTAATTAGTCACACACGTGAATGTTTAGCCCAATATCTGCAGAAGGAACCTGCTTGTTCCAGGTGCCTAGTTAATGAGGTGCTATCTCTTAGAAGCTTCAAGGCTGAATCCAAGCAAAACTGATAGAAACCGTTAACATTGATTTCACAGATACCATGTTCCTTATCTACATGATTGTTTTCATCCAAAGTCATTCTGAATCAAAACTAATGTTGAAAACAGTATTTATTCTTTTTCACCATTGTTACTTGCAGGCAACAGTGATAAAACGGCCACCAACAGTGATTTGTTACATATGTGGTCGTGAGTATGGAACAAAATCTATTAGTATTCATGAACCACAATGCTTGAAAAAATGGCACCAGGAGAATGACAACTTACCCAAGCACTTGAGAAGGCCAGAACCCAGAAAGCCTGACGCCAGAACTGTGCAAGGTAAGATACAGACCAAACTAAGATACGGGAGGAAGAAAGTGGAAANAAAAAAGATACTTTTAAGCAGTAGATAAACAGTTTGCAAGTACTTCTTTCTCCAGTTTAGTTGTTTTAAGCTTTCTGTTAAGTATCCAGTTCTCATGTAAAGCATTCATGGAAAGTAAAAGTAGGGGTTGACTCTGGAATATGCCTCTTGGGATGGTCCCCTTTATATGTCAGCATGTTCTGAATCAAAACACAAATAGATTAGCAACCTGCTAATCTAGCTGCTTCATACCTATGTTGCTACCTTTTGAGTCCTTTCAACACTGTAGACAGGCATTTTTTAAAATAAGCAAAAACATTCAAGAATAACATGTAGATTTGACACAGTCATTAAAAGACCCTCAGGTAACACAGATACTTCAGCTAAGGTCTTCTACAGTCAACATCCAGTGGATGTTATTGATCCCTTTTATTTACAAGTATTAGAAGCTTTCATTGTGAGACATTATAATATAAACACAGTGGAAAAAAAATACAGGTAGTATAAAATACACATTTTAATTCTGCCAACTTGACATGTTTGTGCTGTGGGTTCTGTTTTGTAAGATTCCACTTCTTCAAATCAACAAACATTGATGATCCCCAGCACCCACAGACAGATGGGCTTCCATATATATTTTAAGCGAGCTGTGCTCACTGTAGGACCAAAAGGAAATCCTGTCTGTGCTTTGCCTGGAAGCTGTTCCCAGGATTTCCCTATTCCCACATAAAGTTATTTCACCTTTCCTTCTGGATGCTTTCCTTGTCCCTGCCAGCTGGTCTGAGCTACTTTGGGCCAAGTTTGGACCACTTCCTCACAGGCATTTAATTCACACACATTTTTTTTTATATTTCCCATAATTTCTCTCAGCTTCCCCTAATGTCTGGAAAAGTAGACATAGTCTCCTACAACTCACTGTGAAAGAGTCATACACTAGATCAGTTTACAGCAATACAAAGAAATATGTCCTCAGAAGACACACAGAAGAGAGCAGAAACACTGGGAACACTAACCAGCACAAAATAATAATCAAAGTTCAAATAATATCAATTTGGAACTTAGTTAACAGATGCCAAGTGGCAAAGCTGAATCTGCAGTAAAATATATGTTCAAAAGACCATTTTCATTGTACTTGCTCTTTTAGATGTTAAACACTTTTTACTTATTGCATGTCATGTGGTAAAACAGATGGAGAAAATGAGAATTCCATGTGAAAGAGAAGGATGCAAAAGAACAAATCTGGTTATTTTGAAATACACGATTCTTATTTTGAAGGAGTGGAAGCAGAAAGAAAGCCACTCTTTGAGAAAACAATCTAGCAGAAGGCTCCCAGATATGAATCAGAAAATTGTCTCGTTTATGCAGTGAGTCATATCAGGCGCCTCTCATCTCCTGTGAGGTGTTGTGTGCCCAAGGTTCCCCGGGGGACATTGACCTGCTTCCAGCATCTGTCCCTAAATGCCTGCTAACAGAAGCCTGATCAGTTCTGTAGCTTGAGCTAAAATTGTTGTTCCCCCTGCAGTTGCCTCGTACTCCTGGCCTCGAGAAAATAATCTCAGTGTTGTTCTTTTTCCATAGGACTTACTCTCCATCATCTGGTAAATACTATAACTGACCTTGAGACCACATGCATGTACTGCATGTCTCACAATTTCTCAGCTCAGGGAGGAGGGATTGCTGTTGTTGAATGAAACAGGCAACGTTCAAAAAAAGCTCAGAAATATTAACTGCTTACATAAAACTTTTTATAACTTACATAAATCTTTTTCTGAAAACTCAAGTGTCACAGGAAGACAACCACTGCCCTCATTACACAGTGTTTTGTTTGTGGAATGCCTAACACATGCCTTCAAGGAGAAAGTCATCTCTTTCTCTCTCTCTCTTCTTTTTTTTTTCTATTTTTTATATATTCCATAAACTCACCAAAGTACACAAAATACACATTCATTTCCTGCAAGAAAAGGGGATATTTGTCTCAGCCAGGAAAAGAAACACTACTTGGTTGCTCTTCTAACAAAAAGAACATTAGGAACAGGCATATTAAGAGATCTAAGGCTTATTGTGGTTATGTGAACCACTGGATATGAATCATATTAAAATTATATGGGTCTTTAATGAAGAGCTCTATCATGTGCCAATGACAGAAACCATGAAATATTTTTAAATACACAAATCCTTTTCTTTTAAAAATTGTCCACTGCTAACAGTTCAAAGAAAAAAAACAGATTTTTAAATATTTTTCTATATTGTCATACCATTTGAGAAGGGTGAAGCAAATACATCTTCAATTCAAGCCATGTGGATTTTTTTTCTGCATGTACTTCAAATGGAAACTCTTAAGATCTAAATCCAGGTATTAAGCAACCTGCCTGGCCTTTTTGCAAATCAGTTTGAAACAATACTATGTGAAAATCCATTTCAAAAGGAAAGTCCATTTCAAGATGAAAGTAAACAAGATTTTTTTTATACCCAAATAAAATCTTGAAAATACATCTGAGTGTTTGAAGAATGCTCTTGAGTTTTCAGAGCAGTCATTCATCCCACAGTGGAAAATAACTGAGGGTAAGACTGGATTACTGTTTAGATGACAATAGATGCATCAGTGCAATGACCTCACAGGAAGCTGTGGCTTAAAAGTACTGTAGGTTTTGTCTGTATCGGGTTTTAGGCTTATCTAAGCTTTACTCCATTTTTTAGCAAAAGTTGCACGAACTCCAACAGGAAGAAAATTTCGCCCCTTGTGCCCCTTGTCCAGAGCAGTGCAAAGAGCATATTCTCAAGTATGATACACTCCCACCCATAGCCATGGCCAGATAACACATGCTCATTAAACAGAACTTAAAGTAAAGCCAAAAAGGGAATTTGCTGATAATAGTATGTTGCAAAGATGTTAGTAATTAGCTGAGAATGCACATCATAACACACAGCATGATGTTTTTCTCTGTGCTCTCATACAATACAAAATGATTCAGTTTGAAGTTAATTTAATTCAACCCCTGGGACAAAAAGCAGAGTCTTTTTTATATATTTTTTACTCTTTTGCTTCTTTCTTTTTCATTTGCAAAAGCAATATGGTTTGGTTAAACTGAAAGTCTCAGTCAACAGGTATTTCCTGAAAATATTTTCCATAAAGAGTTGAATGTGGGTCTCCAGAATGAAAGCTGATACTTTCTTTTTCTAATTTTCCAGCCAAAGGTTTCTATGATCTTGATTCTTTAAATGAGGCTGCCTGGACCAGCGCCCAGACCCAGCTAGTTCCATGTGATATTTGTGGGCGTACTTTTCTTCCAGACAGACTGATTGTCCACCAGAGGTCCTGTAAACCGAAACCTGCAAAGTGAACTGGGTGTAACACGCATACAAATGTATGCCTGCTAACACACAAACACACACACTTATCCAAAGCTAAGTAAAATGTGTGTGTCTGTGTGTGTGTGTGCATGAATGCACACACATGCACCCATACCTTTCAAACAAACCATGAGAGAAATAAAATTCAGCTGGAGAGCCATAGCCATCAAAGTTGTAGTGTGTAATCATATCACATGCTCTAAAAGTCTCTAAAGTAAAAGTCAGTAGTTGCTACAAAAGGGTAGGTTCAAATACAGAAAATTATTTCCTTGATAGTTTTGTTTCCCTTCTGTCAAAGACTTCTCTGGTTAATGTAAGGATCTCTAGTTGAATTTGACTAATCAGAGAAACCAAGTAGCTCCTTTAAGTTTGTTCATTTTTGTTTGGGTTTCTGTGGTTTATCTGTTTGGGGGTTTTTTGTTGTTGTTTTTGTTTTGGTGGGTTTTTTTGTTTGGTTGGTTTCCGTGTTTTTTGGGTTTTTGCTGTGGGGAGAGGGGTTGTGTCCTTGTCCATCTTCGGCACAAGATGTTTGAAGGACTCCGACTCAGCTTAAATCCATGAAGCACTCCTGTGTTCACATCCTTGTGTGACAGTGCATCGTGCATCTCATGAAACCCTCAACTGCCACAGATGAAATATTCCCATATAAAGGAGGGTAAAGCAGAAACTGGCTGTTTTTAGAAGACTCCAGAAGTGCCCTCTTCTTGGAGCATTTCTTGCTTAAGAATGAGACTGACCATGTGATTTATCCTCAGCTCAGTAAACTGATAATGCCAAAACCCTTTTAAGTTAGAGAAGCACATCTTTGTCAGGAACTTTGTAATAGGAAACATATCTTTATGTCAAGACAAAACAAATACCACCCTGCCCTCTGTACCAAATGTGGCCATAACAGAGTACCGGTATTGGCAAGAAGGGTAGGTATTACACAACAAAGCCAGAGGGAAGGTGTTTGAAGGTGCTGTTTTGAAAAATGTAATCATGTTATATAGAAGATTCAGTGCCAAAACACATCACTGAATAGGCTAAACACATGAAGAAAGTAATACTCACTTTTACAAGGTACGGCAGAGAGCAATTATTATTTTACTTTTTCCAAAGCATTTTATTAAGTGGTGAGGTTATTCAAAAGTTATGACAAAATCCAGTACAAGTTGTGAAACAGCAATCTATGCTTCTGGATATTATGAAAGGAACTGTACCTCATGTATGTTTTCATCTTCAGGCTTAAGGCCTAGAGTTGTCTGTTCTGTATTGTGCGATCAATGTGATTTTTCTCACAGCATTCACTCTTACTGTTGTACTTACAAATCATATTAAGTGGATGCCTTCATATGCACTAAGATGAAATATGGGTATCAGCAACTTAACTTTTCCAAGCTATCAAGCTGTGTGATTTGTGGAGTAAGTGAGGTAAGAAGTAACATCATTGTTCTGTTATTAGAGAAACACTCCTGGCTCCAGCCCCAGCAGGCTTTTAATTCAGACTGGAGAAGTACCAGCATTCTTTGGTGAAAATAATTTCCAAAACAATCAATGGTACCTCAGCAGCCCTTTCATCTTCAGAATGAGGATTGTATAGTCTGAAGATAGATATCTTCAGGAGTCAAAGGTTCAGTTTCTGTTCTACAGAACAAAGCTGTGTAAACCCTGCAGATCTGTCCTTGTTAGTGTCTCCAACCATGAGAGGTGCTGGTGGAGCTGGACCAGGGCCATCCCTCCTCTTTTGGCTGAGGGAAGGCATGTGGCCTGAGGAAAGAAGAACAGGGGCATTGGTTTGTGATTGTTAGACTGGCTCCTAGGAGCTGTTGGCAGGCAACATACACAGAGACCCTGAGGCTGTTTTAAGTCACACCAAGTGCTGGCCCACTGACAAGCAGTTTGGTAATTGGAGGATTATGGATGTCATACAATCTCACCTTTGTGTCCCTTCTTCTTGGAAACCTCTTTCTTTTCTCGGACATGAGAAACATATTTTGGCTACATATTCCTCACTGAGTCTTCAAGATTCACTAGAGTCACTTGAAGAGCAAAAGCATGTTTTAAAGAAACCAAGCCTTCACAGAGTCACTGCAGTCCTTGGCATTAAAAATTTACCCCTGCCTTTTGATGGGATTCAGATGTCGTAGTCTGTGTTGTTCTGAAAGTTGGACTCTGTGTCCCAATGATTTTAAATCTCTCAGAAATTTCACCCAGAGCAGTTTTTATGTGTTTCATTGTCATCACTACAGGTCTGTATTTTTTGTTTTTTAGAATTTTGTCCCAAAAAGCAATAAAATCTGCCTGATGAGCTGAGCTGAGTGTTTATAAACAATAAAGGAAGTACCAATATTAAGTGTACTTTTAATGTGCTGTTGTATCTTACCCAGAAATACTGTTGTATGGGAGCTCCTGAAACCATAAACCTGGATTATGGTTTCCACATCAGCTCCTAAGGAAGTCAAATGCAGATTTGGCAAATTAAGAGCCATCTCTGCTAACATGTAATTGCTGCTGACCTCTGATTTTAACATGGGATTTGAGAAATGGTTAGTCAAGTGAGTACTGGACTGTGAGTGCTGATGGTGAGGTCAGAGCATGCAGCGCCTCAGGAGGAGGCAACACCCGTCTGTAAGATCTCAAAGGTCATAGCGTCTCCTTCCCTCCACAACCTGTGGGTACAATGATTTCCAAAATGTGTACAAATCAAAAAAGCACTGACACAGGAATGCATATTTTCCATTTCAAAGACTGTCATTCACACGGTTACTCTGTCACAAGTTTCTCTGCTGGGTTCACCAGCCCTGATGTTAATTTGTGCCAATGATGACCGTGAGTTCTATTGCAAGCTTTGTTCACTGGGAAAAGCACTGATGATGCCTTTATAGTTTGCTGTCAATATGAGCATTTTTCAATATTGTTTGGCATGTATCATTCTGACTTTTTTGCAGGAGAGGAAAAGGAAATGAGAAATTGAGCTACTTTGCTTCCTTTGTTTTCGTACTGTAGTGATTTGTCACTTTAACTTTATCTCATCCACTGTTGGCTCAACATTATTTCCAGCTGAATCCCATGTTTCCTACACATTTAAAGAGCTGAAAAATGTCTTCCGGTACTTCAGAAACAATGACATTCCATCTAGTTTGCCACAAATGTGCTGATAACAGCTAAAAGTCTTCCTGGAGAAAATGTACAGAAAGGCAGAACATAGATTGACAAGCAAAGTTTGATTGCATTAAACCAATGAGCATGCACTTTCAGATTATAAATAAAAACTTTGACTTACATTTTAGTTCAGCCATTTCAACCTACCAGTTCCAAATAAAAAATTAGACATTTTATAAAAGCAGTTCTGAAGATTCATTTTAACTGCAGACGTAATAAGACATTAATGAAAGAACCCATAACTGCAGAAAAATATTATTTGTAAAATGGTATAGTTCAGCAAACTGAGAATGTCACAGTCCCTTAGTTACCACACAAACTTCAAATGGGCCTGCATCTCTAAGGGCAGTAGCAAAAAAATGCCTAGTAGGTGTTAGCAAAACAGTTACATGGACCCTTTTTCTTAAAGACTACCAGCACTTAGTAGACTATAGCCTGAGGAACAAAAAATTTGTAAATGCCAGTTGCAAATGTCAGGTTCAATCTAAAATATAGTGAGAACCTACATGGATCTGAGAATCTGTCTGCATAGCACAGACCTGGAAAGCATAGCATGGTATAGAAATGATGTTTCTAAGAATGCCTCCTGACCACTGACAATTTGAATGCTTAAGCTTTAGTTCAGGATTTATAAAGATGATACTTGATTCAGTACTCACTGAAGACAAATCCTGCAGTGGCATATGGGTACAGGGTGGAACCAGAAAAGCTAAGAGATCAATCAGATGTTGATACATCTATGTCTTAATTTGATTAGATCCTGCAGTTTTTCATGGTGGCACACAAGGTTTCATAGCCTCTTTGTTTAACAATAGAATTTCATAGTTGAGTATTTTGGTTTTAGTACCCAGTTCAGGGAGCTGGTCCACGCAGAAGAAATTCTAGGGAGGCTTTTGTCTGAATCAGTATTTTCTTTGGGGATCCTGTCTGCCCAGATAATAAGTTTGACTTTACTGTCAGTGGGGATAAGGTTTCTGAATGCACAGTGAGTTCTAATGAGTTTGCTCTATCTGGAAAGATGCCACCCTCAGCCACACAATAGGATTGTGCAAAAGCAGGATTCAACATGGGCATAAAGACCACCAAAAAAATAGAATCTAAAAGCTTGGAAAACCACCCAAGAATTGCCTGATGGACTGTCTAAGTTCTTGCATGCTGTTAGTCATTTATTCCTTGGTCAATATTGTAATTGACATATCCAGAGTATTGTTGACTCTGGAGGATGCAAGGGTTAGGGACTCATCCTAAATCTATATTTCTTTAAAACATATGGCATTCAAGAAAAAATTTTATAATCTTCATAGAGTTTGGAAGAAAGACTTGACAACAGAACTGGAAAATTTACCTGACAAGTGAGACTCCAGGAGCCCAGACTGTTTAATTTTAAAAAAAGATGAAGTGCCTCACTGATAGCCTGTACATATCCAGATTACAGAACCTTTTTTCAGAAGAAAAGATTTAATAATTTCCAGGGCAGGTATTTGGTGCTAGTCAAACTCACAAGTAAGAAACTCAGAATTATCAAACAGCAGAGCTAAGATTTTTAGTGACTTGTCCATGGCAGGATTTTTACAAACATGAACTTTAAAAAAAAAAAAAGGCATAGGCATAGGTCTAATATGAATAGATTTGGGCCAGCCTTGTATTACAGTAGGGCCTGTAGGTAGAACATTGGACTAGAAGACTCTTTCAGATTATCATGAGATATAATAATTGACATATAATTTTCTGGATAAAAAAATAATTTGCAAAAGTCTAAGAGAAGTATTGCAAGTAGCCAGTCGTATCTCTGAATGAGATATTCAGAACTTCAAAGGTAGCAGTTAAAAAGAAGAAACTGAAAGATGTGCATTTTTTAAAAGTAGTCCCATCTCTCCAAGAATGTGGGCCCAATGAAACATGTAAATAACAAGAGTAAGCTGCTTCTTAAGGTAAGAGCATTTGACTTGGGTTAGGATTTGTACCTGTATTTATAAGTTTGATTGGACTACCAAGTCAGATTGTGATTATGAGGTCTTCAGCTGAGCAGTGAGAGATCTCTGGACAAAAAAAATTTGAGATACAGTCTCAAGTGGAAGATAAGCTGCCAGTCTCATCAGAAAGAGGAGACTGATTTCAAAACAAGTAAGTGCTTTGCCTTCCCTGCTTTCTCTGGCACCTTAAGGGGAAAAAGATTTACCTAGATTAGCTCACAGGACTTGTAAATCTAAATGGTTAGGAAACTGGCTGTTTCATGTTAGTTTCACACTTTGTTTTTGTAATACATCCAATTCAAAACGAGTTATACTTACTGCTGTATATTTAAAGGCTGCTTAAAGGCAAGAAAGATGTAAAATAAGGGTCCTGCCAGGTATAGTTTGTGATAAAAGCAGATTTCCAAGATCTCCTCCTCCAGTCTTTGCACAAGTGCTACTTTGTTAGCCACCATAGCCTTCCCTGCAGTTGTTTTCCTCCCTGGGTCGTCTCCTCCACCATTTAGCCTCATTTGATGCATTTGGGCAGATGTATCGTCTCCGAATACCTCTTGGAGAAGTTACATTTCTCAGTATATAGCCATGAGGCTGCAAAATGTGTGCAGTGTGGAAGAAGCTGGAGTCAGAAACATGGCTCACACTGCACACTACACATTACAAAGTAGTAAGCTGGAGGCAATCAAGTCATATAGCAGAGCCACATGGAGTGTTTTTATTCCCTTAATATGTAATATTTACATTATATCACTTAGGAGATAAGATGTAAAAGGAATATGCATCTTGAAAAATATACTTGTGGCTGTGAGAATAAAGAGGCTCAGTCTGTTCAGTTTCTCAAAGAGAAAACAGAGAGGCTGTTTGATCTGTCATGTATGCTGTATTTCAGCTCTGAATTTTCAAAAAACAAACCAAGTTCAAGGGTAAAAATGGGCACTTAGAATTCCAGTTCTGCATAGTTAACCTTGACATGCTGAGGATCATGTGCATGTTTTGCAAACTCATCTCAATTAAGTAACATAACAGACTAGATACCAAATTTCTCAATGATGTGGCACTAAAAATACCCAGTACAATTTCCAGAGTATCTGCTTTAGCAAAATTTGGACTTCTGAAAACACAAGGGAGGACAGCCACGTCAACTTACCTGAGCTCTTCTGAAAAAATCAGTGGAAAGTGTGTGCAGGTCCTTTCGTGTTTACCATGCAGTATGGTCTGTGAAGTTGACCTGAATGCCAAAGAGACCAGACAGTTGTCAGAAATGTGACTATGGTATGAAGATGTCTGGACAGGCAATTTCTTTTCAAGGAAGGTAGAAGGAATTTCTGCATCAGCCATGAGTCTGTGGTCCGAAGAGTTAGGTGCTTACATACCTCAAGAGATCCAGCTGTGTTAACTAGAGAACTGCAAGCTGTCTAAATTATGGAACAAGCTGTTGGTTGTAGCACATGTTCAGAAGGATCTGAAGAAGATATTTGGGCTTGATGATGAATACATGACCAGTATAATGTTAGACAGCATAGTATTTCTAAGACTGAAGAATGAAGAGCATTCCTATCCAGTAGATTTCCAGCAATGATATATATGAGTTATGAATGTCTTGAGGTTGTTTTATGAGAACTAAGAAAAGGTTTCTTGAGTGTTTTCACATCTATAATTCAATTTCTTCTTGAATGATCCTCTCAAATATTGGCAGACTCTGCTATTCTAAGGAAAAACCTGTGTGGAGAGAAGAGGAGATAGTAGCATACGTCCCAAGGTCCTTGGTCAGTGACCCCAGAGTAACTAATTTCCATGTCTAGGATGCACACTGAATGTCAGCATGTTACAGGCAAGCCTAGGAGTTTAACAGAACTCCAAAAAAGATATAGAGGAGGACAACTATGATTCTGAATAGCTGGCGCTTCTTTACAACAGTTCCAGCAAGTCCAGCCTGAGGTAGGTGGTAAGATAAACTCATAGTTATTTGAAGTCAAAATTTAACAAAGCACATCCCTTTTCCTGTTTTCTCTGGTTCTTGAGAGTGCCCTTAGTCCATTTTATAGGCTTCATCTGTCTGTATCATCCATCATTTGAGTCCTGCATTTGTTTTCATGTCCAAAACCTGTTTACAACACCTCTCTTTGCAGGTGGTTTTGCTGGTGATGCGGTTGGCTCATTTATGGGGTAGACTTTCATATTTCATTTACAAATTTACTTTTCTTCATGTATTTTTATTAATTTAAATAAAATTACATAGAAAATTCTGCACACTAAATTATACTAATACAGGTAGTTTAAAACAGCCATATAAGTAGTCATTCTTTTTTTCACCCAAAAGCTGCAATATCATAGCAGTAAAATGAATCAGCCTTTGCAGAACCATTTAGAGATATCTTTGATTGACAAAACCAATATGAGGGTATGTCAAAGTGTTGCACCTCTCATTATTGAAAACAATCATAAAAACCCAGCTTAGCTGGCATTGGGAGTGGCAGTCTCCAATGAAAGCAAGATGTTTGTCACGAATAAGGAGTGAAGCAAGAAAAGGATGCCAGTTGTTGAGAGCCGAGTTCCAGTACATACCCACTGCTTTTCCACACTGTAGTTATACAGATGTTTCTGATCAGTTCCACGTGGGTCAATGAGGAAGTTTCTGACTTTCTGCAGCTGACGTTGACCAACAACATTGCTATGCTACAGTCTGCAGTACTGCATTCAAATGTCCGGTGAAATTCAGCTTAGCAGGTTCTGAAAACATTCTAATCGTGATGGTCCAAACAGGCTAATACCTTCTGTTTGCAGGCAGATTTTGCAGTAAGCATGATGTTCCTTGCTGTTAAGGTCAAGTTCTGAACTGCACCTGCCAGAACTCCTTTAAAAATACCCCAGATATTTCCACTCATATTGCATTTCTCAGTGTGCATCACCCTCAGTCTAAGAGGAATTGTGAGTTAGAATCCTGTAAAGAATGTCAAACATAGATGTAAAACTCTTTTTTTCAGTTACATGTTTTTCCAGAAGAACTTATTTAAACATTCAGAAATCCTCCGACCTGGGGAAGTGGGAGGAAAATGGCAGTTACACAAATGAAACCCAAACATTTTTAGGGTTGGATCTTGTGCTAGTTTTAGGAAGTTGTTCAACAGCATAATGGTCAAGGGAGTAAAATCTGTTTAGGAGTAAAAGTAGGGGGCCAGATCATATTTACAGCTTTGGTTTTAACTTTTCAAAAATATTTTTCCCCACATAATTTTTTCTTTCATCAAAGAATTTTCAGATTCAAAAATTCCCCAAATATATTACGTCCTTAGATTTAATTTCACTTCTTTCCTAAGAGCTATTTTTCTTGGAAGAAGGAATATTGTTACTGAAGAGCATATGACACTATAATGACAAAGTCCCATGTGCAGCATTTTTCTAGTAGTTCCCAGTTCAGAATTTTTCTAAAGCTAAAGACTACTACAAACCAGTTTGGGCCATCACACACATCTCTGCAGCATCTATGCTGCATCATCTTGTAGAAGAGCTGCATTGCATAAAACACTACTAAATGATAACTGCATTGATAGAGTTGAGTACAGTTTGAAACTGATACAGTCTCACAGTAGCACAGACAGGACTCTACAATATTTGTATCACCACAGAAGTGACTAAAATATTCAGCATGAACTATTCTATTAAAAAAGGTTCAAGTACCTACTGTTACCCTGTCTTTGTAGTATTAGATAGCAAAAGCATACTTTTCAGTATGTCAGATATATTTTGTCCCTTCTTTTACACAACTACTTTTACATGTGGTAAGAGTTTCCAAACATGGACCTTCAGAATGGGTTTACTTACATTTTAACAAAAAACAATTTGAAAAATTAATACATTTTGTGAAGAGGATTGATATTCAGGGATTAGTCCAAGTATAAAATGTGAGAAGTAGTCTCCTGGAACGATTAACATTAATAGTTTGTTTTTGTTGGGTTTTTTTTCTGTGACTCTGTCTATTCATTAAACTTTAAAGAATTGACGATCCCGTGTCAGCAAGGGGCGTTTGAGAAACCGCACCTTTGTGTAAGACCTTGCTGATCTGCCTTGTGTGTTCCTGAAGCGACGAAGCCCAGCAGGTGGCAATATAAGCACTTCTCGAAATTTGAAATCCTTAAACTCTTATCATCCAATTGCATTATTATGATTTAGTCATTTATAGCTCTGACTTGCATGGAAAATAAACCTCAACACTGAAAGTGATTTTATTCACTAAAATAATGCAAATTCCTTGTGTGACAGTCTGGCATTCTTTCCATCTCTGGATCCTTCTTGTGTCTTTGGGATTTACCAAGTACTATTGCATTCATCTGAGGTTGAACAGTATCTTGTAGCTGCTAAGAGCGGATTACATCTAGAAATACACATCAGGTATTTTCTTTATTTCTGTAAGTTGACAGAGTGAGCTTTGACAAGGAATTTCTCCTAAAACACTGTTCTAAGCAGGTTTTGTACATGAGTCACAAGAAGTAACTTCTCATCTGCTTAAGGTTTCAAAAGGTTTGCTCTATCTGCAATCGATCAGCTTCCTTCAAAACTGTGAATCCTTTGTCAGTATGACTTTAAGGTCACATCTCCTGGTAGGTAACTGATTTCCAGCTACTTTTGTACATGAATGTGTGTTGTTTAGGGAGCAGTGAAAATACTAGAGATCCAACTAGATTTTACTTCTAAACACATTCAAACAAAGACCTTATGGGAAAAGGCATGTGTAGGTTACAAAGAATATATTTAATGAAGGTGTTTCTGACTATAAACTACTTTCATAAACTGTCCTGAATATCTGTATATGCATATAGAAATATATTGAGAAAGTGAGTCTAGTGGACATCAAGTTTTCTTCCGGGCTTCTGGATACTGGAGTAACTGAAGAGTTCCGCAGGGTGGAATTAGGAACAAAAGGTGCTGGAGACCGTCTAAGAATTCTACATGGACTGCTAAGGCATCTGACAGTCTCTAACAACCGTAATACTTTGCACTTCCACTGCACCTTCCATTCAGAGTTCTCGAAGTACTTTAAAACCAGCCATTAGTTAAAGCTTACAGACTTTGCCAGACAAGGCTCATTAACGTCATTTTAAAGCTGGTGAACTGATTGCTGAAGTGCAGTGTTGCAAATCAGTCTTCTGCCCACCCTGACCTCCAAGAAGTGGACCTTGACTCTGCTGTTTGCTGGGAACTTGAGGTTTGCAAAGAAGCCTGACCTGAATTACAGCAGGCAATCTAGAAGTTAAAATTAATCTTTAAGATTGCAAACCAGTTTTAGATTAAGTCAGATGCAGATAGGTCAAGCTACGTAAAATCTTTGGCATTTTCAGTATGCTGAGGAGAAACAGGTATTTGCAAATGCAGTCTCAAACAGGGATTATGGAGAACAGAACTGGTTGCTTCTGCTCACATTAGTACAGTTCCTTGAGAAATCTGTTGAGTAACCTGCTCGATGAGAGGTCCTTTATTTTCCTCAGTTATACTTATGCAATACCTGATACTTTCACTCATGTCATAAATCTGGAGGAAAGATGCCTGCATCACAGATCAACAAGGTATAAGTGAGAGGCAAGCATTCCTCCAGATTCCCCTACATCTTAAGAAGGAATCTTTCAATAATTTCCCAAACCACGATGTGCCAGGATAGCCAGGAGCTATTCGTATGCTGTGTGAGAGCAATTCGGAGGATGCTATGAATACTTTCAGTATTTCCTTAACATTTGGACACAGCTTTCTGGTATAATCTTTGCTTAATTGTGGGTATTTTTTTACCTATTTTTCTATTTCCTTTTAAAAAAATGAAAACAAACAAACAAACAGAATATAACCATTCGCCCCTGACTCCCAAGGGTGCACTCTCAGGCCCAGTCACAGTCCTACTAGCATATGGGGTTCAGAGGAGATCACTGTCTGCCTTCTAGCCATGCTGTACCAGGAGAGGGCTTGTGGTTTTCTAGTTAAGCGTTCTTTCCAGAGGCAGCACCAAGAACCTTAGCAGGTTGCTTCTGCTGGCTGTGACAAGAGCTCAGGCCCTGTCAGTGAGTGGGATGAATACCATCTCTTTTCTAAGCCTGACTCTCATGAGAAGAGACCACAGTCTGACAAGCCAGAGTCTCCTGCCAGCACTTTGTCATGGTGCTACTCGTGGTCTGTGACACCCTGGCCTTGGGGCCCGGCCTTCAGACACAGGCCCATGTGAAAGAAAAGCACCAGGACTCTGGCATGCATCAACATCTGGATTTGATGAAACCAACTTAGAGGGAAGGCCACCCATTTAGCATTGGGCACCGGCACTACCCTTTCCCCAGCTATTCCATACTACATGGACCCTCAGCTAGCAGGCAGGAGCCCATGCCAGTGAGGATGCATCTTGGCTGTCATGTTTTGATCTGGGGAAAGAGGTGGGAGGTAGTTGGGAGAAGGAGCAGATTTGGGGGTTGCTGGGTGGAACATGGGAACTGGCAGGAACTTCCAGCCCTTTCCCACATCACTCC
The DNA here is from genome assembly GCA_013400415.1 of Scytalopus superciliaris. Taxonomy (NCBI): domain Eukaryota; kingdom Metazoa; phylum Chordata; class Aves; order Passeriformes; family Rhinocryptidae; genus Scytalopus; species Scytalopus superciliaris. The sequence continues at coordinate 51,922 of VXBX01006543.1, forward strand.
TCCCTGCTGTGTACCACCCACAGGCTGCACAGAGGAGCTGCTGGCTTACTGGCAGTTTCCCATGCCCAGAACTGCCACCACTGTGTCGCCACTTGGCTGCCCCCAGCCCTGAGTGATGCTCACAGTGGCAGTGGTGATTTCCATCGTATGCAGGTCTTCCTGACATTCCTGATGGGCATACACAGCCTGCCACAGACCTGGCACCAGCCTTACGCTCAAGAGATTGCACGGTGAGCTTGCACAAGGGATTGGATGAACATCTGTAAGAGAGATTCAGATTCCCGAGTTTTGAAATATACTGAAGGATCACAAAGTCCATAAGTTACTTTTCCTAAGCAGGGGAAATACAAGTCATGCTCATCAGGTTCAAGTCTCTTGGTGCCGAACCGACATTTGTTTATAAGCCTGGATGTCTGTTGAAATAAAAGGACATACTAGTAATGCAGGCAAGGAGGTGAGCCTTTTGGATTCTAGCATGTATTGATTTTACCTGTTTGCCACATTCTTTGAGCCCTTTCTGTTTCATCTCATCTTTCCTCCTATTTTCATTTATATCTAAATCTATCTGACCATGTCTATGTTATCCTGTTCTAAGTTTCAGCAGACATGCTTTAAATATTGCCAAATCTTGATGAGGACACTTTCATTGTGTATGCTCTACCACGGACTTGGAGTGTCTGTGATTAGAAACTTGGTGGAATACCATATTTTGAAAAAANGAAGTCTGAAGTTGATCTTGCTTACATCAGAGAATACAGTGAAATTATTTTTGATTTCTGTGTGTGTAACTGAGATCAGACTTTGGCTGTGGCTATGCATACTGTCAAAGGCAGAAGACCACAGTCACCTTTGGGATAATGATTAACTATAACCATCAAGCTGTCTTTCCTGTGCAGGTGGTGCAATGTTGTATTATGTGTTTATTCTCCCCAAGTACCCAACTTACTAGATCTGCAAACTTCACCGTCTTTATGAAGTGTTGTGTAGTGAGGAAGAAATCAATGACCAAAATCAGCAATGAGCCAGAGAAGTCAAGTCCAGACTGCATCACTGTAAGAACTGGGGCTGGGCAGGAAGGTATGGTTATAAGGTTTCAGCTCATCTAATTATTATGGAGAAGAAATGGATTGAGTGAAGGTGTTTGGCACCTGGAAGTGTCTGCAGGTGCTCAGCACTGATTTAGGTACGGCCCAGTGTGAGTACTCACAAGTGTAAAAAAGGAATTGGACTATTCCCTACACATGCATACAGGATTACAGAGAACAGCCGGAATAGCATTTACAAAATCCTCCTGACCTTGAATTCACCTCATCCTTTTTCAGTACATAAACTACTGTAAATATTAGATGTGACATACTGCAGTTTGATGCAAGCCAGTACAAAATTGAGTTTAAGGAAACACCTCTTCTGTTAGCAACTGGATAGAATCAAAGATGACCCCATTTCCACTGTTTCTTGCATGTACCAGATACTTGGTTCTACAAGGTCTCAATTACTACTAGAAACACAGCATATTTTTTGTGGTAATGACAAGGAGAAGAAAAGGTTTGCACTGTGCTGAAGAACAGAGATGGTTCATTTTTATCCTGGTTATACAATTTACCTCCTTACCTACAGGAAACTGAAGATAAATATTATTTTAAAGGCTGGTGAGAACTACATTTAAAATTAAAAGGCAGCCTTCCTAATTTCTGCCCTGTTTTCTTACTGAAGGGTGGAAGATGTGGTTCCACTGGTATATTAGAAGGCAGGCAGGGCCCATGAACATCCCCACTGACACGGTTTGCAAGAATATAGACACAGATTTCTAAAAATGCTTGCTGAGCACATATAGTGGAACCCCTGAATCTGTCTTTGAAGAAAAACATGCTAGATACTGGATAGTTATCTAGAAGAAGTAACTGCTAGATAATACATTAGTAGCAATTGCCAGCAGTCCTCCTGTATTTCCTTCCTCTGCAGTATCTCAAGATGCCAGGAAGAGCAGCTGCAGCTGTTGGAGGCAGGCATGAGTTAACAAACTTCACTTCTGATACCTGCCCCCAGTTTTCAACAGAAAATGGCCAGCCTCTGTCTCCATGCCAGAGTCTCCTCTAGGGGCATGATATTTCTCTTACTCACCAGGTGTCCAAAGAACTAACACCTCCTTGATCTGCTGCATAAACCTTGTCCAGATGCTAAAACCAGTATGTCAGTGTCAGCTGGGGATTTTTCCTCATCACGCACATCAGTCAGGCTCTGTGTCCAACAGTCAGACATTCTCCATGCACTCCTGTCACAGTCCAACACTGGAACAGAGCCTTCAGATCAGATTTCTGAGTTGGAGACAAAAGAAAGGGCTATAAAATTTGAAAGTGATTCCAAAAAAACCCCTAATAAATATTTAAAAATAAAATGCATCCTCTTCCTCCACAAGAATGTTGACTGTATGTGACTTAATCAGTGAAACATATATTTGAGAACCAAACCTATCCTCTAATGTGGATATGAATACTTCTAACTCCATCACAAGAGTTCCTAAGGAAAGAACATGTCCACAAATATAATGCACAATGTCAGAGTTTTACAAGTGATAGCCTGTTAAATATTTTGCAAAGGATCATCAGAGAAGGAGACCGGATATTAAGAACATTGAATTACCAGTTAGCTTTTGCCAAATCCTTGCCTTTTATCTGTGTCCATGTCACAAACTCTCAATTCCAATCTCTGTATCTATAAAATGTGCTAGGAACAATAATATTTTTAAAAGTGCAGGTACTATGCATCCCTAATGTAATTAATATCTGCCAGGTATACAGAAAACTTTACATGAAATACTTTTTTGTTCACTAACGTGTTATTTTCTGTTCTCTATCTCCCACATGAAAAATATTTTTACAGTTATACAACTTATTTCTCTAAAATATATGTGTTTATTAATCAATAATTACTAAAACCCAGTAAATATCAGAAGAGAAAATCACCCAATTTCCAGAGTTAATAGATATCCCCCTGCAAACAAGCCAATACACAACAGTAGTGTCACTCTGTGTGTTCGTGTAAGAAAATTAGGCAAGGAACAGGAAGAACCAAAGATTACTTCAGAAATTACTAAGAGATGAAATGCATATGGTAGGCTTTTTTTCTTTCAGCATCTCCAAAGCTCTTTATTGTATAATTAATTTACTCGACAGTGTATGACGTGCTAACAATTATGGGTACAACACAAATGTGTCATTCTTTAAAAGTTGATACACAGTATCAGGAAACACCGCAAGGATGGATTTTATCAAAAAACAAAGACTGGGCGAATATGGCAAGTTGAAAGGTATCAGTAGCTGAAAGATTATCATTCCCTAGTGGATTCATTTTTACAGTACCAGCTCCATTTTATTTTTGCTCTGCTCGAACATGAACTATATGCTGTTGCTGAAAAGAGATACTCCAGATTAAAAACAAGAACAAAATCTTCATGACAAGCAGCAAAATACTGTTTGTTGGTGTTTGGAACACTCCAGGAGGACCTGATCTCAGCTCCGTCACTGGTGTGCCATGTAACTTTACAGAGATGCAGTGCTTCAGTTTCTAACTGGGATAATGCTACTTAGCCTTCCCAGTGATGTTATTTCACTGTCTCAGGCATGTACTTTAATGAGGGGATTGCAGAAGTTCAGTTTACAGTGCTGCTGTTGTTAGTCACAAAGCATAAACGAAAGTCCAACTGCTTTCTAGTGCTACTGAAATGACCTTTTCCATTCTTTAGGTCCTTGGATTTTATCTTTGTATCTGTTGTGCCTTTGTGTAAATTTGTGTAAAAAACTCTTTGTGGCAAAAAACCCCCTAAAGCTCAAATCCTGACCAAGGAAGCCAATACAAAAATTGCCATTGATTTTGTTGAAGGCAAAAAATTCTGGAGCATTTACCAGATATAGTTCTTTAAATGAGAAGAACTGTATTAATTGATTATCCTGTGAATGTTAACATAATATTCTGTGTTTCTGTCAGAGAAGTAGCTATTATTTTCTTCTGTGTCATGGAGTTACAAAACAGTCTTGGCTCACTGCACACAAAAAAAAGTTATTATGTGTTAGCAATAAATGCTTAAGTGAAACAACCCTAGATTTGCAAAACAATTCCCATAATCCGTGTTTTTGAAAGCTCAAGTTCTGGTTTTTCCAAATTTCTCACCATATCATTTCAACCAGTCTTTTAAAAATTGCTGTAGTTAGTTATTGCACCTTTAAAAGACAATTTATTTAGATGGATGGCTTGATGTAAAACTTTTTTACCTAAATGAATACTTCGTTCCTTTAAGACACAAATTCAAATCCTAGCAGCACCAATCCATCTACACTTTTCAAATCATATTTCATGCCTTTTTCTCTGTTAGAAAATGATGAGTTACATTAATTATTCTCTGACATTTTATGCAAGAGATATTTTAGTACCTTTGAGCACTTTTAATTTCTTCTCTTTATTGCCTAATGTATTTCACATGCATTAATTTTCTCTCCTTCATGGCAGAGAAGTAAAACAACTAGGGATGCTGCATAGTTTTAATCCCTAAAGTGCTTTGTAATAAAACACAAACAAAAGAGTCATTGCATGTGAAATAAATGTAAAAGATTGGTCTGTATAAAAATTGTTTTGTGGCACAATAAGAAGCTTCAAAAAGAACATTTTTAAAAGGCAAAACAAGAAAAGAGATGGTGAAAGATTATCTCATCATTCTCTCAATGCTCTAGTGCCCTGTATTGCTCATGCCAGGCTTTAAAATACAGTTCTGATTTCATCCTTTTTATTAGGCTTTTTTATATTCCTAATCTACCAGTGCATATAGGAACTGTATTCATTAAAGTTTTGGAAAAGAATAAGACTTGTTTTCTTTTTATGCTTATACAGTGTTTATACTGTCCTGGAATGTTTCTCCAAAGCATACTTGTTTCCAAAGTATAATGGCACTTTGCCTTTCCTCAGTGAAGTGGGCAAACTAAACGTAATTTTTCAAGGAAGCAGCATCAACAACAACAAAAAAATATAAACATTATGTGAAAAGTACCTGATTTCACTATTCAGTCATCCTGACTAAATGTTTCTTCTAATTTGAAGCTATGCCCACTGAGACCTCAGTTCTGCAGTGCAACCCATAAGGAAACATCAGCACAGCAGAAGTCAAAACATCCTTTTTTCTTTATATGCCGCATTGTAATTCTGCATTAGTCTATCACATTTGAAATATTTCAATTACAGTATATGAATAAACAGTTTTGTAATTGTAACTAATATCTGCATATGGAAAATAATTCACAAAAATAAATTAAGGGTTTTTTCGTCTGCATTTTGAAACCATTTCCAAGATTGCTAGACGAGAAATTGTATTGTTGCCATTACTCTCACTTAAGCTACAAGACATATGCAGTTACCTTTACCCCAGCTATTGGCTTCTTCTGGAGTGACAACGGCATTTTGTGTGAATAGAGTCAGACTTACTGTGTAAGACAGTAAAACCTGTCCTGCAGCTTCTTTGTGTCAAAGTACTGACATGAAATAGCTCTAAAGCTGCTGTAGATTATTACAGAAGCCCAAACTCTAGTAGTTCAGAATGACAGTCAAGACCTGATGTCATCATAGCCTGAATGGGCCTAAAATAAATACACCCCCCCAAAAAAAAAAGGGCAAACATATTTTGAATTTTCTTGGAAAGAAACCCTTCATACTTGATATTTAATATTTCAGTGTGTTTTGTGATTAAAACCAAACCAATCCAAACAAAAAACCACATATGTCAGAAACAATATACTTTCATTTTAGAGTACTTTCTAAAAAATAATAAAACAGGAAAAGATATATAAGGCTGGGCTAGCTGACAGCATCCCTTTTTCATGGCAGTACAGTTATCAGAAAATCCACCAAGACTTGGCAGCTCCAGATTCACTCACATCATTGGCCTGTGGGGATGGAAACAGTTCCCATTAATGCATTCCAGCCACCATGCAATCCAGTACCTGGGAAGGCTGGAAGCAGGTTTGTGAACAGTTTTATTTTGAAGTCTTCCACTTTGTAAGCACAAAATAGTTGTTGGAAGACAAAAGTTTTTCCTCCCAAGAGAATGTCAAAAGCATTCATCAACGCAAAGAGCATCTGCATCCTCCTTTGCCAAGGAAGCATTTCATACAACATGAATGATCTCTCTTAGGAGCAGAGAAACTTTCCTGTTTGCCTAATGCTTTCTGAAGCGGCCCCAGATTCACAAATATTTGCTGCCTGAAGAGTGTCAAGCTGAACTTGTCCATCATTTCAGGAAGAGCTGTATCATATTTGAGGGAAAAGGATGGCACTACTTACTTAGTGTCACACCATCTAAATTTTGACATTGCAGCCACTGATGGAACCTCCAGAATTTGGCCTCCTAGTTAGTAACATCAGCACACTGCTGGAAAGGCACAACAAACCTTGAAAATGGGGAGGAAACAAAGGGTACAAAAATACTTTGCTTTTTTGTTTTTCCTTCTGATTTTGCATGACCACAGACATAGATGAAAACCTATGATTTTCCTCTTTTATTATTATATAATTAAATGTGCACTGAATAGATAAAATGGATATTTAAAATGTCAAGGTCCATCTTTTCCTTCATTTCCTGAGTTCAGGGATTCAGTAAGTTCTATCATAAGAGCCAGAACACCAACTCAGCACTTCTTCCTCTCAACACAAACAAAATTAACGAGGGTCTTGATTTAAGCCCTGCCTGCTATCCTTGTCCATCTGGGAGGTTGTCTCACACCATGTTTAGGGGAGCAGCCAAAGGCGTGGCTGACAGAGCAAGAGCATAGCACAGACCTTCTGGGCAAGGGGGCAGCCAGAGTGTCAGAAAGAGCTGCACTGAGGATCCTGACCCCTCATTAAGCTGGTGATACAGTTTTTTCTTACTTTTGAACACCACGCATATAGTAAAAAAAGACAACTCTTACTGTCCCTGTACAACTCCCCAAATCTAATAGGATCAGTCATATCCTTGGGAAGTCTCTGCCATTGACACTATTGTGCCTGCAGCTTCTTTGGCGCTGATACATTTGAATTTGATACATCTGCAGAGCCATTAGCAGTGAGTAAGGCCTTTTATAAGGCATTGCCTCTGATATTATTATCATACTCTCCAGACATGATATCATGAGAGCATGTCAGTGTGGTGCTGTGATGCAGTATGTCACTGAATTTTTCCATAATGTAGCTGAAACTGTCACAAGAAATAGCTTAGCATGGGTGGGATGTGACTGCATGCAGCTTGTGTGCAGGGGCAGTTGTTTAAAGGAGCGAAAAGCGTAATTCTGTAGTAAGAACTAAGGCACTTAGTCTGCTTTCTTTTATTGTTGCCAGTGGCAGCTTCTTATATCCAAAGAGATTAAAATATTCTCGTAAGTGCTTGCAAAGCCCTGGAATGTGTGGTTTACAGCAGTATTAAGAGCTGATCTATAATTACAAATAGACATGGCACTAGTAATTTATTTGGTAAGCTTCTGAAATGCTGACTCTTTCATTCCTTCTTGTAGATTGAATTTAGGTTGTACAAAAGCAGGGAAAGCCAGTGTCATGGTTTCCCCTCACCTCTTTCCCCAGTAACTCAGAGAAAGTGTGTTATTTCTGGATGCAGTCTGGATCTGAATGTTTCCTTTCCTTCAGAACCCACGGTACACAGGCATCCCTGGGTCTGTCTAGCCCAGGCTGATGCTGGTCAGTTGTTTTTTATGTGATACTCTTACTGACAGGGATTATTCACTTTATAGATGGTCTCTGCAGATAAAGCAAGAGGTCAACAAGGAAGCTTTACAATGATTGGGAATAGCTTACAGACACCACCTTGCTGTACGAGCCTTTTTGTAGAAAGCCTTGCCACCTTTGAAAACATCAGAAAATTCCAGACCCTGATTGTTTCCCCTGTGCCACGTGAAAAGACTTTGGCAGAGACTAGCCATCAGAGAATGGAGGCCTTTATCCTCACAGTCCATTTGATGTACTTGTTCAGTCACTCTTGTAAGTCTGAAATCACCTATAACCAGAGAACTAGGTCTCAAAACATGGCTTAAAGAGTAAAACTGGGAATTCTGTCTTACATGGATGAACTGGTAACAGATTTTGTGGCTATTGTTTTAGAAGCTTTAGAAGTCAGCTCTTCAGTTTTTTTGAAGTAATCAATTTTTCAGAACTATATCAACCATTAAGAAGTGAAATCCAATGTTATTTTTGTCTCATATGTTGACCCACTGACTTCAACAATCACGTATTCAGAATTGGAACATCTGAAATTAAGTATTAAGGCAATAGGAGAAAACTAAGCTGGCAGTGCAGCCTTGTGTCAAGAAAGCACAATTTGAGAATTTCAGGTTCAAGAGTTAAATCAGAATTCTTAATGTCAGTCCTAAATAATGAAAGAGATGATTTCAGGATTCACATTATGGAAAGAAGTAGGTACTAGCTGGATCAGTCACTCATGCTTTTCTACTGCTTCCTTAATTATGGTCCTCATAATTCATGCAATTACATTAGTTAAAACTTTGACTCCTTCAAAATAATTTTCTTTAAACACAAGAATTTGTCTTTACCAAATATTAAGACAGGAAACATGGAAGTTAAATTGCATTATCTTTTTTAATTAGCATTTACTCTGAGGTTACGATGTCATGATGTGGTATGCTAAAAGCAGCAACTGGAAATGGAAGATGCTCTTAATGCTTACTAGAAAGAAATTTGGAAGTGTGTTTTTTTACTGAGGTGCAAAACCCCATAACCTGTACCCCAGCACAGTGATGGATTGGTTCCAATCTGGACATGATTTTAGTGGTGATAATCAAGTGCTGTAACTAATTCACTTGGGTCTGCTGAGAATTTTGCTGAAAGGCAAAGATGCTTTTTTTTTTTTTTTACTGCGATGTTTTTTGCTTTTACACAAGAAGAGCAAATACAAGTATTCTTACTCTATGATAAGCTGAAATACTGAAGACCCTAATGGCACATTGCAGCTGCCCACTGCAATGCTAAGGTAGAATAGCTTAAGCCATCTTCTTCCAGGCTCTCATATAGGCATGCTCTCAAACTCAGAAATTTAGTCCTACCTATTCATTTGATATCTTTAAGAAACTGCAAATAATTCCATCACAGATTTTTCCACATAGGGTTTGTAATGGGAAATTAACAGTTACCAAAAAAAATATGTCAATTTAATGGTTATTTGTTATAAATAAATAATGGAGAGTGTCCAGCAGCAGCAGAAGTCAAGCTTCATTATGTTTTCTTCATGAGTATAAAGGAGGTAGCATGACAATCTTTACAGAAAAAAAGAATCACATTAAATTTGCAGTTGTAAATGGGGAAGTAACACGAGAGATTTAACCTACCAAGAAAACATGTTGTCAAAGACTCCTAGAAGAAAAAAGGTTTAGCTTCTGAAATATGGAAAAGCTTTACTCATTCCAGTTACATGCATGAAGCAAAGCTGGGTAACAGGAAAAGAGAATAAACCTCCATGTCCTGATCTAGACTGATTCCTCATGCCAGAGGACAACTGTACGCAAACAGCATTTGGATATTTTTATCTCCATACTGTGCAACCTTGGTCTGAGATCTTCTATAATGCATTTCTTATTGAGTGTCTTTTCCTTCATTTTGCTGTCCATTTTATCTGTGGCCTGCTTACTTTGACTGGTTATCCCTTTGGTCCTCTCTTCCATTCTGTACACAGAGAGCCCTTCTCTATTCTATAATAATAACCTATTTGTGACTGCATACTTCATGGATCTCACTTTGAATCAAATTTCAGCGAAAAAATAGTGAAAGATACAATGAGTGACTTTTTTGATAATGTTGTTGGGTATTTACACTTTCATAAAAGGTGAATGTGAAGGACAGGTAAACTTTCCATGGTATTTGCATGGTATTTTTGTTTTCCAGAAGCATCCCAGTTTGCTGTGATTGTTACAGTTGACCAGAAAGTGTGAAAATACTTCTGTGCTTGCAACCCCTTAATATATTCAGGCATATCAATGTTTCAGAAAGGAGCTGGGGGAGGAAGTAAACGTGTTCCTTTTGCCAGTTCTAGTCACATCCAGTAACATGTGCAATGCACCCAACCATTAGGGTCTTCAAATATTTCAGCTTATCGTAGAGTAAAAGTACTTGTATTTGCTCATCTTATGTGAAAGCAAAAATCATTGCAGTAAAAGAAAATATTGGTCTTATGTCCTGTCCTTTATTTGCCACAAAAATTTATTTTTTAAAGCAAATGAATGCACTTGCATGTTCAAACATGAGCTAATAGATCTAACTCCTGCCCTACTTTTCAGACTGCTAGTCTCCTTGAGAGAAAATCTTACATGATAAACTTTTCATGAATTAGACTTCAAGGATTATAGCTGAGAAAAACACTGACTTATAAAGGTCTTCTTTCATGCATAAGGAGAAAGGTTTATCCAGCTTGATCCTGTTGTAGACTCTCTTTTCACAGCTTATACTATTACCATGGCTTGATTCCCTCAGACTTCTGTAGCTAAAAATCGGTCAGCATTTCTCCAACTCTCATCTCTTTGAATAGTATCTACTTATTCTTTTATCTCTTTTAAATTTCATAAAGATAATTGTTATAAACAATTTGCTTTGGCTAAACAAGGCACATAGATATTTATACCTGTAGTTGTGTGGGATTGTACATTGCTTTAGTACATTGAAAATGCACAATAAAATCAAAAATGTGAACAAAAAAATGAAAAAAAAAAGGGAAAAAAGAGTGATGGTGAACTTATTTCTTTTTTCCTTGGTTTTAATAGTGATAGCTTAGTGGAATAAAAAAATGTCTATACCCATCAACTATCTGCATTTTTAATGTCTTACCGTATAATGTCTTCCCTAACTGAAAAACAGAAATGAGAGCATAGGCTTATTCCAACCTGGAAAAAAGCATTGGTTTTAAGATTGTCTGTCTAGCAGAACTGAGGTATCCAATACAGGGCTATTCTGCAAACTAACCCCTTTCCTACAAACCTTGACAATAGTTTAATTTCAGAAGCACAGAATTACATCAACTAAATGATTTCCTATTTTAGCAGGTTCTGCATTCTTTGGATCCCTCAAAAAGAGCTGAACTTTATGTTTCTGCCTCACAGGATATACAAAAAGTAAACATAGGTTAGGCAGCAAATGACTTGACTTTAGCAGTATGGAAATGATGTTTTCAAGTAAAATCCTGACCCCAGTGAAGCCATTGGGAATTCTGTCATTTCCTTTTCACTAGAGCCAGAATTACACTCTGCATGGGATCTTACATCACTTCAATAAACTACTTTGAATCCTGTACATCTTTTTTTAAAAATAAGAGGGAGGGAAATGTGCTGAAAAGGACCATTTTAACTTAGTTGATCCCCTTCATTGTGAGTTTAGTGACAGTGTGCAGTTTAGTCTGAAGAGCAATGTCAAAACAACATAGCAAAACAACCCTTAGCAACATTAAGTTACCTTGAGAGACTGAATTGGTCCCACACACCATTGAAATTGTGTGCTGGTTTAAATGTAAACCGGCAGGAGAAATGAACCCAACTCACAAAAGACTGCAAGTCAGAACTACAATTTATTAAAAGATCACAATAAGTACAAGAGTACAGAGGAAAAAGCCCATTTGACCCACAGAAAGAGGTGTGTAACCCAGCACCCTGGGGCACAAACAAAATGGAGCTCACCAGCCCCTGTGCTGAGCACCACCCAGCCCCCTTGAGTACACAGTAAAAGGAAAAGGAAAACCTGTTCCTGAGGATGATGGTCATGATCTGGTCAAGAGTGGCAGTCGCAGTCCTGCTGAGGCTCTGGTCCTCCTCTGGATCTGGCGAGAGAGTGANTCTTAGCCACACCCACACAGTGACAAACTGGTCCTGGTCACTATAACCAGGACAAATTGGAACTGTGTTACTATGAGTTTCATACACACACACACACATACGAAGTCTTCCACTATCTTAAAGCATGAAATATTCCAAAATGGTGAACTAAAAATCATGAACTGCAGATGGCAGATGAAGAAAGCTCAAAGAAACTTTATATTGTTTTTATATATTTACCTTTTTCTTGAAATCTTAAAAATAGTGAGGTTTTTGTAACCAGTCATAACTTTGACCTTCATCCACTTACCTAATGGGATAGTTTTTCAGTGTATCATGGTTTCACAATATATGTAATACCATCTATATTCCTGACCACTTATGTTGGAAATCTAGTTAACTCTGAGAGAAATGGTGATATGGACAGAGCTTTCCAATGGACCTGAGTATCAACATTCATATGTTGAATTTGCCTTGTTGTTGTTGATGGAATAGTTGGTGGAACAGTTGAAGCAGGTTAGATATTAAATTTATTCCACTGCAGGATGCTCACCCAACACTCTATGCTTCCCTAACATATTTAGCCTAAGCCGTTCTGCAATTGTAATGAAGTAGAGATTCAGCTCTAAATGGCCTAAGTGTATGTTGTCATTTCTTTCCATAGTGATGCTGACCACAAGGGAAAATGCAGGATAAATATGGACTGAAAGTATGTAAAAGCAGGATTCCACAAATTATGTATCTAAATGCAAGCAGCTAAAGTAGGAGGAGCTACAGGATGAGTAATGAATACCCCAGGAAGTCATGTCTACCCAGGAAAATTAGGCATGGCAAGTAAATTTTCATTTCATTTGGATAACAACTACCTGTGTAGTTATGTTCAGGACTTTGGATCAGATGAGGTTCATTTACTTACTCCTGATAATACTCTTTTTAAGGTTTTTCCTATTACATGCAGAATTGGGGGGGGGGGGGGGGGAAAAAAAAAAAAAAAAAAGAAAAAAAAAAGGGAAACAAAAAGCAAAAAAANAAAAAGAAACAAATAGAGCAAACAGAAGGGATACATCAAGTCAAGAATATTAAATCTAAAATAGCAGCTGAGTGAGACAATATTTGGCATGGGGAAGAACAATGCCAGAGATATGCATCTCACTGCTGGGTCAGGATTACTTCATATTCAACTGCATGAAATGTTTTACTTTTGCCCTTAAGTCAATAAGGCATTAAAAAGCCATCCAGCAGTGCAGGGACATGTGCTATTTCTATGCAATTAACAGAGAAGATGATTAACAACAATCTGACACTGGCAACAGTTTTTGATTTTCGTGTAGAGAACAAACAATAAAACATGTGGAAGAATTATTCTGTCTTACAAATGTCCACTGGGCACCTGCATGGGCACTACTTCCAGTTATTGTCAACTAAAGAACAATACCCTGTGTCCTGGAACACATCAGGCACAGCATTGCTGGATGGGTGATGGAGACGATTGTCCTGCTCTGCTCTGCACTGGTGTGGCCTCACCTTGAATATTGTGTGCAGTTTTGGTGACCACAACATAAAAGGGATCTAAAGCTACTAGAGAGAGTCCAAAGGAGAGCTACAAAGGTGATGAAGGGCCTTGAGGGGAAGCTATGTGAGGAGTGGCTGAGGGCACTTGGTGTGTTCAGCCTGGAGAAGAGGAGACTGAGGGGAAACCTCACTGCAGTTATGACTTCCTCATGAGGGGAAGAGGAGGGGCAGGCACTGATCTCTTCTCTGTGGTGACCAGTACTGGATTTGAGAAAACAGCATGAAACTGAGTCAGGGGAGGTTTAGGCTGTATATCAGGAAAAAGTTTTTCAACCAGAAGGTGATTGGGAATTGGAACAGGCTCCCCAGGAAAGTGGTCACAGCACCAAGACTGTCTGAGTTCTGTATGTTCTTGTGCAATGCTCTCAGAGACATGGTGTAATTCTTGGGGTTATCCTGTGCAAGGCCAGGAGTTGGATTCAATAAACCTCGTGGATTCCTTTCAACTCAGGATATTCTATGAATACATTTTATAATTATTCTGTATGGACTGAAATTCCTCAAAGGTATGTCTATTGCAGTTAACACCACTCTGACCTACTTTCTTTCTGAATCTGTTGACTATCCTCCCAACCGTCTTACATGCCACAATCAAATTCTCAGCCACTCACACTGGACCCTGTAAAATCCTTTTCTTGAATGTTTGCTCTTTTTCTAATTGTGACTTCCTTTTCCCACTTTCAGGATTCTCTTCATGTTTTAACTTAGGATTGGAAAAAACAAATGGTGAAGTCAGTCTGTAATCTTAAAAGGCACAGAGACTGCAAATTCCACATGTTTCCTTAAACTGGGTGGCTTCAAAGGGATGTGTGGAATTCTGGCATCCTTAGTGTCAGATCACAAGTACTCTTGTTTTATCTATTTTATCCTTGAAATTCACAAATCCTTCTTAGCTAAGTCACAGTTATATCCATGATTTCCAGTGCTTGAACTTTCACTTACATTTTACTTTTGTTCATATCATCCTTAAGTGAAAGAACTAACCTCAGACTCTTAGGTCAGCTTCTAAACTTTTCCTTTTCTTGCTTCATCATTAATAGATATCTAAAAGCAACAGGGGGCAAAAAATACCTTTGGTTTTTTGGCTGGCCAGGAGACAGCCTGTTTTGGCTGATGGAGATCTGGCTAGGATGATCCATGAGCCTGTGAGCCTTCAGGTGACATACCATACCTGGCCCAGAATAACCTCCCAGAGGGTGAAGGATGTGACACCCTATTGCTGTACAAATTCTGATAGCACAGATATAGTGTCTGACCAAGTAGGTTTCTTGCTTAAACTCTAAATTCTTGATACTGGCGCTCTGAGACTTTCAGTTTGTGCTTGGCAATCACACAAATGGGGTGGGAGGAGGAGGACTGAATAGGTTGGTCCTCATGCTGATCCAGTGCCAACTCCCAAACCATTTTGAATGACTAAAAGGCATTTCTAAAGTTTACCAGCTCCTAGCAGCTGCAGAGGAAGTGTCTGCCAGGTTTGCATATCCCAGTGCAGTCATGCCTGGATTATGCAGCTTCCAGTTCTTGCACTACATGCTAATATGAGGCTTCCTTAGAAATTAGGATATTCTGTTCTGGTAGGTGACAAATTTCAAGCCCCTTGATAAACCTCTCAGATGGATAAGAGACTAGAAAGAGAAAACAAGATATAATTTCACATCTTCATTTTCCAAGCTCTCAACAGGCTAAGTATTCTGCAGTTTTTCTCATTAGGCAGGCACACCACAATAACAACAAATATCTAAAACAATGGAGTTGTCACGAAGCACAGAGGCTGGTACTTCCACGGTGGTCCATGAGTAGGGAACATGCTGCCAACAGAGATTCAAATAAATCTTTTTGCTTCTGGAGAAGGAAAAACTGAAACCTGTTTCTTTGCCATTTCAAATAACAATAATATATTAAAGGAAAAGACACAAAAGAAAGAGGAAGAGAAACAGAAACAGAAACAGAAACAGAAACAGAAACAGAAACAGAAACAGAAACAGAAACAGAAACAGCTGGAGAAAAGAGAAAAGTAATTCTAGTGTAGTACACAATAGTAGGAGGACAGATACAAAGAAAATAGGAATGCTACGTAAGATGTGCTATCATTGGCTAATATTATCCTCCTTATTGACTTATTGGAAGGAAGAAAATAAAAGATCAGAGTTGGAATCTCCAAGGGTGTAAATCAATATCATTCTTCTTTGACTGGAAAAAGTTATGACAATTTAGAACAGCTGTTGTTTGGTTTCACATTGTGTTGCATTTTTTTGTTTTTGTTTTGGTTTTTTTTTCCCTCGGTCTTATTTTTGTAAATCATAGCCGTGATCATGGGGCAGAGGATGACTGACAATATGAGCTGTGAATCCCATGGGACATGACTGCTGTTTTGAGTTTTCCAAGTATTTTGAATGCTTAATACAATGCTATTTGAATAATTAACAAAGTTGGCTTTGGCAGAAACCCTATTTGGTATCAGAAGACCTAAATGATTACTTCAAATGATAATTACCAAATTATGTTATTGCTGGTTCATAATTGCATGTGTGAGTGCTGAAAGAGGAACTTGATTCTGTCATTGACCATGTCAGGAAAACTGATATTCTAAATTCAGAGGGTATTCTGAGTTCAGAGAGAGTTAGTTTAGATTTCAGTTCAGCTTTTGCTTTGAAAATATGCCTTCTTCCTCATGGAGAATAACACGTTGTTTCCTAATTAGGATTTGGTATATTTTACCCACAGTCCATATTGTCTTGTCAAAGATATTTACAAAGAGCACCACAGCCTAATACGCCTTTATAATTGTAATTCTTTTATGAATTATTTATTGCAGACAAATAGGAGTATGTATTACTTAGTAGCAACGGCAGAGTAGTACAAAAAAAGAACATAAATTGTTTCTTCTTTAGTTCACAGTTCTTCAAATAGCTATGTGCTAGATATCGAGATGGCAAAGAAATAGATAATTACAAGAGTGAAAGAAAACAACAGTGAAATACAACATAGCACAGCCAAAGGAAAAGGTTGTCTGAAATAAGCTTATTTGTAAGTGCCTCTGTGCAAGGGTAAGAAAAGCAGGCTTTCCAAGGATTCTGCCCATCTACTCCACTCTGGTGAGACCCCACTTCGAGTGCTGCATCCAGCTCTTGGGTCCCTAACACATGAAGGATATAAACCTGCTGGAGCAAGACCAGAGGAGGGACACCAATTTGGTCAAAGGGATGGAACACCTCTCCTGTGAGGAAAGGCTGAGAGAATTGTGTTTATTCAGCCTGGAAAAGAGAAAGTTTCAGGGTGATCTCATTGTATCCTTCTCTTACCTCAAGGGAGCCTACAAGAAAGATGGAGAAGGACTTTTACAAGTGCATGTAGAGATATGACATGCAGGAATGGCTTCAGATTGAACGATAGTAGGTTTAGATTAGTTATTAGACATTCTTTACTGTGAGGGCAGTGAGGCACAGAGAAGCCATGGATGCCCCATCCCTGGAAGTGTTCAAGGTCAGGATGGATGGGACCCTGGGCAACCTGGTCTAGTGGAAGTTGTCCCTACCCATGGCAGGAACTAGGTGATCTTTAAGGCCCCCTCCAAACCAGGCCATTCTGTGGCTGTGTGATTCAACAGAAGTCTGAAACCTCATTTCTTAATATGAAAGCAGTCAGGTTAAGCGAGCTTGAAGATTCACAAAACAATTCCCTTTTTCCACCAGGAATGTATAATAACACATAAAAATCTTTAACTCTAAATGTTAATTATGGTAAAGGAAAGCACAATTCTCCTGTGCTTTTCTTTGTTCAAAGCACTATTTCTGATTTTATGCACGGAAGTTCAGGCAGGCAGGTAGTTTTAGTAAATTCTGGTTAGAATTTAGATTTGCTAAATAAGGAGTCATGTGAATGGGAATTATTTTTTTTTAATGTGAATGTTAATGATCAGAAGCATTTTGTGAGCCACTGAAGAGGTGAAAACCCACAACATCTGATCACAAAAATGAGGCTACCCTTTCTCTGATGCTACACATGATCTAGCTTTCCAGGACAAAGCATCAGCTTTACTGAATGTAGCCTCCTGTTGACCCTCAACCACAGAATGCCTCTATACTCAACTTCTATGCAACATTTGTTTGCCATCATCTGTCTCCATATATTGAAACTCTGTTATTATTTTTACCCAAAATAGTGCCTCTGATCATGACAGGAATCTTTTGAGAAGTTGTTTAAGAAGATAAGAGTAGTCTGTAATGGTGTAGTTGGTCCCTGTCAGCACCCTTACTTTTCTAATAAGCAAAGCAGATCACTGTTTACTCTTATTAATTAAGCTAATCCAGCAAATGAACACTGTCTTTTAAGTAATTCGCGGAGAATTAAGATGGATACAAATCTGGAGTTTACTTCCAAAGAATGATTTCAGGGCTTGTTTTAGCTATTACTGTATCAAGTTCTTGTCATACAGATAGGTATGCAGATAATTGTGTGTCTATGTGCAGCTTTAGGTCTGCATGTGTCTAAGATCCAGGAAGACAAGAAAACAGGAAACAGCCACCTCTCTAACTGCTTGGAAACACTTGTCTTGTTTCTGTGTCCCACCTACACTGAGAATTATTGCAAAACTCTTCATTTCAATAGAGAAGTAACAGACCCCAATACACTGGTCATCTCCCAAAGCCGAAGCTTTTCTGCCCAAACATTTTAATGTGAATTTGCTTTCCTTTTGGGCCTTTATTACAGACTCAGCTTGTTTACAGGCTCTAGGCTGTTTGGTGAAGAGGCCGGGGGGGAGACAGTGGTGGGGGTGGCGGTGGAAGGAGGAGGTTTATACCATTATTTTAGCAATTGCTTAGAGATTGCTGGAAATGTCTTGTTTTGACCTAATTCAGGAAATGGAATCTTCTGCCAAGGGATTGACAGTAAGCATGGATTTAAACTTTCTCAAAATAATATTATTAATTGGAGCATCTTCAAAACAGTCAAATCAGTAGTGGTGTACTGGTTATAGCTGTAAAGTCTCCTATTAATTCACAGGGTTGCTGTGACCAGAATTTGCTTTTAGCTCTTCCAGTAAGTTTATGGTGGTACAGATTTTGCTTGAGGCTTAAGTGAAACATAATATTTGTCTTAATCCAATTTAATGTGTTTCCCAGTCAGGATTTTCTCTAATCATTCATACCCCTAATGAATTGAAAAGGATATGTGTAAATTGACATTGAACTTAAACTCCAAGGCTTTTGCATTTTTATCTTATCTCTGAATTGGCAGCATACAACATGTATATATTCCAATCACATGAAAAAAACACAACAATACGTTTTTTAGTTGTTCTTCTTGTCTAATGAGATCACACCAGAGAATTCAGGTCACATATACAGGATGGGAGAAAAGTCGAGTGTAACTCTGGACAGCCAACTACATGTCTATTCCCAGTATAAAACAGTAGCCAAGTAATCCCAAGAGCAAGCTATAATGCTATAAAATAGTGCAAAAACTGGTTGGCTTTATGGGATCTGCTTCTGTGCATACTCGTGGAGCATTCCATTAGCAAGTGATCTGGCTTCATCACAGGAGGAAGAAGGACCTACACCAGGACAATCATGAAGCAGAGGATGTAAGTCACTGCTTCAAAGTCTGTCTTACCTCTTACCTTACCCATATACCATACCCATGTACTACCATATTGAAAGGTGATACTTGTACATAAAGCCAAGGAATAACAGAAAAAAGAATAAGATCTATTACCCTCTGTAATTTGTTTTTAGAAACTTTCCAATTTTCCAACATTAATTTTCAGAATGAAAATCTGTGATGTCAAATATACACAAATTCAAACTTGTAGGCTTGTATTATTGTCAAAATCTCAGGAAACAAAATGTTTTATAATCTATTAAAAAAACTTGTGAAAGTAGGCTTGAAAATATGCTGGAAATACATGGATGGTAAGAAAATCTATGAGCATGGATGGCTTCTTATTTACAGCAAGCAAAGACAAAACTAAAGCTAGGGTCAGAATTTCAAAAATCAAGTAGCTGAATGAGAAAATGGACCAAACACATGTAATTTAATAATAAAGCTAATGAGCTACTATATCAATGTTGTTATGAGGATAGTGATCAGGATTGGATCACTTTCTGAAAAACATTCCCTAGTTCAACCAGGAATTGTGGGGCTTTATGCCAGAAGCCGGAATAGCTGATTATGGTAATTGTCCCTGACCTTTTGATGCAGTAATGCCATGTACTAGTCTTCCAGCCATACATAATATGTTCAGTTCTTCTGGACAGCTGTGTTGAATGTGTAAGCAGGACCTTGGATGTCACATTGTGAAATTCTCTGTATGATTTATCCAACAGAATAGATCAAATAAATAAGTATTTAATAAAGCCCAGGCTTGAGTTTCCTCACCCCTATGATGCTGCCAAGTGAATGGCATCTTAAGATTGTAGAAAATACCTTTCTGCCCAATCCCAGAAACAAAGCTATATGCACTGAAAGATGATTTTGAACTAATTATTTAGATTTTTGTAACTCTCTCTCTTCTTATGGATGAGGATCTGATCTGCATTCTTTTCAAGGCAACCCCTTGCTTTTTGAATTCTATTGGTGGCACATTGGTCCACTGTTGCCTAATGGATGAAGTTCAAGCATTAAAAACACTGAAAACAATGCAAAACCAGACCAAAACCCCAAGTGCTCTATTGCAGTCCCAGGCATGTAGTCTCAAGTGTCCTTCAGATATAGAAGTTTCATGAACCCAAGATGGTCAAGTTACTTGTCAGCATGTGTGTGGTACCATTTGCTGTAATCGAAGCAAAACAGTAAGTCATTACTTCCAACAGTCTGTGAAGGTTGTCACCATTTTCTCAGCCTAACAGAATTATGCCCATGCCACTATTTGCTATACTTATATGTTTTTAAGAGCTGAAATGGTTTTCCAGATTATGCAAAATATTTGATATATTGAAGGTGGGAAAAATTAAAAATGATGGTTTTTGAAAGTTAGATGCCAGACTGACTTGGTCTGTGTCCTATTTATCTCCACTCAGAATCTGAACATAAAGATAGGAACAATGCACCTGGTTCGGACTCACTCTTTTGAAAGGAGTTATAGAAATTCTGTCATGCTCTAAAAATAGCAGTTGTTCTTACTGATCCTCAAAGCTAAATATGTTTTCAATCTTTTTATTTTTTTTTTAAGAGAACATCTAAGTGCCCCAATGACTGCCTTAAATTACTATGAGTCATCATGGTTCATCATTTGACCATGCTAAAGCTTGTTGTTTGTTATTTCAGGAGATACACTTACACTGTAATTGCTAGGTTTTAGTTAATATGATACTGGTGATGTTCCTTGGCAGAGATATCATACGTCAGCAGTCCTAGGTCACCATCTGAAAGTTCACAAGATTCCTTTATATATTAATTACTTAAAATCCTACAGTGTTAACAACTATTTGACTTACCTGTACAACACTGATTCCCAACCTTGCTGCCCTGAAAAAAATGGCAACATACTGCATATTGCTGTACTCATCTCTTCTAGGCTTCTGCTGCCTCCTTTCTGTTCCTGTCCATTAGCTTTTCCATCACAAGGCTGCTGCACATTTGCAGGAACAAGTATAAAAGGCACCAGAGTTGGTTCTGCATAGTAACAGAAAATCTGCAGGACATGTCTCCACGGGCTTTGTCAAGTAAGTAAAATGTTGTCATGTCTTCATGAGCAGTATTACCAAGCACAACAGTCTCAAGTTCATCTCTTAGAAGAATTTCAAAATTAATAAAGGTTTTTGTCTCGTATTCATTAAAGTCAATGGATGTGATCACTGATGGATGCTGTGGTTGCTGCTGACTGCAAGGTTATCAGTTCTAATTGAGATACCATCATATATAACACAAACAAGGACACTTGGCAAGCTTTTGTCTTACAAACCGTATTTGCATATGAATGGTGTATATATAGATTCTAAATTAAAATAAGATTTTTTGTTTTTGTTTTTGTTTTTGTTTTGGTTTTTGTTTTGGTTTTTCATCAATGCTGTTTGTCAAGTAGGCCATACTCCTATAGGACATTGTGTTCTGGAGCTGACCTGCATTCCTTTCAAACTATTTAATCACACACAGCTGACTAACATTCCTGTCTAAACCCACCTAATCAAATGTATTACAAATACTTTAAATGGTTACTTAATCTCCATATATGTAGAACTGTGAAACGTTTGGTGTTTGAATATGCCCTTTCAGAAAAGTGAATGACATAAAAGCAGACCTGTCCAAAATATACCTTCTGCTTCTCCTCAATACACACAGACATTTTTAAGGTGGTTAAGACAGTATTACTTCACATAGAATCCATCACTTTAATTCATATTCAAGCCTGGTTTTTTACACATCTTAAAAATGTAATTTAAGAAGAAAGAGGTATAACAGCTTTCCACTTCTGGGCAAATATGTAAAATAAGCTGCAAATTACTTGAAAATGCATGATGCTGCAGCACCCAATTAGCCAAGTAACATATCATGGAAGAATGTATTTCCTTTCATCTCCAAGTTGCTGGGTTCAGATGGCAAGCTTCTCAGCATTGTTACTCTCTGTGTGTCAGAATTAAGCAAAAGAAGTTATTCTTTTTATGGCCATTAGCCACACTTTGATTAGAACTTTCACTGGAAATCTCTATAGGAACAACAGAGACCCACTGAGTTGGAGACTAAACTGTTTTCTCCATTTCCAGAGATACTCATCCAGAGCAGTGCTACGTGCTGTCTGAAGTGGTACTTGTGGTACTGCTGAGTATGCTCTATGTGTTCTGCGGGCAGTAGTTTTCCAAAATGCCAAACTAGCATAAATTCACTTAAATTTCCTATATGCATCTCTTGGGCTTTTTTCAATGCTTGCTCATCAGAGAAAATGAAATCTAAGATGTACTGTGTTTGAAAGGTAAAAGTGCACAAAAGCAGAGGGAGGTGGAAAGCCATGTAAAGGGATACACTTAGGAGACAGGATGGAAAACGTGCCTATGAAAAGGAAGGGGGGCGGAAATAACCCAACTAAACAGGCTAAATCACAAAGAGGAAAACCAGCCAAAGGTTCATTTTTTTGCTGCAATCAGATGCTCGTATGACAGGGTGTTACTCGGGCTGACCTGTTTGGAGAACTCCTTTCTTCGTGCAGCCCTTGCAGCGCCGGAGGGACAGCTGGTGGGTTTCTGCCCAGCTCCCCGAGCACCTGCAGTGGCTGGGTGCGGGAGCACCTCTGGCAGCTCCGCGGGCTGCGGGAGAAAACGCAGGTCTCTTCGCTGAGGAAGGCGGGACCAGCTCGATGGAAAGGTGTTCGAGTGTGCCACCGCCTCCATCCTCACGAGCAAGAGGGAAGCAGATAGGCTTTCCAGGTTTTATAGCAGACTAAAACAAAATAAAATAAAATAAAATAAAATAAAA
>VXBX01006543.1:88299-100245 GCA_013400415.1 Scytalopus superciliaris
GTTTGCTTTAAAAGTAAATATTTGTGGTATATACATACAGTATTTATCAAAGTGGTGTGATTCATCAAGGAGTCTCAAATGAAAGTGGGTTGGCCTGAGTGAAAAGGAGAATGGGTTCTTGTGAGTGAATTTTGGAATTCAGAGTTTCTTTTTTTTTGGCCCATGGCCACCATATGCACAGATACATGGTCTGTGATGTTCCTTATGTAAGACTGACTGACATACCAAATTGAAGTGTACTGCTGGTCAAACACTGTTGCCCCAGATCCTGACTGTGAGTAAAATGCTCTTTGCATAAATGGGAAGTTTAATAAACTGTGATATTTCAAATTTCAGAGTTTAGCCTTTGGATATCCTAGTGAATGTCAGTGAACAAAGGATGAGACTGGAATTGATAGCCCAGAAGTTAGAAGAGATAGAATAAAAACGGGTACAGTTGGCAGGCAGAATAGGAAAGTGGTTTAATCCTCGTTGCAGAGAAAACAGGCCTTTGACCAGAGATCGGGATGGTGCATAGACTGCACAAAGATGGTGGATACACTTGACGTGTTGTGACCCTTGCAGGGAATGTTACTTACATTGAAGTTTTCCTTTGAATCTATGATTAAAGCCCACAGGAAGCAAAAAATCGTCATGGGACTGAATGCAGGATATGTATTTTGGCAGGGAAATGTAAATGAGGCAAGTTCTAAATTTCTGACATCAAATACAGCATTTGAATGCTGCAAACTTAAGAGAGTACTGCTTGCCATTAGTTCTTTTCCAGGATATTTCTGGAAATAATTAAACAGGCCACTATGAGACTACAAGGTGTTGAAATTCTACTGGACAATTGTTGAATTTGGTTTGGATAATTTAAATTAAGAAAAAGAAGGATACAGAGAAGAGTTTGAAAAAAGCCTTTTTCTCGTGCTAAAAGCAATAATTAAAAAATCCCCTCAAACCCCAACACGACCTAACAGTTGTTTTCAGCATTAAAAATTTGTTAAACAAAGATATTTTAGATTACTTTGTTTAGTGAAACAACACATATAAATTAAATGTGTTCTTCAATTAAAAAAAGAAAAGTAGCTTGAAAGATTTATGGGGATGATACACTGATTAAATTAATTCCATGTTTCTCTACAATCAGTGGCACTGCAGAAGTATGGTGAATAAGGGATTAAGGAGAGAAACCAAAGCCAAGGTTTGTGTCACAAAACTGCAGTATCAAATAATATGATTTAATTTAAATGGTTGTACTGAGAGCAGAGTTATAAAGGATCACTGCCTCAGTGCTACTACCCCCAGTGCTGCTGCCATTGATTCAGCAGGAAAAAGAGAAACCTCATTTTATGATTTTAAATGTGAGTGCAATGAGTCACATCTGCTTTATTAAAGGCATTGACACAGAATTCCTCATCTTTCCCCAAACCAACGCATGATTTGGAAAGGCTGAACTCTGCTATGCTTGATTTCATCCTAACATAAGGACTGGAGCCTACATTAGCAGTTGTAGTTGCTATAAGCCCTATGCTGCTGTCTTACTTTGGGGTGAAGTATCTGATTCCTTGTGGATGCTGTTACTAGGGTGTATTATTTTTGGATTTTTACATAAGAACTAGGCTATGAAAAGAAGGCATATTTTTTATTTCTGTAGTTCATGAACTCACAACAGCCCTGCAGATGTTCAATATTCATTACCTTTGCCAAAAGACTAAAAGTTGTGAATGCTTTTATGGCACAGTAGTTTTCAAATTGTACCTTAAGTAAACAGTTGTTAAATCAAAATATTATACATATCTTTATGTATCACTTTTTTCTCAAGATGCTTCGGAATCATATGCAAGCATTAATTTCCTGCATGTTCTGCTAAACTTTCATTAAAATGCGCATCTCTTAAGATTTGCTCAAGTAAATGCAAGGGCAGTGTGTACACTCACACACACTTTGTCCTGTAGTGTTTCTTTACTTTGGTAAAGTTTTATATTACTTTGGAGTGGTTTTCAGATGACACATGGGCTTAATACTTTCAGCCACCATTTAGGATATAGGGATTGTATTTTCATTTTTCTGTGCATTTACCATACAGGATGAGTGGTGGTTGTTGTCTTGACAAATAGGTTATGGTATGTTACGAGGCCTGATAGGGAATGTAGAAATGCAAAGGAACGCATTCTTAGTATTCAAGCAGCTAATTCCTTCCTTTGACAGTGTTACTGAATAGCTGCACAAGGATCTGTGTTTTCTTCCCTTACATTAGCATTGTACTGGTTGTGAAAAATACCTCAGGAGTCTGGTTGGCTGATCTCCCAGTCATCATTTAACAATTACCTCCTGAATTAAAAGGAATAAGCACTGGTTTTGTTGTGGAGTGCTCGGTATTTCAGTCACTGATATTCTTTGAAATAATGAAGTGAGCTGCAAATAATCTTGACATGAAATAATACAACATTTTATGGCTCTCAGTGTTCCAAGTGACCATGACTTGATCCATATAAGTCTTTGGTTCAGTCTCAAATCTAGGTTTAATGGAGGATTTACAGAAATGTTGAATAGCACTTGTACATGATTGATGCAGTGTTCTATATATATATTACAGTTATGCATTGTAAATTATTTGATGTTTTATTATGAAAAACAGATGAAAACCTATAGTTTTACTATTATGTGTGCAGAGAAGATGAATATATACTCATACATCCTCGCCATATTTGTGATTGTTGAATCTCTCTACTGTATTAAAATGTATTAGTCATTTCTGGCAACAATCATGAGTCAGTGGAAAATAATGTGCACAATCATTTGAAAAATGCACATTCACAATTTGCTTGTATTCATCTCAAAGTTCAGACTGCAGATGTGTAACCATTCATTTTACTGTTCTCAGTGATGTGTGTAAGCCTCCTGAGGATTCACATTTATGAACTTCCTGCATTGCCATTGGTATTAAAAGTAGAACAGATAGGTAACATGAAATAAAATTTATTTCTGTCATAGAATTTACTGATAAAAAAGTAGTTATAAAGAAAAATCAAGACTCAACCTGATTTTGTTAGTTCAGCTGCTGTATTTTCACTAATAAAGTAATAAATTCAGTTTGCAGTGGACTTTTCCTAGTAATTGCAAACACTGTATATACGTTTTCTCCAGGGAGTCAGAGTTTCAAGTAGCAGTGGCTTTTTTTCCTAAAATTTTGTGGGAAGTAGAAAAAAATGATGAGTGTCTTTTAAGATTAGTTCTCTAGGAAAGCTTTTCTGGTCAGATTTCACACTTCTAAAATGATTGAAGAACCAGATTTTTAATTCCTGATGTTTCTGCTCAATCATAACTTTCCATGGAAAGTTATGTCATACACAATCTCCTGATCTATAAGTGAATGTGTTATTTTAATCTGGGTTTGGTGTTAGCATTGAATTACCCATACTCAAAACAAATGTATTTGAAGACTTCTTTGGCTAGTTCTGCTTAAGAAAATATTTTTAAAGCTCAGAGGAAGTACAATGAGCTAGTTACTAGCTGCACAATTTAAACTTGAGCCTTTGTATATTCAGTGCTACAAAATATATCAATGGCAGGTTTCCCACTGTTGTGCATGTTCTGTTTTGTTACTGATTGTTCCAGATTGTGCTTCTGGTCTAATTTAATGTTATTCATAGCTTGGTAGGACATGTAATTTTTTTCCCTTTGGTTCAGTTGGTTTGGTCTTGTTTTAGTGCATTCATTGATATTATGGCCTTTATGTTTTTTCTCAATTCAATAAACAAAGGAAAAAGCCCTTTCGAAGACCTTCTTAACAGAGCTGCCTTTTTACATATTGCTGAGATCTTGAACTTCAGAGGTTGTGTTGATTATGGGGATCGTACAGTATGATTAATTATAAATTCAATCTTACTAAAACGTCCATAAGAAAATATTGCTGTATCAATCCATTGCTATAATTTTGGCTCTTGAAACAGTTTGGAATACTACTACTACTACTAATAATGATGATGACATTTTTTCTTTATGTATTTATTTTTTAAAACATGTTAAGACTGATGACTGTGATGGGGGAAGAAAGCAGAAACCATGTTTTAACAACAGGTATAGCATAATATTGCCTAAGTGTATTTTAGATCTGCAACTGCAACATGAAAAATACAAGTTTCACCAGGACCAACAGAAACAAATATTCTTTTCTCATAAATGGAATGTTTTAAACCAATCAGGATGCTTGAAAAGTTGTGGCACTTGAAAAATCTTTTTAAAATATTAACAGATTACAATTTTTCTAGACATGGGCCAGCAGGATGACAACATAATAAATAACCTGCTTTGAGAGAAATTGCTGCCATAAAATTGAGAAAGTGAAAAAAATCACCAATGCTGGTATTTACATGATTCTGCAGAGTGAGGGAAGTATTTTGCTTTCTTGCTTTGAGAACTCAATTTAATGTACATTAAAAAAAGAGATAATAATTTTTTATATCCCTCACTCAAACCCTGCGGAGTACTGTTCTGTCATTCATTGGTGTAAGGGAGGATAATCAATACTTGCTTTTTTTCTCGATTTAAAGGGAGCTTTTCAGATACCTGAATTGAAAGGTACACATATGTCACAGCTTGTGGGGGTTAAAGTAGCTTCACCTGAGTTCACTTTTGGAACCTGGCTGATGTGACAGCTCTGGATTTCAGGTGGGTAGGTAATCTTCATTACATAAACAGTAAATCCTGTCTGGTTGTTCAGTATAAATCTGAATTTTAGGTTCTGTATTAGATTAGGAAGAACAGGATATTTGTAGGATTGCTTATTATATTCAGTGCTGGTTTTTATATATACAAGTATGTGACAGTATTATCTGTCCTATTGAGACTGCCAGCTGATTCTGAAAGGTCTTGCTTAGACCTGACTTTCCTTAAGGAAAGATCCACTTTCCTTAGCATTAAAGGATTAAGCATGCCATGCTTAAAAGGTCCTGCTAGATTTTTAAAGAATTTGTACAAGCATTAACTGACTTGCAGGCAACTGGAAAGTTAGTCATCTTGCAGGGAAGAATGTGGCTTCCTAAGTATTTTGGTGATGGGCTCCTTGAATCTCTGAGTTAAAGGAGGGATTAGTGTCTCTACCACTTACAGTTCCACAGATGTGCCTAATCTCTTGTCAGAAGCTCTTCCATAAGCCGCTTAGTAGTTTCTTTGTGTGACTCTCCTGCACTTTCTGGCCCTGCATGTATTTCTGCAAATCCTCTAAGGAAGGTACTGCTACAAAACTCAGTTATTCATCGGAGCTTGTGACTGTGTTGGATCTGTGAGTGTTTGAGCAGCTGAAGTGAGTGAAATTCTTCATTATGGTCAGAACTTTGAGAACTTGGCCATGAGGACTGGAGAGACTGTTGGCTCCAGAATTTCAGGCAGATTCAGAATTCACTTGCTCTAGTTATTAAACCTTCCTTAAGCTCAATATCATATGTAAGGCAATAAAGTTGCAAAGTTTGTGTGTCTGAATAAATGCCTGTTCAGGGCAGGATCTGTGCTATAGTTTATCTAAGGTTTTACTATGATATCACAACCATCCATGAAAAAAAAAAAAAAACCACCAAAAAACTGATGGTGATGACGTAAGTGGCGTTCATATTTTACATGAGCCCAAATCAGCAGCTCACAGTGGACTCTGACAGCTGCAAGACAATACACTGTTTTCTTCCAGACAGGGTTCTCCTTGGAATTGTACGACATCTCTCATCTCCTAAGAACATTTGTGAGAGTTACAACTGACTTTTGAGTAGCAAGAATATACCTTTTGGAAGACAGATTTGCTAGATAACAAGCAACCTAAGATCATATTCATCAGTAGCAGCTAAGTGCTGAACTGACATAGCAACCCAGAGTTCCTTTTCAGACTATATGGCTACGTTAAGTATCAGGGAATCATCAGTATAATTGAAATACCGTAAGAACATCCTGGGCCACATAAGGTTCACAACTTTGACAGTATGCCAAAATTCAGCTTCTGGGATTGGCAATGATTTCTGCTCTGTGGTAGGATATACAAACCAGGAAATCCTTGTTCCTCCTTGCTCACCAGATGTAATGCCCCTTTACCTTGTGACAAGCGAATGGAAAAGATTGGATCTTATTTAAAAGCAGTAATCTCTTAAACAGTTGCAACTGGTGCTGATTTGCTCAGAGTGGTATTAAAGCTGTCTTCTCTTCCTGAAACTGGGACAAATCCTAACTGGGGTGTTGTTGCTTGTTTCAGTGTATGTATGTGTGAAAAAGAGACAGTAAAAGAAATATTCCTTTATTGGAAAAATAGACTAACAGTCTTACAATGCTACTTAGCCAACTGCATTTATTCCCAGCGAAGTGACTACACTTGTATCTTGGTCACATGCCAAGACTGATGATTTGCTTTGTAGATACACAAAATTATGTTAATAAAACTACGAATTATAGCGCCACTGTCCACAAGCACAAGCTTTCCTATGACAATATTGTTTACTTGAAAACTAAACATTACAACATTGATACTAAATTGCCTGTGCAGATTTTAAACCAAATCTAGCCAATCAGTGTTTCTGCTTACTTGTCAGTTGCAGACAACTACATACTTGCTTGTGATGCTAAGATACTGTCTGCCAAATGTTCTCAGTTTGGGGTTTTTTTCCCCCTCAATAAATAGATCTATTCCCGATTTCTAATTTTATTTTTTTACACCCTCTTAGAACTAGAAGTAAAAATGTTGGTTGGTATAATTTTTAGTGAAAAAATGAAAGATTGTGGTCATACATTTGGCCATACATTCTTTCAAATCCTGTCACCATGTTGTACTAAATGTCTCAGCTGTTTCTGATGGACCCAAGAGTCAGCATCAGAGGAGTCTGAGTGGAGTTCAGACTATCTCAACAGAGGCTGAGGAGTTGGAGGGTCTGCAAATGAAAAGGAGAGCCCAGTGGTGAGAGCTCAGTTCTTCTCTTTGTATGATAAGCAGCTCAGGCATACAGTTTATATATCTTAAATTACAGTCCTTTTCAGTGGTCAGCCTAAGCTATATGATTATATCATTTCACTTGTGAAGGCTAATGTCTAGAAATCAGAATATTATGGGTATTAGTTAATAGTTATCAGAGATTGGAATCATCTGGTTTTGGCATCCTTTGTTTGTCGCTGTGACCAGAAAAGTAGTTGGAGTGGAGCAAAAATGAAGCTGCCACAGATTAAAAAGCTTAATTTCAAATTAGTCAATAAGTAAGTGTATCTCTGTTGTTCCCTACTGTTTTATCACCAGGGTGCTCTCTGTGTAGCTAACTACATGATTTGGTAGGCTTATGAATGTCTACATGTTTAGTGAAGTTTGAGTAAAATATACAAAGAGAAAATAAAATGTGTTTTAACAGTTGTGATAGGCTCATCCTTCTTATAATTTCTCTGGGTTTTTCAGTTACATTTGAAATTTTGAGGTCATTGCCCCAGTTTTTCATTTATTTAGGGCTGATTTTTTCTTCATTCAGCTTCTTCATATGCTTGAAAAAGAGGCACTAACTGAACGGTTTCTGTCAGCTGCAAACATTTCCTGTTATCCAGCTCTGGTTTTTCCTACTGTTGTCACCCATGTCCATATATTCTGCTGTTTTTCCAGACAACATGGCTGCTTTTTGGCTCCTTCATTTCCTTTCCATGTGTCCTTAATTAACAGTGACACCCATAGAAGTAGCTTGAATCCTCTAGGCACAGGGCTTTAAGAGAGTCACATGTAAAAGAGCAGGGGAGTCTCAATAGTTGTCTGGAGAGTAGAGTCCGGGGTGGAAAGTTAACAGAAGTGCAAATTAAAATTTTTTCTGTTTGTTTTAGTAATTTATAGTGTGGAGTCAAAACCAAGAGATAGATTTAAACTTCAGTGGTAGAACATTTGTGGTCTGGTTTCCAACTGTAGTAGCAAGTCATTGTGGCCAACTGACATCCAAAAAGCTAAAAATACTACTGCAATATTTTTGCAAGTGGTAAAGGAAGAAACACTCCTTTAAAAATTAATCTTACCATCTGTGATATTTCAACATGGAGGGCATTGGTTATAAAATTCTATATGTTCATTAAAGGTCAGATTTTTTGTTTTTTTCTCTTCCGCATTTTCTGCAGCTGTTCCTATAAATGCAGTGTAAGTGTGAGAAAAATGCTGGCAAATCAGAATACAGGCATTCTTTTTACAAATCTAGTAAATTACCCAGGGCAGAAGTGTTGTCTTTTCTAATCTGTGCTGTCTTGTGAATGCATAATTTCAAGTTGCACGAGTCATAGAGGTCAGTATTGTTCCAGTGAGTAGAAGAGAATGAGGCATGGCTGTTCATCTGTCTGGTAAACAATTCTGGAAAACGTAACAGTTGAGAAAGAAGATGATGCATGAGACAACATGCACAGTAGTTCTGGCAGAGTTCTGATTGCTACTGATTCTGGTTTTAGTAAAAATAGGCAATTACAGCAGGTGATATTGGATCACAGAGCTCTTCAGACTGACTGCTAGGTTTCTGATTTGTACTGTCAAAGAACTATATTTAGAATAAAAAGTTAAAGAGATTTCTTGCATTTTTCTCTGGTTGCATTCAGAATGTTTCCATTCTAATGTGGTCTTGTTTTCTTTAACTGAATTCCTTGTTTGATGCAAGAGGGCAAAAACTCAGTTATGAAGTAGTGAAGAAAACACAGCTGAGGGAAAAAATGCTATCCATTTTAGATTGTAGAGGGGACTACATTTTTCAAGTGGTGAGGTTTTTTAAAATTTTCATCTATATTAGTGTTCCCCATCCAGAAATTTGTGACTTTTATATGTCCCTAATGGCTTATAATTATTTAGTTGAATGACAATTAGTAAGGAAGCTGTGTTGTTCTGTTTGTGTTCTTTTTGACACATCAGTCAATAGTAGTAAAAAAAGAAAAAAAAAAGTGAGATCAATTTCAAAACCTCTTAGCAACCACATAAAAAAATAACAACTGTATTGATTTCTCTGATAATTGCCCTGGAAGAGTGATAGGAACTTAGTGGTACAAACATAATGAAATGCATTTATCAATAGACAGTGTATTGGATATACTTCTTTAGAAGCCTTCAGTAAGATGGTGTCAGTAAGGGGTCTAGATGTAAACTTTCATAGTCTCTTTTACAGATTCATGAAACTGCAGAAATCATGTAGAAACTGCAGAAAACATGCAGAAAATAGGAGAGAAAACAAATACTGCAGAATACCTTTAGCAAAAGGTAAACATTTGAAAGGAAAAGCAAGAGTAATGCTGTCTTCATTAATCTGGCAACTTTTTTTAAAAGGATGTGAAACATGGTCTGTTGTACATATGTTCTAGATTTTATATAAGAGACTTTGTGAGAAAGATTTTCAGAGCCTGCTGGGGTATAGTCAGGATTATGGCAATTTCCCATAAGAACATGTGTTTACCAGCTCCAGCTTCCTTTTGAAACACTATTAAAGAATTGCTTTCATGAAGAGGGCTGGGGTTTTTTTTTTTGTTTGAACAGGGAGAACAAACAGGATATCTTGGTCTTAATGAACAGCATAATGGAATGATAAGTACAGCCTAATTGCAGCTTGTTTATGTCATGATTATGCAAACAATTATTTTGAGAGGTATTTCTGTTTCTACATATCCTAAAAAGCCTTTAAACAGCCCTTTCTCCTTTTTGTTCTTATCTCTGTTAAATACTTCGATGTATAAAAAGGGCACTAAAATGAAAAAGCATTGAAACCACGCCAGCCTGGAAAAATGCACATAAAGTGCAAAATTAGTCTTCATCCCTGCCTTGGTTTTAGTTTTCAATGTTGATTATCCTACATTATTAGCAGTATGATATTCTGTGTTTGAAATGTAAATTTTCTGTTACTAACTTTCACACACATTTACAAACTAACAAAATAATAGGTAATAAATGTTTAGAGAAAGAAGTCATTGTTAATGTGATAGCCACCAATACAAATCCGTAAATCACTTCAGAGATCAGCTTGAAAGAATCCCATGGGTTACAGCCCTGGAAAGAAGAGCACTTGTTAATCACAGAATCATCAAATAGCTTGGGTTGGAAGGGACCTTAAGGATCATGGGTGTTGCCTTAAAGACTGAGGAAAAAAAAACTCCAGGCAAATTTAGTAGGAGATAAGGAGAGCAGAAGCTTTAATGAACCTTCAGGCTCCAGGAATACATATCCACAGGATCCTAAAGTTCCCAGGTTCCAAGATCTTATAATGATGTCCATCCAATCTCATTCTGTTATTCCCCCCGGTCCTGCCCTGTCCTGCCCCTGGCATGCCTTGTCAGGAATTGAGTCTGGGGGTTTGGGACCCCTCTTTCATCATCCTTGTCTTCCTCACAGCACGTCTGAGCCTTCCAAAGTTCCAGATTCAGTGTTCTTCTGTCTATGCCTTTATCTTCTGGTGCAGACCTCACAGCGTTTCTCTGCAATTCTACCTTGAAATGGAGACTAAACAGCTACGGGAGTTTTGAGGGACTGATACAGGATGGGGTTGGTATGTGTAAACATTAAGCTACTGAAGTTACTTTACTGTTACATTAAAACTACATTAACTTCTAAAATCTATAAAATTAAAAAAATCAAAAAATCAAAAAGCCCTGAGGCATCATGGGTCCTGATGGGATCCACCCCAAAGTAATGAGGGAACTAGGAAAAGAACTTGCCAAACCACTCTAAATCATCTACCAGCAGTACTGGTTTACTGGAGAAGTTCCAGCTGACTGGAAATTAACAAACGTAATACCCATTTACAAGAAGGGTTGGAAGGATATCCAGGGAACTACAGGCCTGCCAGCCTTACCTGGGCTCCAGACAAGGTTATGGAAGAGATCATCCTGAGTGCCATTACATGGCCCATGCAGGACAACCAGGGGATCAAGCCCGGCCAACATGGATTTACAAAAGGAAGGTCTTGCTTGACCAACCTCTACAATGACCTGAAAGGAGGCTGTAGTGGTGTAGCTGCTGATGTTTTCTACCATGCCTGCAGTGAGAGGATGAGGAGAAATGGCCTTAAGCTAAGAGAGGGGAGAGTCAGATTAGATATTAGAAAAAAATTTACACTGTTAAGGTGGTCAGGCTTTGGAATAGGTTGCCCAGGGAAGTGGTGGAGTCACCATTCGTGGAGGTGTTTGAGAGGTGTCTGGATCTGGTCATAATGGTATAGGGGTTACAGTGGCAGTGCTGGATTGATGGCTCAACTTGATGGTCTTAAAAGTCTCTACCAGCATTGATGATTCTGTGATCTAGTTCCAAACCCCCTACTGTAGGCAGGGATGCCTTTCACTAGACTGGATTCCTCAGAGTCCCTTTCAACTTGGCCTTGAACATTCCAGGGTTGCTTCTTTGTGCAACATGTTCCAGTGCCTCACAAAGCTCACAATAAAGAATTTTTTCCTAATATCTAAACTAAACCCAGTTTGAACCCATTGCTCCTTGTCCTGTCACTGACTTGCATATAGTCCCTGTCTATCTTTCCTGTAGGCTCCCTTCAGAAACAGGAAGGCCACAATAGGGTCATCCCTAAGTCCTTTCTTTTCCAGACCAAACTTCTTCTCTCATACCCTTTCTTAATAGGAGAGGTACTCTAACCCCCTAATTATCTTCATGGCCCTCCTGGCACTTGCTCCAAGAGGTCAATGTCCTTCCTATGCTGAGGACCCCAGACCTGTATGCAGCATTCCAGGTGGGGTCTTACCAGAGTAGAGGGGCAGAATCTCCTCTCTCGACCTGCTTTTAATGCAGTCCCGGATACAACTGGTTTTCTGGGCTGCAAGTACGCATTGTTGGCTCATGTCCAGCCCGTCATCCAACCAGCTCCCCCAAGTACTTTTCCTTGGGGCTGCTCTCAGTCTCTTCAGCTCTGTTTCTCAGCCTGTATTGATACCAGGGGTTTCCCCAACTCAGGTACAGCATCTTGCACTTGGTCTTGTTAAACCTCTTGAGGTTATCAT
>VXBX01006543.1:100339-113000 GCA_013400415.1 Scytalopus superciliaris
GTGTCAACCACACCACTCAGCTTGGTGTCATCTGCAAATTTGCTGGGGGTGCACTCAGTCCCTTCATCTATGTTATTAATGAAGGTGTTAACACTGGTCCCAATACAGACCCCTGAAGGGCACCACTTGTCACTGATGCTCATTGGCACTCTGATCCATTGACCATCACCCTCTGAATGTTACTGTCCAACCAGTTCCTTACCCATCAACAGTTCAACCATTGAATCCATTTTTCTCCAGTTTAGGAGTTGTGGGAGACCATGTCAAAAGGTTTACAGAAGTCCAGATAAATGACATGTGTAGAGCTTCTCTTGCCCACTGATGGAGTCACTCCATCATAGAGGGCCATTGGGGTAGTCAAGCAGGACTTGCCCTTGGTGAAGCTATGCTGGCTGTCCTGAATCACCTCCCTGTCCTCCATATGCCTTAGCAGAGCTTCTAGGAGGATCTGGCACAGAGGTGACAGATCTGTAGTTCCTAAAGTCTTCCTTTCTACCCCTTTTAAAGACGGGTACAATGTTTCCCTTTTTCCAGTCATCTGGGACTTCACCTGACTGCTATGAATTTTCACATAATGTGGAGAGTAGCTATTACATCAGCCAATTCCCTCAGGATTCTGGGATACATCTCATCAGGTCCCATAGACTTACGTAGATTCAGGTTCCTCAGGTGGTGATGAACCTGATCTTCATTTAAAGTGGGAAGTACTTTGTTCCCCCACTCTCTATCCTGCTGTCCAACTACTCAAGAGGTGTGGGAAGAGAGCTTGCCAGTGAAGACTGTGAAAATGTCTTCAGTCCCTCAGTCCTTTCCTCATCCACTGTTAAAAGTTTGTTAGCATTGTTTGTCTGAGGGGGTGCACCTTCTTTGACCTTCATTTTCTGGTTAACATACCTCTGAAAGCCCTTCCTCCACGCCCAAGAAAAGTCCATCCCAACAAGCAGAAATCAAGAAAAGGAGTCAGTCCTTCCTGGTGCATGAATGAGCCAGTGGATCCTCAGTGAACTTGGTCATGACAGGTACAAAGGGTGGAAATGCAGGCAGGTAACAGGACCAGTGTAGTGTTGTTGAATTNAAACTGATTTTTTTTTTAATGGAAAATAATTATTTTTAGTTCAGTCTTTGCTCTTAAAATTTCTACTTGTAAGTGCACTGTTTGCCTCCAATGTCCCTTTTGAGAGAATTGGAACATTTTATTTGAGAAAATCAGTTATATTTCAGGAGGATGATGCCAATCTTTTTTGTGAGAAGTGACCATTTCACACATAAATCATAAGAATTTCACACTCTAAGTAACTTGTTTTATTTTGCGATAGTTTCTTATGCCTCTCAGTGTCTGGTTTTAAAATTCACAAGTAGGTGATTTCAAATGGGCATTAGTATTTATCTTCTAACAGAGATTTGAGAACTATTATTCTCTACATTAAGCAGAAACACTTCATTATTTTAGAGTCATACTGTCACAAAAATGTAGTGGGAAGACTGAAAATACTTATTTTGAGGACAAGTGGTAACCAAGGATAACCGTGATATTAAACACATATTCATAGAGCAGTTTCAAGGAGGAAGCAGAAGTCCATTACCATTAAAAAACCCCTTTTAAACAAGTGAGGGGAGCAGCGCTCATGCCCAAATAGGATCAGTGGCTGGCAGGGAGTAGTACTCCACACTTCAGGTAAGTGGCATGAAAGCAGCAGTGGAAATAAGTAGAACTACAGGACATTTTCCATGCTTGACTAACTTAATGGCCTTTAACAAAAAATTACTAAGAATGAATAGTGCATTGTTTCATTTAACCTCCTCTCACAGGTAGACTCTCTTATTTTTATATGGAAAATTGCTAAATAAGGAATGAGCTTATAGACATTAATGGTTAAAGTAACTCTGTGGTCCCTGTGTGCAAATACAAGAACATGTCACAGGGAAGAGCAAAGGATGCTGCTGCAGTGCACTCAGTAGAATCTGTACCTCTGTGCATGGTACCTTGGTTAAAGCACTGCTTTTCTTGCTAGTGTAATTTGACAACTGAGTAAGTAGCAAAGCCAGACAAGATTCCCCTTCTAATGCAAAAGCTATGATGTTCAAAGTTGAAGTAAGTGCCACCACCTGATTTTCTTAGAACTTGTCTGCAGATTACATCTGAGGCAACAGCTGTATGTTACACTCCCAATGCACACTGTGTCCAGTACAGTGATTCCCCTACTCTGGCCTCTGTTGACAATAGATCACTACAAACAGTGGCATTATAGAAATAAGTTATAATAACGGAGCAGTGTGTATTCTTGCTCTGTGTTCTAGTGAGGTTTCTGCCCAGTTTTTCCCTCCTGTTATACATGTATGTACATACATCATTTACAAAGGGAGCTTGTTTGATCTGGTTTTGATCTGCATGTTGATGAGTCCTAAAGCACATAGAAAACGTTAGCTGGTATGAAATAACTGGAACAGTTGCCATATAAGCTAAAGTGCAATGAAGTAGGCATATTAATTTTTCATTACTATGGATATTTTGTATTAAGAACAAATAACCTTGTAGTAGTTCAAAGGGAATAAAATGATTAATCAAAGCAAATGAAATTTTTTCAGCATATCAGTTGATCTCTTATTTGTTTTGATCTTGTCATTAAAGTCAAACAGACAATGCATAAACTTTTGTACAGTGCTTGAATCATGTATGCTGTTTCAGTTTTGAAATAACAGCTATTAATTTCCAACTTCAAGGCTAATTGAAACAAACAACTGTATTTTTCTAGGCCTCATTCCAAAACACCCAGGTGTGTATTTCTGGCTGAATGCTTGGAGCCTAGTTTTCTTTATGTTTGAAGGTTGAAGGAAATATAAAACCAGAGGGTGGAGGAATGATTTTATTGTAAGAATTCTGAGGTGGTTTGCAGTGAGCAGATGTCTTTCAAATTGTGTTACAGAAAAAACAACTCTTCAGTTAATCAGATCACTCAGTAGCCTGATTGTTAGTTTTCTTTTTGTTATGTTGCTGTGTTCTTTTGGAAATGAAGTAGAATTACTCTCTTAACTATATCTTAACAAGCATACTTTATCCTCACTCTGTGCATGCTGAGATACATTTTACTTACAGACTACATAGTATCAGTCTTTATAATGGTTAGAAACACTTGATGGTACAATGCCTGAAGTTGTGATGAATTTTCAGTTAAATTCGTGGAAGTAGAAGATAGAGTAGGTGAACCATATACTATTACCTACATCCATATGACTTCTTTGAAATGACAGAATCATAGAGTGGTTTGGGTTTGAAAGGACATTTAAAGGTCAGCTAGTCCAGCTCCCCTGCAATAAGCAGGGACATCTTCAATGCAATCAGATTGCTCAGCCACCTCCAACTTGACCTCAAATGTTTACAGGAGTAGGTTATTTTTCTCTGTCAACCTGTTCTAGTGTTTCACTACCTGCACTGTAAAAAATGTATTCCTTCGTCTAAACTAACCTGTTTAAGTTTATAACTAGTATACCTTGTTCTATCACTACAGACCCTACTAGAAAGTCTGTCCCCATCTTTCTTGTAAACTCCCTCTGAAGTATCGAAAAGCTGCAGTAAGGTTTCCCTGGATCATTTTCTTCTTCAGTCTGACATCCCTGACTCACTCAACCTTTCCTTGGAAGAAAGGTGTTCCATCCCTCTGGCTATTTTTGTGGCCCTCCTGTGGACCCTCTCCAACAGGTCCATGTCTTTTCTGCGCTGAGTACCCCAGAAGTGGATGCAGCACTCCAGGTGAGGTCTCACCAGAGGAGAGGAGAGGGGCAGAATCCATGCCTTTGACCTGCTGCCCTCATTGCTTTTGATGTAGCCTAGGGTACGATTGCTTTCTGGTCTGTGACACATGTTGTCTGCACATCTCCCTTAAGACTCCATAGGATTGAATCATAGAATAATAGAATACCCTGAGCTGGAAGTGAAACACAAGAATCATCAAAGTTCAGCTCATGGCCCTGCACAGCATGGCCTCAAGAACCACACCATGTGTCTGTTGCCCAAGTGGTTCTGGAGCTTTGTCAGGCTTGGTGCCATGACCACTTCCATGGGGAGCCTCTTCCAATTCCCAACAACCCTCTTGGTGAAGAATCTTTTCCTAATATCCAACCCA
The DNA here is from genome assembly GCA_013400415.1 of Scytalopus superciliaris. NCBI lineage: Eukaryota > Metazoa > Chordata > Aves > Passeriformes > Rhinocryptidae > Scytalopus > Scytalopus superciliaris. The sequence continues at coordinate 104,461 of VXBX01006543.1, forward strand.
AACCTCTCCTTGGTATAGCTTTATGCAGTTTGCTTGTCACTGGTCACCAGAGACGAGATCAGTGCTTGCTTGCCCCTTCTCTTCCCCTCAAAATGCAAAGAGGTCTTCCTTCAGTCTCCTTCTCCAGGCTGAACACACCAAGTGCCCTCAGCCTCTCCTCACACAGCTTCCCCTCGAGGCACTTCATCATCTTTGTAGCCCTCCTTTGGACTCTCTCTAAGAGCTTTAGGTCCTTCCTATACTGTGGCACCCAAAACTGCACAGAGAACTTGTGGTGAGGGCACACCAGCGCAGAATAGGGCAGGACAATCGCCTCCTTTATATCCAAGCAATATGGATGAACATGGAGAACATGGAGAAGTTTGATTATGCTTGGCCGGGAACAAATACATTTGTTCTTATCTTTTGCTTTTCTGAATTTTGTCTTCTTGTCCTATCAGTGAAGCTTGTGCACTGATCGTACTTGAGTGGTGATTAAAAGCAGTGCTTTTATTTGTACTTGCTTTGGAAGCATTGTACTGTTATGAATTGCTGTTGTGAACTTTTAAACTCAGGAATAGTTCTGAATAAATGCGATAAGGGATTAGGTAATCCTGGTCACAGAATTCATTCCTTTACTGAAATAAATCACATAATTTTTCAGCCTCACTCAACTTTCTTTTTTTTTTACAATAAATTGTTACTTAAAATTCATTTTAACTCTTTAATATCTCCTACTGCCTCCCTTTATATTTTTACATTTTAAATTGGACTGGATAGATAATTTCAGTGACAAGTTATAGAAAAAATGTTACATTATGTAATCAGGGAAAACACTTTAGGAGCCCTAGAAAGTAAAAAATATTGGTTGCACAATGCACTTCAGAGTGCATCATATTATTAGAAGCCCTTCTATGACTTAAAAATGTCAACATAGTCTGTGTGTTGTGTTGCCATTTTATTTGAACACATGAAGTTAAAGTAGAAAGCTTGAAAAACAAATAAACCTCCATTTGAGCTTCATTGTCTCTCTTTATATTCTCAAACTCATGTGCTTGAAAGTGTATGGATTATATCCAAATAATTTCTCCTTTAGAGATAATAAACATAATATAAATATGAATGAGAAGCTGGCACCATCTAAGAGTGCATGTATATATAGTGTTGAAGTATTACTCATAACTAGATGAATGTTGTAGGTCCTTTCCAACTGAGCTATTCTATTCTATTCTATTCTATTCTATTCTATTCTATTCGATTCGATTCGATTCGATTCGATTCGATTCGATTCTATTCCATTCCATTCCATTCCATTCCATTCCATTCCATTCCATTCCACTCTATTCTAATGGAATTGCATGCTTTCTGTGTCTTTGATGCTTTCTCCTTCATGTCTGCATTTATCACCTGCAAAGGCACCATTTGTATTTAGCAAATAAAGATCTGCTACAAAACTTCAAATGGGACCTGTTCCAGAGCCCAGTGTATTTGTATCATGTTTATTATAGAATTATGCTTGCACCACAAACCTCTGTTATTAGACAAGGGCATGAGCTGTATGAAAAGCCAGACATGTAGAGTGACCACATGATACCTGTCTCAAAGAACATGTAGTCACAGAGCTAGGTACCAGGAAGCTTAAGAAGCAGTGATAACTAGATGTGATAGCTAGAGAGGTGGTAGTGTTAGCCCAGACTAGCTCTGCTAGGACCCAGGGATCAGGGTTGCCACCTTCATTCAACAGTCCCTTTCTCACATCCTGAAATTATGGCAGAGCTCCTGAACGTACTGTAGCGCTTTCCTCTCACTGTGTGTTACATAAGGTTGAAAGGCCAAATTAATTTTTGGTAGAACTTCACTGTTACAGTAGAATTTGAGAATGGAGAATCTGAATTCAATTTTAGATATTTTCTAGTGCTGAAAGGATGATGTGATGTCCTCAGCTGTAGATTTTAGTTGGGTACTGGGCTTTTCATTGCATGCTAAGTAGATTCAACATAATGTAACATTACACTCTTCTATTTGTTTGAAAGTTAAGAAATTTGGGGTTATGATCTTGGTATTTCTTAATGTTAGGGAATAAAATTCAGATGCTTGCCAGATTTCAAATATTAGTTGAAACATGTACTGTGTGCTTAAATTAAAGATGTAAAGCCTTTCCTTTCTGCCCACAGACCTTGTTCATCTTGAGCTACTGTAGCTCCTGATGCTTAGGAAAGAGTCATATGTTTATTTTGTTAACTTAGACCTATAATTGAAAAATATAACCTTATCCCCTAATTAAAAAGCAACTATCTCGGCATTCTGGCATTTAAAACCTTAATCTTTAATCTTAACTGTTCTTAAGAAAACAGCCTTTTGCTGCAAATACTTAGAAGTATTTTACATCTGATTCACTTTCTATTTGATTGAGAGTTTAACTAAATCCCCAAATATTTCGTTATAGTAGTTCTGAGATGTGGAAAATAAGATCCCATGTGGCATTTAGTAGGATTTCTTTGATTTACAACTGAAATAAACATTTAATTGACAGCATATCCTTTATTGTTATTTGTTCTTGTTATTTATGTATACATAAATAATTAAAATTATGCATTCTCAATTACTTGTTTAGTTTTGGCTCAATAAAAGACATTTTCCCTGTGCTCCCTCTTTGATTTAGTCCTTTACATGCCACACTTACACTGTGTTTGTCTGAGGTACTGTACCAGTTTCCTTTTGAAGCTACTGAATTCACTGCAGCCTTGTTGCAAAGGGGTTGGACAAATCAGTTGTGTTTTTTGTGTTCCAGTTTTGCACTGAGTAATCAGAACAAGAAATTGAACATGACGTTTGCTTATATCTTGCCTGTCATATCAGTGTCTTCATTCACTCCGTTAATTGCCAGACTGCAAATGCTCACTTGTCTGGCCTTGTTCTTGCCTGATGTGTACTAGGATGGGTTAAGTGATGGCAGCTGAACTCATTTTTAAAGCATTTCTGCCATTCCCATATTGAGTCTACATCATCCTGGCCCATAGGGATTGCTGCTGATGTGACTGTTTGTTTGAGACCAGGTGAAGAGAAAAATCCAAGGCCTGACCTACCTTAAAAATTAAACCTGTGAACAACTGTAAGCATTTCATATGCATTAATCCAGAGTGGAGTGTTAGTGTTTGCAGAACTGTTGCCTGCATTTAATACTTCACTGCTACTACTATTAGTATTACTAGAATTATTAGTATTATACTAGAAATTACTTCTTTTGTCCCATTTTTCCTCATTCACCCAATTTTCTTGAATATTTGTTTGCAACAGGATTTGAGCTCAGACATCTAGTTTTAGCTGAGAAGGACAACAGCAGAGGAAATCTATGTTGCTCATGTTTGAAAAGGAGAAGGATGAATTTGATTTTGGATACTGTTCATTATCTGTTTCAATGCAATATATGCAGTATGTGATTGTACCAATGCTAATATTACTACATTTCTGTGTGGTAATTGTTATTTTGATGATTTCTCCTGGTAAACTGCTTCACAAAACTGTAAAAAGCCACCTTTTCTTGAGTACGTATGGGTGATGTTTATGTGATTTTCTTCTTTTTGGTGTGAATTCTGAGAGCAGATCAGATTTCTTTTACGTGTAAAATTTATACATGTGTGTGCATGTGTCTCTCTGCAAGTCAAATTTCCAAACAAGAAATACCTATTTTTTGGGTTAAAATTTTGTGGAATATGAAATTACTAGCTTCCAAAATAAAGTCAGGGAAATTTATAAGTTAAATGTCAGACTTTTCTGCTGACAGGCTAGAGACATCTGTATTGCTTTGGTGTTGGTGCTGGAAACACATTATTCATATCATGTCATCAATTGCTAGCACTTGCAATTTTGGTTGCAGTTATTTTTACCTTGAATTTGACCAGTTGTGCTTGTGATCTTGTGAATGCTATTCAGATTGTTTATACTTCTGGTAATATGCTGGATTCAGCCATTGCAAGGCTCTCAAAATAGTCACAACTCTGAGTACAGTCCTTACCATGTGGTTTGCATTATACATGGTGTAGTCCTACTGTGTTAAATTGTATCAGAAAAGTAAACGTTTTGACTAAAACTCCAAGTATAGTTGTGGGAAATCTTATTTAGCTGTTGTATTTCACTTGAATTGCTGTCCAGTTTTACCTCATCAAGAAAAGAATTAAAATCTTGTAGCAAACAGATTACATTAAACTCTTGCCCTTTCTTTTCATGTAATTGAACACTATCTTCAGAAAGTTTTCCATAGAGAAAATGTGTTTATTTTGGTTACCAACTTTCTCTTCAGCCTTTGTATGTTTCATAGTCTTCAAGTTTTTGAAATTACAGAAGATAACATTTTGAGGAAGTAATTATACAAGTCTGTGTACTGATTTTTGTACATCACTAGATAAAACGCAGTCCTTTTGACAGCTGTACATGAATACAGGATTTTTTTTTGCCTCAATGACTTCTTGCAATTTAGAAAAGTTTGAAAGGCTGAGATCTTTTTGTTCTAAAATCTTGAGATATGTAGTAACCAGGAATAGTGATTGTTTTACTAAAGCTACAAGGGTTATTTTACTGGGGTTTTTATTAACTGAATAAATCAGTTTTAATTGGAAAATAAAAACTCTGGATCACTTCTTGGTTCTTGCTTGTGTGGCATGTTTAGCGTAGCTTTTTTTATCTCTTGCCTTGATTTTTAAATATAGTGGATGGGCTGTTCTTTATTTCATTTAATTCCAGTGAAAAACTGACACTGAATCTTCCATTTGTTTTCAGACTGTTTTTGTTTTATATGGTTCATAGATGTTTTTAATGCTTAAACTGTTATACTTTAATGCTCATTTCTGCTTCATACACTTATAACCTTATGTAATAAGGTGATACAGTCCTTTAATTTGTGTAGGACAGTACCTATAGAGTCACAGAATCATGTCATATTTTAATTTACAAAGGACCTACAAGGATCATCAAATCTAACTCCTGGCCTTGCACAGGACAGTTGGTTAGAGCATGGTGCTAGTAACACCAAGGTTGTGGGTTTGATCCTGTATGGGCCATTCACTTAAAAGTTGGACTTGATGATCCTTGTGGGCCTCTTCCAACTCAGAGTATCCTCTGAAATCTGTGAAATTACCATACACCTGAGAGCATTGTCCCAATGCTTCTTGAACTCTGTGAGCATGGACTTTCAGTGAAGTCATAGCCTCCTTTTGGGCATCCATCTACTCTGACTTGAGGTCCTCCATGGGCTGCAGGTCAGGGTGACAGCCTGTCTCACCACTGTCTTCACCACAGGCTACAGGAGAATCTCAGCTCCAGCAGCTGGAGCACCTCCTGCCCCTCCTTCACTGACCTTGGTGTCTGCAGAGCTGTTGCTCTTCACATATTCTTGCTCCTCTCTCCTGGCTGCTGTTGCACACTAACTTTCCCCCCTTTCAAAACCTGTTATGCCATAAACCTTAGAAGAATATACTGAAATTTTATTTATCTGTTAAGCAAAATCTGTAATGTGGAAAAGAATCTACTGTAAACTTGAATGGGTTGTGCCTTTTCACAATAGCTATTTCCTTTCATTGTAAGGCTTTTGTGATTTTGGTGCTTCCTTCTGAGAATAAACTTCACATTTCAGAATGTGGAAAATAAAAAGCTTCTGATGAGTTTCACAGTATAGATACTTGTGTTTCCTCATATCGAGTTGGACTGAGGGTGTTTTACTGCTTTTACCTTTTTGTAGCCATGTCTTTTCCCACTGCTTCACTCAAGTCTAGAAGTCACAGTGAGAGCACATAATAGGTAGATGAGGTTGTTCTTATATGCTGCCATCCTCCCTTGTTTCTCCTGCACATGGGTTTGTGGGTTCCTTCTTATATTGCACAGAGCAGAAATATCCTAGTACCTTAAAGAAAACCATGGGTGGTTGTGGGGTTTTTTTTGTTTTGGTTTGTTGTTTTTTTTACTGAGAAAAAAACAGTTCTTCAACCCTGACAGCACAGTGTTAAATGTTCATATGTCTCCGTTTCATTATGTAGACCTGATACTGTAAANTTCCATAGTTGTTTTTTGATTCCAGTTGCTACTAAGCACCACAGTTGTTCACTCCCCACTGAAAGAGTAAAAGTGAGAAAACTTCTGGATTGGATCAAGACAGTTTAATAGGGAAAGCAAAAGCTGTACATAGAAGCAAAGCAAAACAAGGAGTTAATTCACCACTTCCCATCAGCAGGCAGTTGTTTGGCCACCTCCAGGAGAGCAGGGTTCCATCATGCTGCATAGTGACTCGGGAAGACAAATGCCATCATTCCAAACATCCCTTCCTTCCTCCTTGTTCCTCCAGCTTTATATGCTGAGCAAGGTATGGAGTATCCCATTTGGTCAGTTGGGGTCACCTGATCACCTGTCCTGCCCGTCCCAAGTCCTTGTGCACCCCCAGACTGCTCACAGGTGGGGTGGGGTGAGGAGCAGAAAAGGCCTTGTCTCTCAGTAATTACTGCTCAGCAGTAATGAAAGCACCCTGAATTATCAACTCTGTTTCCAGCCGCAATCTGAAACTCAGTCCCATACTACCTACTGCCAAGAAAATTAACTCCATCACAGCCAAAACCGTCACATTCATCTAATGAGGAAATGATGCTAATAGTACTTTATCCTCAGTAAATAGTTGAGAAACAAAACTTTTCCATCTGTTTCAGCTTAAAACTCTAGATGCCTCTTGGTCTTCAAGAACAGGTGTCTTAAGGTCAGCTTTGTGCTTGGATAGTCTGTTATTAAGGAGATTAATGACTGAGATTTGTTTGCCAATGACACCTGCAGAAAGGCATTTTTTTCAGACCCCTTGTCCTAGGAAATTCTTAAACACATATGAATGTTTCACACCGTGATTTTATTTAGACCTACACAGCTGGGTTCATTGTTCATAAATATATTCTTGGCAGTTGTCATATGAATAAACTGGGCTTGGGTTATTTTTTTTTCCTTCAGGCATTTCCTTTTGTTATGTACAAGTGCTAGAAGGATTTAATTTTCCTCCATAATAATACTTATCACTTATGTAATGCCTCACTGTATTTAAAATTCATTACATTTTTCTTGTTCAGCTTCCTTTAAAATAGCTTGCTTTTCTGCTTTTACTTCTGTTTACTTGCCTGTAGTGATAACACATACCTTCATTCAAGTTAGGATTAAGAATGAGGAGTTATTGTTTAACCTCCAGTTTATTCAGATCTACATAATGACTTTTCCAGTCAAATTTTTTACTTTGCAAGAGAATTTTCTGTTCTTCTTCTCTTGCTGTGAGAAAATGATTGAGGTCTCTGATAATTAGCACACATTGATAAAATTCTTGCTTTGCCTTTGTTACTGTTTTGGGATATGTGCACTTGGAGGCTGAGGAGTGGTTCATTGTTCATCTGTAAAGCACTGGCAGCGCAGTGTGTTTTTCTCTGCCATCTTGGGGAGAGGAAAACTGTAGTAACAGAAGTTGTTGTAAATTAATAGCATCCTTAAGACAAGATGCATCATTAACACAGATACGGTTACAAGGTCATGAGGGTACTCAACAGCTTAGGTATTTACACCTGTATGGAACTTCTGGAGGGATGGAGTGATGCTGAATCAAGTGCTTTTGACTTCCATTTCAAGTGCTGCTTAGCTATTTCCTCTAAAAGTTGAAATGTCTGCTTCATGCTTTGCAGGGTAGACATGGCAAATTATATTTAGCTAGTATTCAAGTAGAGTGTTTTCAGTAATCTGCTGATAGCAGATACAGTATACTGATATGTATACCGAGTGTATGAAACCATTTCTATGTGGTTTTGACTCTTTAAAGACAATCCATTTCTCTTTTCTTAATTAGGTCTTTACTAGTGTGCTGACTCACCCAAAATGTCCATAGAAGAATAATGGAAGCCCCTGAGTACCTTGATTTGGATGAAATAGATTTTAGTGATGATATATCGGTAAGTACAAGTCTTATTTTATTTGTTCAAGTTGAGACAATCTTAGATATCTCAGTCCTGGTGTAACAAACACCACTTAAAAGGAGTCATGCTTCTTACTGCATATGTAGGAATATTTAATTACATTGAATATAGAATAAAATAAGATTTTTTGTAAAGGAACTCTCTGATAAGCTTGGAAGAAAAACTTGATTCCTGTCCTTCAGGTAGTAAAAATTACTTGCAAATCAAACTAAAATTAGTTTTATTTCTGTATTGCTCATCTCCATTGTTATCCTCAGTGAGTTATATGTGCTGTAGTGCTAGTGTTAGACACCAAAATTATGTTTATCTTTTTTAATTGAATGTATTTTAGTTTTAAAAAAAACTCCTGCTTCTCTCACCTCTGCCCTTTCCACCAGCAGCTGTCTCAAAATACAACAGGGTTTTATCAATAGGTGTGATATAGCTATCTGGGACATGGTAGAACACAGAAAGAAAGACTTCCTGGGATTCACAGTCAGACTGTTCCTTCATGTTACAAGTAATACAACTGCAGCCTTAATGGCAAGCAGAAATGCAGTGCATGTCCATTGTTAGTTTCTTGTAGGAAGCACTGATATGGTA
>VXBX01006543.1:113025-184802 GCA_013400415.1 Scytalopus superciliaris
TGATATGGTACAGTTGTCTGTAACTCATAATGTTACTCCTACATGCCAGTGGTCCAGCTTTTTGTGCAATAGAGTTGTTCATATGTTTAATGTCTGATAAACAATGGACTTGAACACATAAATTAAGTCCCTTATATGAGAATTTATTAATTGAATTTTCAGATGAGAGTATGCCACCATCTCCTTCCATGTTTCGTAGTCTCCTAATTTAATTTTTTTTTAATTTTATTTTTTAACAAAGGACCTGGCTTTTGCTTTAGGATTTGGGACTCTTGATTCATTTTAAAGCATTCCAGATGCTTTATTCACAGACAGATTCCTTTTGAAGAGGATTTTTTTTTTTTTGGTACCTATTGTACTGTTGAATTTTTATTAAAGCTGAATATGGCAAATGCCCAAAATATTACAAGACAATGAGCCAATCTTGAGTGAATTCCTTATTATGGGCAACTTTCTTTTTATTGCTGTTATATGCTAGATTATGTCCTGGTATCTGTTTCTATACTTAGTTGTGTAAAACTGTAAAACATAATAGATGTAACCTCTCCATGTCTCTCCCTTTGTGGCTGTTGCTGCATACTGGTGGGTTAGGTTACTCAGTTTTCTGCTGAACAGCTCAGGCTGCCTGCTTTAATAGCCTGTTCTTTCATTGGATGCTGAACATTAAATAAAAAACCAGCACAAATTATTGAGGTAGCAGTTTTACTCCCTGTTTCAGCAGTTAAGAGGACAAAGGATATGTTGCTAGAATCCAGATTAGGAAGAGAATTCATGGTTATTCTAGTGCTCTACTCATATCTCACATATACGATCTAGAGGTGCCTAACCTTCACATTTTGTCATTAGCCTGCTCTGGTGAGAGCAGCTGCACAGCATCAGTGTTAGCAAATTATATTGTTCCTGTTAGCCCTCTGGTTCTAATCCAGTGTGGAGGAGTGGCTAAAACTAATGGCAACAAGAAGGCTTTTAAAACGATGCACTTACAAATGTACCAGAGTTAAAAAGCCACTGTGTATAGTCCAGACCCCTGTAGTCCATTTCACCAAAAATTACCAAAGACATAAAATATAGATAGGAAGACAGGAATTTATTTTAAAAGGCAAATAGATATGTAAATCAGTTTGGAGTTTGTTTGTTTGGTTGGTTTGGTTTGTTTTACTTTGTTTTGGATTTTTTATGTTGCATTCACATGTAAAAAAAGGAAAATACATTTCTCCAATATCACAGAATCATAAAACAGTTTTGTTTACAAGGGACCTTCAAAGGTAATCCAATTCCAATCCCCCTGTAATACATAGGGATACCTTCCTCCAGATCTGGTTGCTCAAAGCCTCATAGTCATGGTTTGACCTTGACTAGTCACCAGGTGCCCACCAAGCCATGCTGTGAATCCCCCTTCATTAACAAGATGGGGAGAAAAGTATGACAAAGATCTTGTGCTTCAAGGAGAGGGACATCATTCACCAGTTACCATCACAGGCAAGAAAAACTCATCTTGGGGATATTAATTTATTGCCAATCAAATAATGTAGAACAATTAGAAACAAAATCTAAAAACACTTTTCCCCCATTCCTTCCTTCTTCACAGTCTCAACTTCACACCTGAGTGCCACCTCCATAAGTGCAGGGGAATAGGGCATGATGGGGTACACATTCGATTCATTGTATGGTGTCTCTGCCATTCCTCCCTTCTCATGCTCTTTGCCTGCACCAGCTGGGAGTCCCATCCACTGAAGATAGTCCTCTATGAACTTCTCCAGTATGAGTCCTTCCCACAGGCCACAGTTCTTCATAGACTGTACCATGTGCATCCTTTCCATGACATATGGGCCTTCAGGAACTGCCTGCTCCAGTGTGGATCTAACATAGGGTCACAGTTCCTGCTAGAAAACCTGTTTGTCTGTGTCTCCTCTCCCTGGGCCTTAGTTCCTGCCAGGAGCCTGCTCCAGCACTGCCTCTTCACAAGATGTAGGTTTCTTCAGGGCACATCCACCTGCTCCTGTGTGAGGTCCTCTATGGGCTGCAGAGTCTTCTCTGTGGACTGTAGGAGAATCTCTGCTCTGATGCCTACTTCTTCACTGACCTTGGTGTCTGCAGAGCTGTTTCTCTCTTGTTTTCTTACTTCTTTCTCCCTGCTGCTGTTGTGCAGTGTTTTTCAGCCTTTCGTCAACCTGTTATCCCAGAGATGCTACTAACATCTCTGATGGGCTCAGTGTTTTACCAGCAGCCAGTCGGTAAAGTAGGCAGCTGCTTCTGTCCTGTGTGAGGGCAAGTCCTCTTGCTAGTTTGCCATGTAACCCAAATACAGTCATGAGTGATTGGCATCCACAACTACTTCTTGACTCACCAAAGAGGTCCATCTCTTTTGTTCTGAGGGCCCATGAGCCAGAAGTAGTACTTCAGGTGGACTCTCCCAAGAATGAAATCAAGGGAGAAGATCACCTCCCTCACTCTGCTGGCCATACTTTTTTACAGCCCAGGATATGATTGACTTTGTGGTCTGCTAGTGAATGTTGCCAATTTATGTGATTTTTTTCATTCATTAATGTGCCCAAGTCCTTCTCTGCAGGTCTGCTGCCAATACCCAAGTCTGTATGGCTGCTGGAGGTTGCCTTGACACACGTGCAGGATCTTGACCTGGCGGATGAGGGTAGGGCTGTGGTCTATCTGGACTTCAGCAAAGCCTTTGACACTGTATCCCATTATATACTCCTGGAAAAGCTGGTAGCCCATGGCCTGGACAGGTGCACTCTCTGCTGGGTTAAGAGCTGGCTGGAGGGCCGGGCCCAGAGAGTGCTGGTTAATGGAGCTGCATCCACCTGGTGGCCGGTCACCAGTGGTGTCCCCCAGGGGTCAGTGTTGGGTCCAGTCCATTTAACATCTTTATTGATGATTTAGATGTGGGGATTGAGACCATCATCAATAAGTTTGCTGATGTCACCAAGTTGGGAGAGAGTGTTGATCTGCTGGCAGGCAGGAGGGCTCTGCAGAGGGANGGGGTTGTTTAGTCTGTGGAAGAGGAGGCTTAGAGGTGACCTCGCCACTCTCTATAACTACCTGAAGGGAAGTTATAGCCAGGTGGGGGTTGGTCTCTTCTCCCAGGCAGTCAGCAATAGGACAAGGGGCATGGACTTAAGCTCTGCCAGGGGAAATTTAGGTTGGATATTAGAAAAAAAATTCCTTGAAGAGAGAATAATCAGGCATTGGAACGGCCTGCCCAGAGAGGTGGTGGATTCACCACCCCGGGAGGTTTTTAAACTGAGTGACCATGGCACTGAGTGCCATGATCTGGTAAACAGGCTGGGGGGGTTGGACCAAGGGTTAGACTTGAGGATCTCGGAGGTCTTTTCCAATCTATTCTATTCTATTCTGTTCTATTCTATTCTATGCTATGAAATGCAGACTTTCTATTATACCTGAAAATTGTGCAAATTGAAAGTATTTTAGGTCTTTGTTTACAGAAATAATACAAGATAACATCATTATAACCAGAGGTCCTGATGCTGAGATATTTGTGAAGTGTTAGGGATTGACTGTATAAATTATTGCTCCTATCACTCAAATAGCTCTGAATGAATAAAACCCTGTCTCAGCTATGCCAGAGTGGGACTGGGCCTGATAAAAAGGTTTGTGAAGTGCAAGTGCAGTAATTGAATTCAAATATAATTAGGCAGGATTGTCAGGGATTTTGAAACAGCTTGAAAAGCTTCATGTGAATCCTTGCCTGGCCCGAAAGATGTAGACTGTGTATGGTCAAGAGTATGCTCAATCTACTTGCCTCCCATTTATTCAACACTCCTGAGCCTACTGTCACCCTTCCTTGGCCAAGGGAAGAGCTGGGTCACTCCTCAGGCTCACACAGCTGTACAGATGACACACAGCCAGACTTTGCCTACCCAGTAGCCCATTTCTGGGCTCAGTGTGAGGGTCCTACATCCCCGTGCAGGCACAGTCACTGATGGCAGCAGATTGATTTGTTTCCTATCCACCTGATGCTCTGGCTTATATTTCTCTCTTTTTTCCCTCCCTTTCCAGAATGAAATAAAATGCTTATGGCCACTAAGTTGTTCATAGGAAGTGCTTGTTTCAGATAGACATTCTGTACCTTTGTACCTGTCTATACAGGTCTCCTTTGAAACTAAGGGAAGAATAACATATGAAGGTCTGTTTAAGATCCTGACAATAATGCATAGTACGAATAACCTAACCAGTGCTCCAAAGATGCTCATCAGTACCATAAACTCTTTTATCCTCTTTTTTTGTTGTTCTGAAACTGCTTAAACTGATACCACTATTGAGAAAAACCTTTCTGCAACATCAGGCCAAGTATTGCTGCTTTACTTCTCAGTGTAGCTTGCTACTTCCAAATAAATGTCTAGGATAAAGGGTGATGTTGCAGTTACAAATTATTAAGAAAATGTATTATAAAGTTACATATTTAGTGGGATTTAAATATTAATGTGGCATTTAGTTTTCCACTACAGCAAATAAACAGAAATGAGACTGTTAAATGGTTTACAGTAATAACAACACCTGGAAAATGAAGGAAGGTCCCTGTTTTCAGTACGTAAATTAATACGAAGAGCTGTGTATCTAAGAGCAGGACAGAGTCACTGGGATCTTGATCCTGTGAAGGTAAATTATTTGAGTTTTGATACTGTGAACAGTTGGAGTTGGACATAGTCCTTTCTTTTTTGGGGAGTGTCATGTTCTGAGAGTCATGCTATGCATCCAGCTTTAGACTTTGACTCCATTTTAGGAAACATTTAAGGTATTCTTCACAACAGCATGTTGAAAAGTAACTCTTTCTTCTGAATTAGCATTTTTTAAATATATATACATTTATATATACATTTTTATGCTCTACACATAATAGGTTATTTCTTCTCTCTAATACTTCTTTGACACAAGTGAGTCTGAAAGTGGTGGACAAGTGGCACAGCACAGAACTGCCTAATGAAAGATTTCTCATGTGTTGGGTTTAAAATTCATTGTATTAAAATTTGAGAACCATATGAAATTTAAAAGGCTAACATTTGTATTAATTCCAATTCTGTAGTGCAGTTTTATATAACAAATGTTTTTCATTATAAGGGAGGTTCAATATTCCCCTGAATTAGCAGAGTCTGAGAAAGTTGAGAATATGTAATGCCTGTTACTTCTTCTTGTCTCTTGTTTGCTGTTGATACTATTCTTCTATCTTACAGAGTTCTTAAGGGATTTACTAAATGCAGAAAAATAACCCAGACCTCAAACAGTAATCAGAAATTCCATTATAGGTATTATCTTGGGAACAACCCCTCAGTTTTGTTTCGGAATTTCACCATTAACCACAACAGACTGTATTTAAATACCAAAGATCACACTAAGCTTTAACTAATGAAGTGACCTAATGTGCTTAGCTCTTACATTGTCAGTTATACCTTTGGACATGCCCCTCAACTCTGGATGGCTCTGACAATGAAATGTGAGAGGTGGTGTTTAATTTTGTATGCAAAAAAAGTTGAAATTGTTGAAGAGTTGGAAGTAATTAATTTTCAATGCTGTTAAATAAGCATTACGTGTAAAATTCTGTTTCAAGGAAGGGTTGCAATCTCAACCACTTTTGCTGCCCCTCTGTGTAACCTTGAAATTTATAACTGAAGAAAAGCTAAAAAGTATTACTGGTCATTAGCTAGAGGATGAGAGAAAGTAGTTACTGTGGGAATAGCTGGGAACAGATTGTCTTTATGGTTGGGAAAGGTCCACATCAGAGAGTAGATTTAGTTGCTTCCTGGACCAAAAGCTGGTTCTTCACATTTTAACCACAAAATACAGAGACAGAAATGCAAATGTGCAGAAGACTTTTTGAGGACAGAGGTGAGTAGGAGGAAATCTGTTAATGAAATCAAAGCAATGTGATTAAAATATATAATCACATTTATAACATTTAATAGATCTTTTTGTGGTGGGATGAGGTAACTGAATTCATTTTGGTACAATGTTGAGACAGAAAAATATCTGTTCTTCCAGGAAAGAATAGGAAAAAGACAAAAAAAAAAAGGCTTTCTGTTTTTGAGTTTGCCTCACAAAACACATAGCAATGGAATACAAAAGGCCTCTTTCTAATTCAATTACGAACTGTATAATAGTTTAAACTGCACCAGCTGGTCTTATGAAGCTACCATATTCCTTGGAGACATGTTCATTGGATTCTCTTAAGAATCTTCCTAGACCAGTTCATTTTGAGTCTTTGTGCTGAAATATCAAGATGTATAGCTAAACAGCTCAGGCTTTATTAAACAATAACTAAAGTGAAGCACAGCACATGGTGTTTGACCATGCCTGTGTTTAACTTGTAATAATTTATATTTAGTAGCATCTTTCTCCCTGTTTCTGTTCTGTTCTCTGTTGCTTTACACGGTCACGTCCTGGAGCAGTCCCAGCCTTATAGGCAATCCCTTGCTTAATGGGGATTGGAATCACTGGGTAGTTCTGTGGAGTACTGCAACATGTTTTAATTAGTAAGTTCAATGTTGATCCTGGAAATACTTGTGAGAGCTTCTTGTGGTTGAGGTTTCTCGACACATCCCTGAATCAGGTCAGCAAGGGAAAAAGTAAGGCATGGAAGGTTTTCTAGGCTTAAAAGTAACAGAAGTCATTGGAATAATAGTCTTAAACTTGCACCAGAAAAGTTAATTACTTCTGCAATTGGTCACTGTGCCTTTAGATTATTTTGAAGTAGTTTGCCAGCTGTGCATTAGAGACATGTCAAACACTGAATGACAAACTGTCAGCAAAAGCCAGGACAATGTATGACCCTTTCTTTTTTGTGCAGAAAGCTCTTGTGGTTTTACATGTAGTTGTTTTGCTTCATTGGTCAACAGCACACCAGCTAAAAATATCTGTTTCCTTGAAAACATATGGTGTTTATGTATTCTTTAAAAAATTTCAGTTCTGCTAATCCTAAATGCTTTTTTCTGCTTTAGTTTCCAAAATACTGTTTTTAATAGTTTGGGAGTTTTTGTGTAAGCAAAGTCATTGATCTTTCTTTCACAGACATAATGATTTTCATTTGTTTAAGGGAAGATTCCTGTAACGTTTAAATATTTAATTAAGGAAGACTTGCTATTAAGTAACTGTATGGTTTTATAACACTGGATCCTGTATCTTTCCAAGTATTCAAGTATATAAGTATATATTCCACAAGCATATAAGGAAAAAAATTCTGTTTAGTAAAATAGGTATGTCATCCTTGTATCTTTTTTCCTTTTCTAATGCTGAATTTGGGGAATAACATATTGATTAATGTCAGATGTATTCTGTCACGTCAAAATAATAATATAAGATTGCTTTAAGAAAGCCTAGGTTAGAGAAATGAGTCTGTTGTCTGATATGTGTATGTACACACATTGATCTCTGAAATCAGATTTGTACAGTGCAAATATTCTGCATTGCTTTTATGTATTGGTTTGTGAAAGCATGCTTTCTAGTTTTTAAACATGATGTATATTGCGGTGCAGTCACCATAACAGATGCACAGGTGAGCAAAGTGAGAACCCTGAAGTTTACTGTGAAACCTAAATGTATTCTGACCTTCAGCATATCTTGCATTGTGTTGCATTGTATTTGTGACTTGACTAATGATAATCTGCAAGAAGGGGAAATCTGAGGTGGGGGGATGCTTTGCTGTACCTTTGAATGTCTTTTTCATACACCTCAAGGTGGGACGCAAAAGCAAGCAGGTGCCATCTGCTTTTCTCATGCAACCTGAGAAGACCACTAGACTGCCAGAAATACCCCTGGCTGGTAGATTTAGTTACTGTCCATGAGATTCAGACCTCTTGAAAGTCTTACTTTTTATCTTTTTAAATTACTACTTCTATAATTTTTTTTTCTCTGTCTTACAGTATTCTGTAACTTCTCTCAAGACCATCCCAGAATTATGTAGAAGGTGTGATTCACAAAATGAAGACAGATCAGGTATGATGCCCAATTCTGTCCACCCATTATTTTCTAGGCTTTTTTTTTTTAATCATGTACGACTTGGCAATAATAGCTTCTTGGCAGTGTCCTGTTGTTTTGTTTTCTCTCATTTCTGTACAGCTTTCTGGAAACATGGCTTTCTTTTTTTTTTTTTTTTCCCAACAGATGTTAGTTCACTAGAAGGAAAAAAAGTTCCAAAAAAGGATTTGGCTATATACAGATAAATGTAGGGCTTCATCTCAGCAGCTCCAAACCACAGTATATGCAACAATTTACTTGAAAACCCGAGAAACCATTGGTGACAAGACGTAATAATGTAGGCGCCAATGAAAAAATGTTGGATATATTTACTACCCATATGGTCATGACCAGTTTGAGGAATGATGTTTTGCCAGAGTCTGAAACTGTATCAAGGATGCTACATGATAGAATCTGCTCTAAGGCATACTGTAACAGTTAAGATTAAAGCTGAGTTTTTTAGTTTAATAGTGTAAACTAAATGAAGAATCATGGCATATAGATGAGAACCAGATGGAGACCTTCTCCCTGCCCCCCTGGCAAAAAGTGTATTCAGTGTTGTTTTTCACTCTGTAAATCAGATTAATCCACTTTTATTTTTCTCTTCCTTATGGGGGAGAAATGAATTGGTGAGAGGAGCATTTTTGTTGAGCTATGAAAAGTTTATTGTGCTTTGTAGTGTTTTAATTGAACTTTGTGGGTGTTGTTTTATCAAGTACTATTATAAAAGAAATGGGAGACCTGAAATTCATGGGATGATAGGAGGTTTTAAGGACTGTGGTATATTTGGCAACTTTTATTTATTTCCTTACAGATTGTTTTAAATTTCTAATGTGTGTAACTAAGTTGAAACTTTCTGATAGCTGCTTCTGACAGTCATTAAAGGCCAGTTCATCACACGTCACTCTTCTTGGCAACAAAGGGAAGCTAAGCTCTCCTTACCATACTTGCTTGCCATGTTTCTGCCCATGCAGGGCACAGCAGTGGTTGCACACATTATTTATTGAAAGCCAAAGCAGGTAAGAAGTGTAAATGGAGAAAACCCCTGATTCACCCCACAATTTGACCTCACTCTAACCCAATCTTGGCCCATTCTCACCTCCATATTCCCCTCATTCTTCACATCCTCCCCATTGCACCTTTATGTCCTTTCCTTGCCTCACCCCATCCCTTTTCTTCTCTCTTCCTCCTACCTTCTTTGCTAGTTCTTCCCCCATTCTTCATCCCTTGTATCCTCCTATCTTCCCCTTTTATCCCTTCTCCTACCCCTTTCTTCTCCCCTCCTTCCCTTTTCTGACTCATTCTTCCCCCTATTCTCCCCCCCTCTCCTTATTCTCACACCATTTCTCCACACTATTCTCCCCCATTCNNNNCCCCATTTCTCCACCCTATTCCCCCCCATTCTTCTGTCATTCCTCCTACCTTTTCTTCTCCTTTGTCATTCTCATCTTCCCCCTTCTGCTCCTCATTCTTCCCCGCCATTCATTCCCTCATTCATTCAAGCCAAGCATTCATTCCCTCATTTTTCCCCATATTGTTCCCACCATTCTGCCCCCCATTCCTCCTCCTATTCTGCTTTACCCTTTCTCCCCACTATTGTCTCGGTCATTCTTCCCACTGTTTTCCCACCTCTTCTCCCTACAATTTCTCTCCACCATTCTTCATCTCCATTTTCCCCAGTGTTCACTCCACCATTTTCCCCCATTTCCTCAGAGCTTACTTTTCCTTCCCCTACATTCCTCTCTCACCAGTCTTTCCCACCATTCTTCCTCATGTCTTTTCTCTCTTTTTCCAATTAGTCATTCCTCCAATGTTTCCCACAAGTATTTTCCAGTATTCTTCCTATCATTCTCCTAGACCTTTCTTTACCCTGTTCCTCTCACCATTCTCCTCCCCATCATTTAATGCCCTTCATTGTCACCCCTTCATTCCCCAGCCAGAATTCTCACCATTTTCCCTCGTCTTCCACGTCTCCCTCCTCTCCATTTTCTCACTACTGACATTTCCCCATCTCTCTGCCTATCAGTATAAGCAGATGATTATGTGACAGCAGAACATTACCTAATCTTGTCATACAAAAGAATTAAAGCCACTCATTCACTCAGCTGCTCCAAGTGCAAGGTGAACCAGAGAAGGAGAGCAAGAATAGCCCTTGAGACAAATTGCACTGGGTGTTCTGTTCATGAGGACTACTCAGCCACAGTGGCAGCATCAATATCTTCAGAAAGAAGAATATATTATTTCTAAAGTTCAGATAGTAGTCATAAAGTAAAATACAGACCAATAGAAAGCATGAAGTAGAGATTATGAGCTCTCCTTTTAGACTGTGGGCTGCTGAAACTTACTGTATAGCTCTGTTGTTCAATGGTTGCCTCTGCAGCCTGACATTTTTTAATTATGACTTTAATTACGTCTTCATTCATCTATTCCTTGAAAAGGGGTTGACAGAAGCAAATACAGGCATTGCTGGAAGACAGTAGCTGCTCTGGGGAGTCTGCCAGTGAAAGTTAATTCACAGCTTGGTTAAAAGTCTTGAGTGAAAAAGAGGCCTTTAGCGGTGGAATTATTATCAGCAAAGTAAAAACAGTACTAAAATCTGTTTTTTCTCTCCACTTACCTCTTACAAGCTTTGGTGAATAGAAAATAGTACTAAAAGCCTTTTATTTTTACTTTACTTATTCACTGAGTTATCATTTAGTACTGGACAGGAGGATACCACTTTACATCTCTGTACAGACTTCAGTATATGATGCATCTTGAAATATCAAGAGCTGCACCTGTCAACATTGTCTAAGGCCCATCAATGGTGCCAAATTATTGTTACTAGGTACTATTTTTTGTGAGGACAGAGCGTATCATAAATCATCAGTATGTATGGCATTCATGCTATTTTCTGTCTGTATTCCATTGTTAATTCAAGTAGTTACACATAGGAAAACTGAGAGATTTTATAAAGAACTGATCCAGCTCTCTACTTCATACTGATTCCTGCTTAGTTAGAGGTTGCATTTCTCCTTTAAAACAGAGGACTATGGAAGTAGAACTGTCCAAGATATTTTTTAAAAGAATTAAAAGTTAAACATAAGTTGACCACAGATTAGATATGTCAGGACTATCATAGTCTAAAAAACCATTCTCTGCCCGTTTTGTCTCAGAAAAATATTTAGTTCACTAAGATAGTTAAGACAAAATTATAGAGAAAGTAAGAGGCACCCATTTTCACCAGCAGGATTGTTACAACAGATGTAAACTAGACAGTTCCTTGTTGTGGAATTATATTTTCTACTTATATGGCTAATAATATGGAAGTCCTATTATTCTTTGTTTGCAGATAACTTTGGTAAATAGCCCTATAAATCCCATTTTCTTTCCCCATTTCATGTAAACATTGAATAATACGTTACTAACATATGAAAGTGTTTGGTTACATTGTTTTCAAATTACACTAAGCACTATTAATCCTAGGCAAATATCAGTGTTTATGAGTCAGTGTGCTTTCTCAAGCATTTCACATGTCTTTCAACAGATTTCTGATGTTTTTTAACTATTTCTGCCTGGCTGTAACTTTTTCTCAAAATCACTTTTTCTTTTGGAAAAGGAGATATTAGAAAGTCTGAGAAAGGTTTTCCCAGTGTGTAGTTTGCCCTCTTTGAAATCCCACTGTCACCTTCCTTTATTGAACAGCACTGGCCTGTGATGTGTATTTGTGGAAAAGTCCTGTCATTCCTCCCTCACCCTTTTGCAAGATGTGCGTGAAAGTTATGCAGTCAGAAAAGTCTCAGTCCTGACTCAGAATCACAGAATATTCCAAGTTGGAAGCTACCAACAAGAATCATTAAAGTCCAGCTCCTGCCCCTGCCCAGGACAGCCCCAAGAATCACACCGTGTGTCTGAGAACATTGTCCAAAGAGTTCTTGGATTCTGGCAGGATTGGTGCTGTGACCACTTCAATGGGGAGCCTGTTCCAGTGCTCAACAGCCTCTGAGGGAAGAACTTTTTTCTAATATTCAGCCTAAACCTCCCCTGACACAACTTCTCTGGTTCTGTCACTGGTCATCACAGAGAAGAGATCAGTGCCTGCCCCTTCTCTTCCCCTCACAAGGAAGTTGAACTGCAGTGAGGTCTCCCCTCACTCTCCTCTTCTCCAGGCTGAACACACCAAGTGCCCTCAGCCATTCCTCACATGGCTTCTCCTCAAGGCCCTTCACCATCTTCATTGCCCTCCTTTGGATGCTCTCTAATGGCTTAATATCTTACATTGCAGTGCCCCAAACTGCACACAATACCCAAGGTGAGGCTGCCCCAGTGCAGAGCAGAGCAGGACAATCCTCTCCCTCCCCAAGCTGGTGACGCTTTGCCTTCTGCCCTCCAAGGACAGGGTTAGCCCTCCTGGCTGCCAGGGCACTGCTGGCTCATGTTCAACTGGCCATCCACCAGGACCCCCAGGTCACTTTCTGTGGCACTGCTTTCCAGCCTCTCATTCCCCAGTCTGTACAGACCTCCAGGATTGCCCCATCCCAAGTGCTGAATCCATCATCTTCCCTCGTTGAACTTCCTATGGCTGGTGATCGCCCAGCCCTCTTAATTTGTAGAGGTCTCTCTGCAGGGCCTCCCTGCCTTTAAGGGAGTCAACAGCTCCTCCCAATTTTGTATCATCTGCAAACTTGCTTAGTATCCCTTCAAGTCCAATATCTACATCATTTATGACTCCTCAGTGTCCTTCTTGGATTTAGGGAATTCTGACTCAGAAAAATTCCAAGGGATCCTTGAAGCCAAAGTATGGATGCCAGTACCCCAGATTACAAGGTGAATGATGCATGAGATTGGCCAAAAACAGTGCAAGGCCAATCGTGGTTTATCTGCAGTAAAGCATGATTAAAGGTAATTGTTTTCTCTACCATCATGCTTCAATAGAATGATCTTTGTACCTAGTGTAGTAACCACTAAGGGGGATATTAGCTGAGTTGGTCAGAGCAAGGTTGTGGGCTTAAGCCCTGTACAGAACATTCGCTTAAAAGTTGGGCTCACTGATTCTTGTGGGTCCCTTCCAACTCAGAATATTCTGTCATTCTGTGACTGTTCATCTTGAAAGATGGAAAATTAAAGAATGTAGTTTAAAAATTAATCTAACTGGCTCATTTTTCTGAAGTGTAGTGTTAGCCAGTGTGTCCATTGATTTCTGATGTTGTTTAATATAGATTGATGAATTGAAAGAGAAATTAGTCCATTATGCTTTTGTTATTAAGCATGAAATTGGTTGTGTTCTTTCTGGGCAAATTTTTTAAGGCCACTTGAGAAAAAGGCTAAAGACATCTGTGTTCAACGAGCTTCACTGAGCCATGTCATTGTTGAAGTATATTCTGTCATCTGGAACAACTTTTGGTTGCTATCAAGTGGATGTTTCAGATGAAGGCAATATAATACTCTAGGTCTTTATTCAGAATGACAAAAACAAATTCACCTTGAATGTTCAGCAGTTATCCTTCTGCACTACTTCATTCCCAAAGCAGCTGCCATCCACAAAATTATGCAAAATATTAGTTTCCTATTTGAGAAAAGGAAACAAATCAGGAACATAAAATTGCAGGCAATTTCTGTCTCAAACTCTTGGTAGTTTTTTAGTTGTATGAGAAAGTAAAGTAAAATTTGGGTTTGAGGCAATGTTACATGGCATCAGTTTCACAGCCTGTTGTGCTCTAAATAATCTCCCTGGTAAATATACCTGAAACAGTACAGCATTGATTGGATCATTCCTTGGTAGAATACTAAAGAATTTTCCCTTACATTAAAACAACACTGTGCTAGCTACATATAAATGTTTTTCTAACTTGTTTTCACATCCTCCCTTTTCCTTTTCGACACATTTTTGTGCCAGAATGACCTCTTCTGATTTTTCAGTAGGACTTTGCTTGCTATCTTCCTGTTATGTCCATAGATCAGTCTGGACAAGGGTAAACCCTATTTATTAATTTCATAATTTTCTTTGCATCTCCCATATTCTCTACTTTAGAATGACAGCTTTTGTATTGTTCTTCCTCAAGCCAAGATAAGAAAAAATATTCATTCACTGAGGCTCGTATTAATGTATGAATTACCTGGAAAAGATAGACTGTTATTTAAAAGCATTAATTATTTTTTACCCTGTATACCCTTTATTTCTTCTTTAGAGTGACTTCAATACCACTTAAATAAGAACAAACCCGCTCTCTTCTCATCTGTGCAGGATTGTTCTTTATTTCAGGTTCTCTTGCTATGGAGGTTACATTAGAGAAACAATATGTATTCTTGGTACAAGTTATTGATATATTAAAACTGTAAAACAGTGCCACCTTCAGTTAAAATTGTTAAATATGAATTCAGTGAGACTAATAAAACAGAATTGGTTTTGATTATTCATTGATTTGAGATATCCCTTCCTCTACCACTTGGAGCCCAAGGACTGCTGCCAGTGTGGGAGAAACATTTGTGTTAACAACAATGATGAATTTTCTGAAAGTTCTCCTAGTGTAGTCAACACCTCAGTCAGTATTCAAAGTCAGAATCACAGTGCTTTAAATGGACCTGGAATTAATACAAGTCTTAATTGATTCAAGAGCCATCTCACAAGGAAGAAACTCGGGTATTTCTTTCAGATGACAGTAAAACTCCAAGTATGAAACTCTGCAGAGACTTGCTGCCAGCCCCCTCCTGATATTACATGAGCAAAATGTTGAAATACTAGATTTTTTAAAAAAATGTGGGCAGTTGTCAATGCTATTCCCAGACTTACTTTATGAAAAACTTGCCAGTGTTATTTTGATTATACTCAAGACAATTTAAAGGTGTTCTGATATTTAGCATTAGATTGCAAGTATCACAGAAGCTGCCTGTAACACAACAGGGTGAAATTTCACCTGTGAATGAAGTAGACATGATATAGTTACCCTATAGTGCTGCAGATGCTTGTATACCAGAAAAAACTCCCTCTCCCGCCTCCCTGTGCTCTAGACATAGAGATGATGTCAAAAAATACTCTGAAGTCAACAGATGCCTCCAATTGGAAACATTATAAGGATCTTCTTTTAGAAAGTCCAATGTCAATTTTGATTCCTTAAGACAGAATCAGATAAAGCAATTAATTTACAAGAGAAACTGCTTCCTAATTGCCCCCTTTTCTGATTATTTGTCCCCAGTAGTTCTAGGACATCTATACGTATGTAAATAAGTAAGAATAAATAAAACTGTAAATAAACCTACAGGCCTCTTGATTCACATTTTGCATTTTCTCTTCTCAAGAACAACATAGAGCACAATATATGGTAAGGGCATACTGTAAATTCAAACTTTGCAGATTTTCATCAGATAGCGTTTCTTTAATGCCAAGGAAATAATTTGGCACCTCAGGTCTATCAGGCAGCATGACACTTCTTTACTGATGTGAATGAAGTCTGCAGTGTTTGTGTTCCTCTCTCTTTTTTCTTCACCAACACAACAATGGGATTATCCAAATCTCTTATATTAACGAATAAAAGTTAAGGAAATAATTTTGACAACGTAGTTGGGAAAAAAAGACGTTGTTGTCACCTTTTAAGAGTATACCAGAATTATTTGTCAGATTCTGGAATCAAGCTACCTGCTCCACATTTTAGTCTCCTGCCTTAAACTCAGACCATCTTTTACTGTTGTTTAAAGAAGAATCAAACAGTATTTATTTGACCCAGACTTTTAATGGCCCCTGCCTGCGTTCATAAGTAGGAAAAGATGAGCAAGAAGCCTTTCCTTTGGAGCATCTGTTTAAGACTGCTCACATAATTCTTGCTGTGCTTGTGCTTCAGAGACCATAGGCAACACTTGCTTTTCCTTCTTCAGGGAGCAGTCATGTGAAAGCAGAATGAAAGGTATTCGAGTCATTCCCTGGTCCCCTCTGACTTGTGGTTTCAGTGTGGTGTAGAGGGAAGCCATGCTGTAACTTCCTAAGGACTGATGCAGCCTTTACAGCACCCAAGTAGTAAATAGAACAAAGAAATACTGTATCTACCAGTGTTTCTTTGTTTCCTACTACTCTATGGTCCAGTGCTGTATTCTAATCCTTTATTAAAGGCAGTGTAAATCCATCGTCTCAGTTAAGAGTATGTTTTTAAGACCGTAAAAATATTGCTAACTTGGTGTTCTAGCTTGTTTTCTGGACAAAAACTGTTTGTAAAGAGGTGTTGGGAAGAAAAACAATGAAAAATGGGAGAACCTTACTCTGCTCTAATTTTGACTAAAAGAAAAAGAAATACATGACTTCACAACAGTCTGAGACAGATTTGTAACAAAAATTGTTGCTGCTTTGCAGTGTCCAGTTTTAAAATTTTGTCATCAGTGGTTTATGTAAATGCAAGTCATTAAAGTTAAAAAGTGGAGAAAGTGAAGCAACAAAATAAATGTAAGCTTACATAAAGTGACGACAAACAAAATGTTGATGCCTTTTCCTCTGTCTAGACCCCTGTGTTGAAAGCAGTGTTTTCATAAAACACAGACAGAATTCATTTCCATACTGAGTGCTTAATAGTTCCTGTCAGAACAAAACAGCTGGGAAACATATGGTATCCATTTCCCTGTATCACTTGGAAAAAATTTCACATGTAAATAAAACTAACATAAAAGTGTAGGCCTTTGAACCTAGGATCTTATACAATACATAAATAAGTCAGTACAGTGCATTCTTTGTATTGGCCCACTAAGTTACATGCCTTTTGATTATTATTATTTTTATTTCTTCTTTGGAAATGTTTTCTTAAGAACTTCCAAAAGTATTAATGTAATTTTCAGACATCCGTATCTACTAAGACATACTAATCTTTCACTTCTGATATTAATGTTGCACTGAAAGTGTATATATCTGTTTCCTTAGGAAGGTGTTCATGGCAAATTGTGTGTTTTGACCACAAATTAGATCCCACTGATATGCAGTTAGGGCATGTTATAAATCTGCTTTGTTTAAACAATATTCTTGACTTTCAGAACGCATTAACTCTTAGTGTACATTGAAAGGGGCATAGTGACTGCCTAAAGGCTTTAGAGATTTTACTGCTGTCCCTCAACTGAAAATAAAAAAAAGAAAGAAAACTCTTTGCCAGAGTTCCACTGATTATGAAGATCATAAATATCACCACCTGGGACTGTGTGGAAGAGTGCAAGTTCACTAGGATTGAGTTCAAGTTCAGTAGGATTAAGAGTTCAGTTGACTTGAGCTCCCTTACTTCTCTCAAGTCAGATTCACCGGTCAAACTATGTCCTCCAGTGCACTGAATTGTCTGGAAGGTCCAGAGCTCTGTGTGTCTGTGTGTGTGTGTGTGTGTGTGTGTGTGTGTATACAGGTTATACATATAAGGGATGGAAAATTTGATGGAGAAGCCCAACCTAGAGAGGAGAAGTGGAAAAGGAGACATCATACCTAAATAAGTATGCTTAACTTTTAGATCAGAGAATCACAAAATTGTTTAGGTTGGCAGTCTCCACTTGATATCACCTAGGCCAATGCTTAAGCAGGGCCAACTAGAGCAGGTTAAGCCCAGGAAGTCCAGGATTGTGTCCAGTTGAATTTTCAGTATCTCCAAGGATGAAGACTTCACAAAGTGTCTGAGAAACTGTGCCAGGATTTGACTAGTCTCTCAGTAAAAACGCTTTTCTTGTGTTCAGGTAGTTTTACTTTGTGCCCTTTGCCTGTTGTCCTGTCTGTGGGCACCTCTTGCTTCTTAATGATAAGATTCCTCCTAACCCTTCTCTTCCCCAGGCTGAACAATCCTAACTCTCAATTGCTGTTCATATGAATTTCCAGTTCCTATATGACAAATATACCTTCCAGAGAAAACAGGGCTTAAAAGTTGAATTTTTGTTACTAACTCCAGTTAACATTTTCTGTTAACTTCGTCGTTGCCCTCCCAGAAAATCATCCTTCTCTTACGATGCATCTCCATTCAGGGCAGAGTCCAAGCTAGCATTTTTGGACAGGATTGCTGTAAATGCCACTAGGCTATTCCTCACAGGGTAGATTAAGGTTGGAAGGGACCACAGTGCATCATCTGATCCAACTTCCCTGCTCAAGTAGGGTCATCCTAGAGCACATTGCACAGAAATGTGTCCAGATGATTCTTAAATATCTCTAGTGAGGGAGACTCCACAACCTCTCTGGGCAATCTATTACAGTGTGCAGTTACCCACACAGTAAAGAAGTTCTTCCTCATACTCAGGTGGAACTTTGTTTTTGCCCATTGTCTCTCATCCTATTGCTTGGCACCATTGAGAAGAGACTGGCTCCATCCTCTTGACACCCTCCTTCAGATAGTTTGGAACATTGATAGTCCCCTTTCAGTTGTCACTTCTTGAGGCTGAACAGGCCCAGCTTCCTCAGCCTTTCCTTCTAGGACAGATGCTCCAGTCCTTTAATAATCTTCACTGTTCTTCACTGGACCTGTTCCAGGAGCTCCATGTCTCTCTCATACTAAGGAGCCCCAGAATGGGCACAGCATTCCAGGTGAGGCCTCACCAGGGCTGAGCGGCAGGATCATCTCCCTCGACCTGCTGGCAGTGCTCTTCCTATTGCACCCCAGAATACTACTGGCCTTCTTGGCCACAAGGACACACTGCTGACTCATGGACAATTTGCGGTTGTGGTCCTCCATTACTTGATTAGAACTACTTTATTTGTAATTATTACAGTGTATGTCCTGATTGAAGAAAGTTTCTTTTTTGGAGTGTTAAATTCTTCAGCTGTTTTGATAGAGATGCCATTAAATCTGCTTAGATATGAATATGGCTTGTTACCTTCTTTCCAGTGTTTGGCCAGGTATATCTTTAAAGCATATTGTGTCACATGTCAGGTGGATATCACTTCTAAATCAAATGCCTCTGTTTTTGAAGTTTCTAACAGCAGTTGGAACTGTGGAGTGTCAACTCTTCTTGGAAATGCACAGAAACCAACAGGAATTGCAGATGTCTGCAATAAATTCAGACCAGTGAAAAGGGTTTCCCCATTAAAGCATCAGCCAGAAAGCTCTGAGAACAATGAAAGTGATGACCAGAAGAACCAGAAGGGAGAATACCAGAAAGGCAGTGATTCTCAATCTGCACCTCCAAATGATGATCACGGTCCAGGAGAAGGAGAAAGCCTTAAAAGCAAAACCATCGAACCAGCTGTTCTGCCTGGGGAGCTGGAGCACTATGACCTGGATATGGATGAAATTTTGGATGTGCCTTATATTAAATCAAGCCAGCAACTTGTTCCTTTTACAAAGGTAGCCCCTGAGAAAAAACTTTTGGGTGTGTGTTCAACAGTGAATGGTCTTAGTGGCAAGACCTGCTCTGCAGGGAACACAGACAGCTTGCCTGCTGGCGGGACACAGTTCTGTGTGCTGTCTCCTGTGAAAGGCTCGCAGCTGAGAAAAACACAGCCCATTGTCCTTGATCAGCACAAGCATTCAGCAGAAGAATTAGAGATTTCCCAGCCTCTAGTTAAGTGTAGCTCAGTCCATGAATCTGAAGCCCCAGGCAAGGGCTTCCTCAACAGGACATTTGTTGATCCTCATGCCCACAAAGCTGAGAAGACTATGCCAAACTGCCACCGGAGGACATTCCACCTGCAGACAGCAATGGCAGAAAGCAAGCAGCTGGAGGAACTGAGTATGAACTGGAACAATGCAGGGGCCCCAGAAGAGAGGAGTGAAGAAGTGAAAAAAATTAAGAGCATCTTAAACATTGTGAAGGAAGGCCAGATATCTTTACTGGTAAGTATCATCTTTTTCATAAAAAACATAGAATAAAAATTATCTGTGATGTGGTTTATTAAGCCAGCTAAGCTGATGAAGTGAATATTTTGAACTACTGCCCTTTTTATCTTGTACACTCCTTAGAAATTGAGCATAGGGGCTTCCAAATGGAAAGTCTTAATATTTAAATAAAATATGTAGCAAAACAAACCCAAGATACTAGTTTCGTGTAAATGTGACTAAGTTTGCTATTTTATGCAGTACACCAAAATCATAAAGAAGGCAGACATTTTATCTAGTGAAATCGCTAAAATAAGTTAAATCTTAATCAGGTTTTGCTTTCACAACATTTGTGGGTCATTTCGCTCAATTATTTGCTGATTTACCTTGGTTGTTATTTAGAGGTTGATGATGGGAACAGAGGGGCTTCTGTTGTATTCTGATTATTATTCAGGAGTGTTTATGCTGTCTTGTTGCTGCAGCATTCTCAGGCAGGAGCTTTCTCTAAAGCCTTGTTGGCCTCTGACCTATATGAAGTTTTTTCAGTAAATTCTAGCACTGTGATCAGGCACTGTCAATGATGGTTTCCAAAGTAACTGGTTGCAAGTTTGCACAACAGTGCGGAGCATGTGAGCTCCACACAGAACAGCTGGTAGAGGCACAGTGTATGTATAAGAACTGTTTTTGTTACATTTTTGTTTAGCTTCTCTGTTTACCAGTGTAGCTCAAGCACAAAGGCTTGCTATTAACATAGAAGCAAGAACAAAGGAAGGTATTCAAAACTATACAGAGGCAGAAGAGACTATTGGATTGCTCATTAAGAAAAAAAGCAAGTTAAATTCACCCTGAAATAGGAGTTGGGGTTGAAAAAAAAGAGATCATCATAAGTAGGCAGATGGAAAGAAAATACAATATTTTTCCAAACAGGTTGAAACCTCTGAATGAAGTAGACTCATCTAACAATGCTCTGGCAAGTCTGTACAACTCTAGGAATTTAATAATTGCTGCTCCTTAACTCTGTCTTCCATCTTCTGTTTTCTTTTTGGAGTTTCTCAATCCAGTTGTTTTCTCTCTAAATTACAATTGGGCGAAATAATGTATTTAATCATGGTTATATAGAACTTTGTGTAAATATTCCAACTATTATTTTCATAGAAACAAGTTACCACATGAAAGTTTTCTGTCATGTGTTTTAACTACATTTTAAATTGTGCTTAGCTCGAGCTACCACTTTTGTGGTGTGAGCAAAATTAATCAGGAACTTTTTTTCAGAAGTCGTGGATGTTTTTTGTTAAGCTCCTCATCAGAATAATGCCAAGCCACCACCCCCAAAACAAACAAACAAACAAACAAACAAACAAAAGTTATTAAAGTTTGTGTATTTTTGCAGCTACGTCATTGACCAAACTAATGCAAAGACTTAAAGCCATTCAAAATCTTACACTGTTGTATGACAATTGCATGAGAAGGAAAGAAATGACACGGCCAAACAAGCCAGTGAGCATCCCACCTCTCTCCTTTGCTAATAGTAGCCAGGTTCTGTATAGTGAAGTGGATTTTGACTTTCAAAAGAACTTGCCTGTAGGGAAACCTCTTTGTGTCTAGGAGTGTGAGGATAAATGTATCATTTTATCCTTAACTGTAACTAACACACGGCTTTTTTTCTAACAGCCTCATTTAGCAGCAGATAATCTGGATAAGATCCATGATGAATGTGACAACAATCTGTTGCATGTAGCAGCATCAAAGGGACATGCAGAATGCCTGCAGCATCTCACTTCTTTGATGGGTGAAGACTGTTTGAATGAACGAAACATTGAGCAGCTAACTCCAGCTGGATTAGCAATAAAGGTAACAGTCTCTTTCTCTACTGTAATGAGGCATAAAGGTCATTTAGGTCATCCTCCTGTGATGGCAGTAAGAAAACCATCCAGCAGGATGTTATTTTTCAAGCATTTTAAGTGAGAACAAAAAGAGCCGTTGGCTGGTACTGCAAAAGTGACTTAAAATCGATTAGTATACAGGATGTTATCCACTATGTTATCCAGTGTATAACACTGACAATTTACACATTGCTGTCAATGCATATACCTTAATTTTTAAACAAGTCAACTTACTCTAAAGAATATTTGTTGTATTTTAAGCAGCTTTCATTTGACTCAGATTCAGTTGTTTCTTTGGTGTTCATAGCAGTTTCTTGGTTTTTTTTCTTACAAATACTGATACAATCCTGTAAGACAAATGTGAGAAATGTTTACAAAGCATAAAAACATCAGGAGATGGCAATTCTTGGCTGTCTAGAACAATTGCATCAAAGTTAAAATGTACACGATCTGTTAAAATCTGCAAACATTAATGTCAAAGTTTACAGGAAACCTTATTATGTAGGAAAATATGAAAATTCACAGTGTTAATATATTAAATAAAACACAGTGGTGTACAGGAAGGCTGACGATTTAACCATAGTGCTTGTGGTTCTTTAGTAAGTGAGACTGAATGGTTAAATGTCATTCCTTTTAGCCTTGAGAATAAAGAAGGAAAGGAATCAAATATAATACAAAAGTTTCTGTTTCTTCAGGGGTTTTTTTGTTATTTGTTTCTTGGGAAAAGTTTAGAAACTGAGAAAGTACTGGTGGATTCCAACCTGCAGTTTTGCATATATTTGAGGCATCATTTCAATGACCTAGGGCCCTGATGCAGGTTTCAGGGTTGGAGTTTCTGAGCTTTCTGGGTAAAGCCATATGAATAGAAAATTAAACTGGTAACTAGTTGTACTAATGAAATGCTCTTATATTTTGGTCTAGGTCAAACTGAATAGTTACAGTCTGCCAGTCCAGTCTCCAAATTTTTAGTTTGAAATCGTTTTCTTTCTTGTCTTTTTCAAGCTAGGTATATAACTTGTTTCTACACCAATAAAAACTGTTTGTCTTTTTCTCCAGAAAGGTTGGCTTATTTAATAATTGGCTCCTTTACTTTCAGTGATACTTGAGCATACTTTGACACTCACAGAAAAGTGTGTAAATGTGATGAAGTTCTTCACTTAATTGACTGCTCAGGCCTTAGTATTACTAATGATGACCTGCATGACTGGGCATGTCTTGGATCATTGCAATGTTTTGTAAGAGCTTTTAAGTAATCTGGCACAACTAAACTTTGTAGCTCTTTATCCTTACTTCCACAGTGGTTTATTCTTGCCATTGTAACTCCCATAATGTTACACTATATGGGGTGTACAGCTATTTTCCATGAGAGAGATAACTATCAGAATGGGTGAAAACATAAACTTCCATGCAAGAGAATTTCAACAAATTAGTGATGATAACATTTCCCACTAAGGAATGAATGAATTAAAACTAATTATTTTAACTCAGGACCCCTTTCTGACCTCTAACTATGTGCTAGAGACTGAAAATGGAGTGGAATGTTGTGACCAATAACACTATTATATTACAGAATCACAGAATCAGAGAATGTTTAAGGTTTCAACTAAGTAAGAGCAGGTCGTGCCAAACTGCATTTACCAACATACCATCGCTGAAAAGGGTCTGCAGCAAGAGCAGTGCTAAAAACTCTTGCCTTTACACTGGGCTGCAAACATTCTCTGAAGAAAATGTTAATCTGTTTCCACAGACTCTGCATCCTACTCCACAGTAACCTGCACACTACTAGGAGTGTGCATAGCAGCTCGAGCATCTTGAGACAAGGCTGTAAAAGGTGTTCAGGTCAAGAACCATCTCCGTAGTTTGTGCTTGTACAGTATTGGGTAGAGGTTCTAATCCATGAGGTTTAGGCATTCACCTACTACTTATGTAAGAATAATTTAAGAGGTGTGCATTTAATTGGCATTCAATGAAAACTGAAGTTTGTAGGTGGGCTGTTCATTCTGTTCCAGCAAATAATCTCATTTCGTCATTGGACCTTGCTGTACAATTTCCTTGCTGGAAACTGAACTCCTGTTTCTCTCTGAACAATCTGAGATCAGGTACCAGATTGCCCCTTTCACTGTAATCAATAGTCTAACTATAATTGATTCAGGACAGGAAGATACAAGTGCATAACACAAAAACAGACCAAAGAACACATTTTTGAAACAAACTGGAAATTCATAACTTTTTAATAATTCTGATAGGCTTTTTCCTGATTAGAATGTGTTTTGAATGGAAACAGCTGGAATTGAATTTTTTTTTTACTTGTTTAGAATGGTCAGCTGGAGTGTGTTCGATGGATGGTGAGTGAAACAGAAGCTATTGCAGAACTCAGTTGCTCAAAAGACCACCCAAGCCTTATTCATTATGCAGGTTGCTATGGCCAGGTACGACTTTCATTTACTTTTTCTAAGAGATTACTTAAATGCTCAGATAAGAATCTATTTAAAATGTGTATAATTTTATGGCTTTTAATTGCAAGTGTTCTGAATTAGTTCAAATATGTCAAAATCTTTCCCCACTTAATCTGTGTAAATTTTTGCAGTGTTTTCCCTCTCAAGTTTTTTGTTCGGTTGGTTTTTTGTTTTATAAACTTTGAGTAATGGCTAGGAAAATATTAGCTGGCATACTAGGCCAACCAGTAAATCCCAAGAACATCTAGGGAGATTAGCTGTCATGATCCCTAGAGGACTCATAGGACACAGCAGAAAAGCAATAAATATTTTGAGATAGTTCACATTATCTTTCCAAGAGAGACTAATCTCAAAAATATTTTGCAAATTGTGACAACTTAAGAATTCAGTGTATTGACAGTGAAGTGTAGTGAAACTTAAACATACCCATCTAGCTCATGCCACTTTTATTG
Source organism: Scytalopus superciliaris (assembly GCA_013400415.1). Taxonomy (NCBI): domain Eukaryota; kingdom Metazoa; phylum Chordata; class Aves; order Passeriformes; family Rhinocryptidae; genus Scytalopus; species Scytalopus superciliaris. The sequence continues at coordinate 137,529 of VXBX01006543.1, forward strand.
AGAACTACATACAGAAGTATGTTGTAAATCAATCCTGTTTCACACCTAACTTATTTATAAATATAGTAATGAAACAGCAGTGAAGTACAGCATTCTAAAGCTTTGATAATATCTGGAGGAACATATATGCCAATTAATTATAGTACATTCTCTTCCCACATAGTCTGATGGGGTTTTTTTCTAAGTAGACCTTGTAATAACCCTTCTTCAAAGGATCTTCTCCAGGATCTACTATGCAAGGAATAGTGATTGGTTATTCTTCTCTGTTTTCATTGGCAGGTGGACAACTTTATCCCACAGTTTGTTCAACAGACATTAAAGATAAATCACAGTCATAGGATAATTGGATTAGAAGGGACCTTAAAGATCTCCTAGTTCCAACCCTGCTGCCATGGGCAGGGATACCAAACCCCGCTGTTTTTGTGCTGATGCTTTTTACTGTTTTTAAGAGAGAACAAGCAAAATATAACCACTAAGAAAATAATTCTTTCCTGTGCAAGTGTGGTTGTCTCATTCAATGCCATACAATTATTGTGGCGTATTTCTGCTGTTGACTGCTCCTTTCCAAGCATGACTTTACTGTAGGGGAAAGGAAGGACAGAAGGCAGGTTGGGATGGCTCTAAAGCTGGAAGTCTGCCCTTTGTCCTGCTGTTTCCACAGACACACAGACTTCCTTCTTTTCATGCTGTGCAAAGACCTCCTTTGCCTTTTCTCTGCTCATCTACTATGCAGGTGTTACTGGTGCAAGTTAGGACCTTGCCAGATACACAGATTGATGGTGTCCTGCTTTCCATAGCAAGTTTGGCCTGTAAACCCAGCACTGGATATAGGGAAGCTGTGAGCCAGGTCAGAACTGGTTTCAAGAAACGTGTTTTTGCTACTGAGAAGAAAAAGTTTGAAAGAGAAAGTTGCATGTGAATGTAAATTCATATCTTCACTTGATTAACCTAATTTTGTCTTTCCCTCTAAATATATTTATATAAACTAAATCCAATGAAGCTTTGGGTTTTTTCAGTGAATTATACTGTCTACTGCCAGAAACAGATCTGGCAGACTTTATCTAGATTCTTTTCAGAGCAGAACGGAAGCTCTACTGGTTGAGAAACACCAGCTGCAATCAGCCACCAATGAAATTTGAAAAGGTGACATATACGTTGCTGCCAAATTTTCCTAGTTAGCTGAATGCCAAAGAAAGTTCACATGTAATGTCAATTATCTTTTTTTTTTTTTTTAATAATCCATAAACAATCTGCAAACATGAAGGAGTGTTGAGGCTGAAGGAATGCTAGATTATCTTACCGAACTGTGTTAAGAAGAAAAAAAACCTTTGAGAAATTTAAATGTTTAGTTGGCACTGTCCTTGAAGCTTTAATTTATTTTACCATTACTTACACTAGAGATAATCTGGGTAAACACTGGTTTTGGCAGAGTTACAGGAGTAATATTTTTACAATGAAGACCTGTTTCTAAAACAGTCAGTCCATCCATTGTTTCCCCAGGCATTACAGACATGCGCACCATATTTTCTTCAACAAGTATAATTTAGAATGGGCAGCAAAGGCGAGTTCATAGCAGAGCTCCTGTGTTAAAGGTCATCAAACTACAGTCATGGCCTGACTCCAAAGACATGTCATCAATATTATATTTTTCCAGTGAGAGAGGAACAGCATAAGTTGATCTGATGGAAGAGCACAAAAGCTTAAAGTCACCCTGTAGCCTGGTCACTATACCTCTCATCAAGGGTTTCATTAAGCATGAGATTATGCAAGAAGAAGCTATGATTGTTGGCAGACCTCTTCATGCTGGACATAAGAACACAGCATACAGTCACCATGTCAGAGGAAGATGGTGGTGCAGTCATAGGTACACATTGTCCTAGTTCTGACTAAGCTTCACAGAGCTGTAATTTCTTTCCAACAGTAATGTTGTTGATAGTATGGACTGCAAAGGTAGGAGGCAGAGGGTGGAGAATGCCAGTGGTTTGTGACTTGATGGTCATACAGTGCTGGAGAGCACAGTGGAAAGGAATGTATAACATTCAGATACGCAGATACCTAATAAAACACCTTTTTTCACACATCAGCATGTTTGCCTGCCTCTCTGATGTCATTTTTACAAGTGTAATGAGTCATTTTCACTCACTCCTACTCCTTTACTGTGAAGGGATACTGGGAACGGTTTAATTAACATTTAACTACTACCAAGTGATGGGGCTAGGGTTAGCTGTAGAGTCAGTACCCTTCACCATGCTAATCCTTACATTTGTACTCCATGTAATGATTTAAATGGTTGTAGTGGTACTTTCATCTCCAAAAGCCATCTGTTGGAACCAAAGTCTGCAGCCTGTCCCAAATTTTCCCAAAATCTTTTTATGGGCTTGTTTGAATTATTGTAGGTCTAGAATATGCCAGAGGGATGCTAGTGACTGTTACAACCTAAGACCATTGTAGGTCTTAAAAATACCAGATATACTGAATAATCCATCAATATTTATTAGTTCCTGTTACATAATAAAAAAGTGATTATTTTCCATTGTCTTCATCTCATCAATTTTTTTATTATCCTGCATTTGATCTGAATAAATAGAGTTGATGACTATAAACCTGCTCTGAGAACACTTTTCTTGCAACATTTCTGTGGTATATTTTGATATATGATGTTTTCATTTTCCCTAGTTGTATGTGAAAAAAATATTTGTTTTCTTGAGGTTTTGTTTGGGGAAAGGATAAATTTGTTTAAAAATATAGTCATTGTAGAGAAACACAAACTGAGTAGGACTATGACTTTGTGCCTGTGATCACTTGATGCACAGATAGTCCTAAGTACAGGTGATTGAATATAGCCTTCTAGGCTCTTGATTTCTGTGTTGACAAGATAAATTAATAGAAAACATTTACTTCATGGTGATTGTGATCATAAAATTACAGAACATGCTTAACATTTTGGTCCCTGTTATGTTCCAAAGAAATATATGATTTCAAAGCTATAGCTGCTGTCCAATTCTGTAGAGCAGTTTTGCTAAAATATTTTTCTTTTAATTATTAAAACATAAGGGCAATTCATAGAAGTAGTATAATTCTTCTTCATGGTTGGCCAACACCACCAGCATACTGAGATATTGTTCAGAAGTATTTTTTAAAGGGGTATGTGATCTGAAGTTATCTCTCCATGCTGGCTCTCAGCTGTATTGGGCATTCAGCCAAGGAGAAGTGAAAATACCTATGTCTTCACCCTGTAATGAAAACAAAATTGCTGTTAAAGTGAAGATATGAAGAAGATACCTGTCAGACAGACTATCCCTCTGAAGCAGTAAGCAGAAATCCAAGTGCTTCAATAGGCAGAATTGTTGGGAGTAGACCCAGAAGAGTCTGATAGTCCCTCCTCTTTTCACTGAGATTAAAATATCTGTGATACTTTTATAAAAAAGAAAAAGTTTTATACCCAACCTTCCTAGAATTTTCTTTCCTCATTTTTATTCTTTCTCTTTTCTACCTATTTCCTGCTCAAAGTCCTATACATGCTTTCAGTACTGTTTATTTAGATGCACTTCACTTTTACAGACCCATGTATCTAACTGTGGGTGATTATGTATCACTGAAGAACCAAACCAGAGACCCATGATGCACCAAGTCCTACAAAGTTAAGAGAAACTGAAAACAGGGAATTAATGGATAGTAACAGATGGCAGTACCAGTATTCCTCTAGTATATCATTTAACTTTTTGTTATTTCTTGTCTTTTGTGACATTTCTTCCCCCCTTCCCCTAGGAGAAAATCCTTCTATGGCTTCTTCAGTTTATGCAAGAACAAGGGATTTCACTGGATGAGGTTGACCAGGATGGAAATACTGCTGTTCACATAGCTGCTCAACATGGCTATCTAGGATGCATACAGGTAGAGTGATAGCTATAACAGAAACTTCTAAACATCAAGCTTGAATGACAACAATCAAAAATCATTATGGGAGATCTAAGTGGGAATAATTATTATGTTAAAATGTACCAGAAGAAAGAATTTTAGACCATTCGAAGTCAGACTGAAATATTAAAACACTCCAAGCTATTTATTCTATTCTCAGCTATGCTGTTGTAAATCTAAAGTAACTGTTGTATTGCAAGATAAAAGTACGATTATATTGTTTATACTTAAATAGTTAGTGTGTATGTTTCTGTGTTACAAAAGGGTAGCTGGTGTATTTACATGTATTCTTCTTACTGTTCTGATATTTTCCTTCTGTTTCTTTTTCCACTGAGTAGTTGTAGCTCTCCAGCTTAGGGGAGTTATAACGGATAAGTTTGTTGAAGGATTTACACCTTAAATAAACCATCGTTTTCAGATTTGCCATCTTTGGGTGAATCTCTGCTAAGCAGTGCAGAGTGATGCTAATTTCTAACTAATTCTCAGGGAATCATCTTGGCCACTGAAAGCAATATAGTTCTGTTTTATAGAGGTGCTAAAAATGGTAATTTGTCTGGCTGAAAAGACTTACAAATCTACAATATTTCTGGGAGTCCAGTCTGAACAAACCAGTTTGAATACCTCTGTCCAGTACCCATGTTCAATGCAGACATAGCGAAAAAAGTCATAGGGTTGAACTGGATGGCTAGGTCATAGAATCATAGAACCATGGAATTATAAAGTTGGAAAAGATCTTTGAAATCCTCAAGTCCAACCTTTGAACTGGCACCACCACCATGTTCACCATTAAACCATGTGTTCAAGTGCCATATCCACATGGTTTCTGAACACTTCCAGGAATGGTGACTCCACAACTTCCTGGGCAGTCTGTTCCAATGCTTAACAATCCTTTCTGTTATTTTTTTTCCCTCATATCTAATCTAAACCTCACCTGGTGCAACTTGAGGCAATTTCCTCTTGTCCTTGTTACCTGGGAGAAGAGGCCGACACCCATCTCACAACAGCCTCCTTTCAGGTAGTTGTAAAGAGTGATAAGGTCTCTTCTCAGTCTCCTTTTCTGCAAGCTGAATACCATAAGCTCCTTCAGAGGCTTCTCATGAGACTTCCACAGCTCCATTCCCCTTCTCTGGACTCACTCCTTCAGTGCTTTTTGTGTAGTGAGGGGGTCCAAAACTGAACACAGGATTTAAGGTGCAGCCTCACCAGTGCTGAGTGTAGAGGAATGAGCATGGCCTCTGTCCTGCTGGTTCCCCATTGCTCCCCATACAAGCCAGGTTGTCATTGGCCTTCTTGGCCACCTGGGCACACTGCAGGCTCATGTTCAGATGGCTGTAGAGCCACACCCCAGGCAGCTTTCCAGACAACCTCGTTCAATCCTGTAGCACTGCATGAAGTTGTGGCCCAAATGCAGGACCTGACATTTGGGCTTGTTGAGTCTCATACAGTTGGCCTCAGCCCATCAGTCCAACTTGGCCAGATCCCTCTGCAGTGCTTTCCTGCCCTCCAGCAAATCAGCACTCCCAGCCAACTTGATGTTGTCTGTGAGTTTACTGAGGGTGCACTAATCCTGTCATCCATGTTGCCAACTATATAAAACAGGACTGGCCCCAGTACTGAGCCCTGAGGAGCCCCACTAGTGACCAGCCACCAGCTGGTAACTGGGGTAAGACCATTCACCACTGTGCTCAGGGCTCTGCCATCCAGCCAGCTTTTCCCCCAGTGAACAGTATACCCATCCATACCGTGGAAAGCCAGTTTCTCCGTGAGAATGCTGTGGGAAACAGCATCAAAGGTTTTTCTAAAGTCTGAGTAGGTGACATCCACAACCTTTTACTCATCGCTTCATCATAGAAGGAGGTCAGGTTAGTCAAGCATGACCTGCCTTTCATAAACCCATGTTGGCTGGGTGAGATCACCTGGTTGTCCTGTACTTGTTGCATGATGACAGTCAAGCTGATCTGCTCCTTGAACTTCCCTGGCACTGAGGTCAGGCTGACAGGCCTGTTGTTTCCTGCATCCTTCTTCCCACCCTTCTTATAGATGGGCACCACCTTTGGCAAGTACCAGTCACAGGGATCTCCCTGGCTGATCAGAACTTTTGGTAAATGATTGAAAGTGAAGTAACTTAACTTTGTGTTGAATTGCACGTGTACACCTTGTCCATCAAATCTGCTAGAATAACTAGTCACAGGAGTACATTTCAGTATTTGTGTTGTCAGCACTCTGAGTGAAAGCTGTTTGGAAAAGAAATAATAATAAAATTATTCCAGGAAACTGCAGAATGGTATTTGATAAACAAATTAGTCATTGGAGAAAAACAGACGAAAGAATAAATAACCACTTGGCAGAAAGGCAAGAAATAAAAATTAAAGTGATTAAGTCATGCTAGGGAGGATAACATGTCTTAGAAGCAGCAGTAATTCTCAAAGTCAAAGGACTTATATATGAGTAAACATGCTAGTCCTGTTACCACATATGAACTAATCCACATTACCTTTTAGGCCACTCCAAAAGCATATTTGCATGAGTCCAACCCTGAAAGAAATACAGCTAGTCAGTTCTCATTACCTAAGCTCTTCTGAGAGCTAAATATACTTGTGTACACTGTTATGTTGAATCCACAGCTGCAGAGCTGCTTATTATTATTACAGCAATCTATTTATATATCTGGACACAGAGAAGACATAACTACATAAAAGCCAGTTTAAGAGTCTCACATAATAACAAAAGAAAAACAGGTAATAGTTGAGCTGAATAAATAGACTTGAAAAGAAAACAATCAAATCAACTTGGAGAACATGACCCTCTCGGCGTTTTCTCATTGAGGGGACATATTTTTTTTCTTTTCAGAGATGTGAGGAACAGACTCATAAGAGAATAAAATAAACAAATCATCACATCCGTGATGAATCTAGAGGTTTTATTTTTGTATTGCAGACAAATACTATGATCAGTTTCAAAAAAACTGAATAGAAAACATGTTTATGATTTACTAGCAGGGAGCACTGTTGTGGTAGAGGATGTGCTTAGGGTTGCTTACACAGTGTATGTTTAGGATTGCTATCCTAACAGTGCCTTGTTGGGCTGTACAATGCATTTGAAGAAGAAATGAGTGTAGATTATTCTGAACAGACTGGTGACATCTGCAGGCTGTTTTCATGGATAAAACTAAATCAAAAAGAGGCTATACCTACTTTCCCTGTGAAGAATGAGCCTTAATAAATGACTTAGAATTATCAAGATTTTTATATTTTAAATAAATGTGCAAATCAGCAAGTTCTTTGTGTTGAAGCCACGAGAAATAACTCATTAAAATATTTAATGATGATAGAAACACACAATGTTAGCAATGTCACTTCACTTACACCTCACAGTCTTGAGTGTAGTTGATATTTTGTTGTGCTGTGAAACAAAATAAGCCCTTTGCCCAATAAACTTGTAGTCTAATTTAAAACAAGGTACAGTGCACAATCTGGTAAGAAGAAAGATGTGGTAGAGGAGACAGGGAAATTAAAGCAGCAGCGTAAAAGTGGAGAGTGACAGGCTGTCAGTGATTCCCTGGCCCTCTCATTCGCTGTGTTTATGAGCAGATGACACTCCTATCATGTTCCAAACTTACCTTGTGCAAGGTCATAACTCTCCTTTCTTTCCTGGCAAATTAAACCCATGAGATGCAGTGCAAGAGTGTTAACAACTTACCTTTCTGTATAGTTTCAGCAGACCAGGCAGACCACCATTCCTCTTTCTCAGGTCTCTGTGAATGCTGCAGTCACTCTAATCATCAGTGGTTTACCAGCTCTTCTTGGATAACTCAAGCAAGAGCTCAGCCATACAATTCTTCTTCTGCATGTGTATGTGTAATGTTAATGAAGCTGTAGTTTTTGGGTATATTATGATGTTCAGAAATTTTCCAAAGTGCTATAACCAGTATATGTCAAAGCATTGCTGTGAACATTTAGGTCTTATTCCATGTTCTCTAGTAATGCAAATAGTGTGTAACACTGATTATCATAAACATATTATAGAGTGAAGGCTTGGTCTCAATTCTTGCTTCAGTTATTGGGTGTCTTGAGGTTAGTCTGACGGAACTTTTGCACTTAGAATGCTCTGTATTCATGTTCAGAGTAACTCAGATGTCATGCTCACAACCTAGACAGCTCTCCCAGAGCAACCTAGGCTTCTCTGCTAGTATTGTGAGTAACATGGGGATGTACATCAGTATATAAGCCATTATTTTTCTTACTGACTAAAGGCTGATGTATTTCAGTATGTATTCAAGAGAAAACAGGAACTAACCAAGCAAGTGCAAAGCAATGAGACTTCTTTCAGCATTAAAAAAACAAAACAACAAAACCCGGAAAAAACTCCAACCGATCATTGTACAGATCTTTTTCTGCAATAAGAAATTTGTGCCTATCTGACCTAAAGTACCTGCCCTGTCTTTCATATCTAAACATTACTTAGCTAAGGAACAAGGACCTTGAGACTGCTCTACTGAGTGTTTTAAATGTAGCAGTTCTCCTGTGATAGGAAATTGGGAGCTAAACCACAAAAGAAGTCAGGAAATACTGTAGCAATGACATTCCTAAAAGATTCTAAGGGTGTGTTGCAATACCTTGCAGTGCAAAGATCCCAAGAACAACTACCAGACCTGGTAAGCCATAACACTCATCACCACCCACTATAAGCTGACTAGCACTCTGCTCTGAACACTGATCTTTTCTAGAACAGATGTCCTTTGAATTGCACTTGCCTGTGTCTTCTTTTCTGGGTCTGTCATGTGTGAAGTTATCACAATGTGCTGCAATGCATAGATAGGTGCATCTGAAAAAGTTTATTACTGTGATGAAGGAGAGAATCAATAGGTGGACAATTGAAACTCCTCTTTTTTCATTTGATGATCCCACTCCCTGTATGAATGCTACAAGTGTTGCTATGCTGGGCAAACAAATGAACAGAAAACAAATTAATTGAGTAGAACTTCAAGGGGAGAGAAAGGAATAATATAATACTTTTATAGGTCTTCTGAACCACAGCTCACTTCTCTATGTTATTGTTGCACCTGAGTGGGAGATTTTAGTGGTATGTGGTTTGAGTTCAAGCTGCATACAGGTTTATCAGTGGCTGAATTCTAAAAATGATTGGCTTAGACTAATTCTCTAAGCATTTTTTTCAGGAGTGCTTTTCGTCCAACCATTCTTGTGCTAATCAGAAGTCACAGCAGACACACCTACGGATGTCACTGTTTCCTCTTGTGTTTTTACAGACATTGGTGGAATATGGAGCAAATGTCACCATGCAAAACCACGTGGGAGAGAAACCCTCACAAAGTGCTGAGCGACACGGGCACACCATGTGTTCCCGCTACTTAGTAGTTGTGGAGACGTGTATGTCATTGGCCTCTCAAGTTGTCAAGCTAACTAAGCAGCTGAAGGAGTAAGTGTTCCATTGTTAGCAGAGTGATTGATCTTAGTACAGTACCTTCCTTCATCTTCAGTTTATTAGCAGTGTCTGTTTTCTGCTTCATATATATGACATTTTCAAGTCATATTTCTACCTTATTTCTCTACTCTTTCCTTCTCTCAAGAATTTGTCCTTTCACCTTTAGCAGCTCAGTTTTTCAGCTCTTCTCTTTGTGGCAGTTTGCTGTGAACATAGATGAAAGAATGGGAAATGAAAAGGGTATGCATGAAGCAGTCTGGTCACTTTTCCCTTTGCATACCCTTGGGATCACATTATTAGTGATCATGATCATGATTTCTGTTCACATAGAATGCTTTTACATACAGTAAGCAGGTCTTCCCAGTTACAGTGCTCAGTGTTGATGTTGGGAGGGACAGTAGAAATAGTAGTTGGGAGGGGTTTTTAGGATTTGGAAGGTCACCAATGCCCACAGTGGCTACTTAGGAAATATCTTCTGTTCTGTTTGTTCTTCATATGAATTGGGTTTAATATTTTAGTATTGGGGTATTTAAATGTTCTTTAAAGAGCCTGTTATTTTGAAACATAGATTTTTGCAATTGTTTACTTTAGTTGTAGGTGCAGTTACTTTGACTTACCATGTCAGTAGGTTCATAACACTCTTAGAAACCATCATCACTGACCTAATATTGCTCTAATGTAGATAGTGGTCATCTATCACAGTCATGATAATGACAGCTGATAATCCCATGTTTAGAGGAGGCCATATCACTTTATGCAAGCAGCATGTATCTAATTGTAATGGGTATAAATTGCAATGCCCTGCAGCAGGGGAGCTGCAGGGTGGTCTCAGTGAGAACAGGTGAGGGACTTCTCTTTGCTGGACACTACTCTCTGCAGCAGGCCCGCAGCAGGACACAGCTAAGCCCATTGATCAATCTTGTAGCACCTCTGTGAAAATATATGTAAGAAAGAACAGAAAATGCCAGACAAGAGAAGAGAACAAAAGAATGACAACAGGGGGAACAGCAAGGTTCACTGGAGGTGCACTGTGGTGGAGGAGGCACATCCGCAAAGGGACTGTGGTCCATAGAGTATGGTGGTAGAACAGGTACATCCCTTGAAAGGACTGCAGCCCATGGATAAGCCCACACCAGAGCTGTTGATTTCCTGAATGGACTGCAACCTGTCAAGGACCCACACTAGTGCACAGGAAAGAGTGGGGGAAAAAAGGAGCAACAGAGAAAATCTGCTGCACATAAGCCCTGACCTGTGCTGCCTGTCGGCTCACTGAAAAGACTGGATGTAACCTGCAGCAAAGACAATGAGAACAGAGGTATCTGGCATAAAGCCTGAGAACTGGGGAGAAGAGGAGATAGCAGTGCAGATGAATCTGGGAGTGAAACTGACCTTGCAGAAAGGGAGCATATGTATTTTAAATGTCTGTTCTTTTTGTTTCCCAAAACACGAACCAATAATGAAATATTTATGCTAATTGACAATGATTAAGTTAAATTCCCCAAGTCAAATCTCATTTGCCTGTGACAGTAGCTCATAAGTGATCTCCCTGTCTTTACCTTGATATTTTCTCTTTGTGATATCTTCATTACTCTTTTACATTTATACAGTCAAAAATACAAACAGTGAACTGGGGATTGTTACAATTTTCAGTTTTCATAATTTTACAGTCTGACACTGTTCCCTGGATATTTCAAAGTTGTTTCATTTGCTGAAAAATACAGTCATGTGACATAAAGGCGACAAAAACCAGCATATAGGGCATTTCCTGAGTAGAGTGCATTAGCATCTGACTCATCTCAATATATAATGAAATTTATTTTCCCCATAACTTGGTAGAAAAAAAAATCATACACCAGGAAGTAAAAATGGCAACCACAGAGTTTCCATATTTCAATTCTCCTCAGTCCTCGCCCAGTACTTGATACGAATGTTATCTCTCATATAGAAGACTTGTTATGTCAGTCAGCAGGCTGCTTTTATCCCCACAGAAATAGTCTAGTTGTGACTTTCATGACAAAAGTATTAACACTTTTCCAAGTCTCCCCGCTGTCATCTCATAGGCTGCATCCATAGAAAGTCATTTAAATTATTCTTATCTGACCCCTGATGGGTTTCTTTGCTTTCTTAGCTGGAGTTAAATCTGCTTCCCTGCAGCAGCATATTTTTCAGGCTTCAGATTAGTTCCATTAAGTGCAGCAGCAGCCTTTTCTTCCTCTTCTATGGAAAGATGTAAGTCTCATGCAACCCTGTTGCAGTTTACTGAGGCAGTGAAATATTCTATTTTCTGCTTGAAATAGCAGCTTCTGCATGGCTATTTGGGCTGCAGGCCTCATACTGTGAGTGATTTTGATAGAAGCAATGGACCATTGCAGAGGCTCATGCTCAGGAGCCAGAAAGGATGTCATAAGAAGATTCTTGCCCAGTTTTGCAATCCGCATCCTTCTTAAAAATCAGGGAGGGTATGAAGTACCTGTCTGCAACCATTTCTCAAGAGGACTTCTAGCACAGCAGGAGAGTCCATGGGCTGAAGCATCTCTGAAGATCCTGAATACCATCTAAGTCACTTCAAACAGCTGTTACAGAGGAATAGATTGAACCTGGGCAGCTGAACTGGCTTTCCTGGTTTTCTTCACCTATTTCTGTGAGTGTTAAAAAACACTGTTCTTGAGACAGAATAGGTATGACTGCATCATAATAGATCACCTGAACAGTCCGTATCAACACTGAAAGCCCTTATGTGCTTCCCAGACTTCCCGAGGCTGCTGTAAACATGAGCTGGTCATGCAAGATAGTGAAGGGCCTTGAGGGGAAGCCGTATGAGGAGCGGCTGAGGTCACTTGGTGTGTCAGCCTGGAGAAGAGGAGACTGAGGGGAGACCTCATTGCAATCTACAACTGCCTTGTGAGTGGAAGAGAAGGGGCAGGCACTGATCTCTTCTCTGATCTCTTCTCTGTTATTTCAATCCATCACACTATTTGAAGCCATTCCCGAAAGGAAGGCACAAATAAAACCAATAAGATCACATTTTTCCAGAATCTTCGCATCTTTCATCTCTTTGTACCAAAGCAGCTCAGCTGACAGATACAGAGGAGTAGAGCAGTCTTCTGAGCTGGGTCTAAGTCTCCATTCAGTGAGAAAAGCCTTTATAATTGAAAGAAGGAAATAAACAGTAAGTACAAGTATTCCATGAAATCTTCACAAAAGGGAATGAACCAACCAATTCTTTCCATAGGTAGAAAGGAATGTGGCCCACAAAGTCCTGTTGTTACTGGCTTCAAAATGCAAGCTTTGCTTTACATCTCTCGATAATTGCAGAGGTTTAGTCAAGCCACTGTGACTTTCTGAACAAAACACAATACTTAGGACAGTCACAAAAGCTTCTCAAAGAGACTTTACAAAATAATTTGCTTTCATCTTACTTCATGAGATCTCCATAGATCTTACTATCTTAGTTATTCCCTCACTGATTTTTTCTGACGAAAAAATCCTTAGTTGCCAGTGTAGAAAATTCCTACCTTCAGTATGACTTTTATTGTTTAGGCTTTCCTGGTCTGAAGAGACTATGTCAAATAATAATTCCATAGACTTCTTTAAAAATGCTGCTTGATGATGGACCTGTATTCCAAGATGGTTCCACTGTCCCACATTTATGGACCTGGATATGCAAATCAATTAATGGATGAGCCCTTTGCAAATTCTTTTGATACACTATCAAGCCAAAATCTCTGGGAAGGGAAAGATCAAAGCAAACCATGAGTCAAAAGATGAAGCTGAGAAAATAATTTAACATCTTCTGTTGCCAGCACTTTTCTGTGTTCTGTTAAAAAAAAAAAAAAATCCACAGTTTTCCTGAGACTTCATAGGAATAGCTGTAAAAGTAGATGAATACAAATTTTCTGTAGTGGTATGGTAAGATATGTGCAAGTTGCTGATCTTTTTGGTTGGTCAGGGGTTTTTTTGGGGTGGTATGTGTTATATAGACATATATGGTAAGAAACCCAGTGTAAGTTTCATAATGTTCATCTCTTTGTTACTTAGTTAAGTAATTTTATTTTTTGCTTTGTAGAGTGACCATTCATGTTTTATTTGAAAAAAATAGAGAAATAAGAAAATATATTATGAAAGATACTTCAGTAGAGTCCACTGCCTCAGCCTATTCCCTGTTCAGTTACTGAGCTCTCTGATGTCATTCAGAGGTAGCTGGGGTCCACAGCTGTATAAGTATACACAGAAGAGTCCTTACATATTACTCACTGGAAACATTGTGTAAGCTAATATCCTCAGAATTTGGCCATTAAGTATAACAAAGTAGATTTTCTTAGCCCTGAAACTACCATGATCTTGTCTTCTAAATCAGTCTAGTTTTAATTTTTGCTATTCCAAGAAGCTGTGATCCCTTTTTCCAATGTCATCTTAGATATATACATGTATGTTATATCTCTTTAAGGATAGTGCTGGCAAGATTTGCAGGTTTCTGTGAGTTATGCACTAACTAATGAAATTGTGAAAATGGAGGACACTTCAATTCTTTTAGCACAATAAAATGTTTAAGTGGAATGGGAATATTAACTCAGAAGAAGACATGTCAGAGATTTCCAATAAAGCTAAAAACATTAAAAACTGTTAACAGCATTATTTTTATATTTAGAAATAGAAATTAAAGGAAGGATAAAAGGTGAATAAAACAGATAAATCGCATCACAACCTAATTTCAAATGAAAATTTCCCTGGCTCTTAAAAGAGAGTATCTGGGGATCTGCATTATAAGTCAATGTTGACAGATGGAGTAACTTTAAAATAGTCTAAGGAAATGTGTAGGCTAGAGGAAGGAAGATGGAAAATTGAAGGAAGAAAGGGCCTACATAAAGTCTGGCTGTATTGTAAAATGTGATGGCAAGACAATATGTCAAGATCACATTTTTATTTCTGTAGCACTTTTCAAATTCACGTTGATATGCTAAAAGTAAACCAGTTGTTTTTTGCCAGTCCTGCAAGTACAACCTTTAGTCTGAAAAGTCATCTGGATTGTTTCTGGGTTTGACATTGCCAGTTATAAAAACTGCATTTGGAACTCAGCTAAATCTTCTGCTGGTAGCATGCAGGCTAGGAAAGTATCCAGCTCACTGGTTGAGCTGGTCTTAGTTCTGCAGATCCAACAAGAATAGAAGTCCTAACAACATATTACTTATACAGCAACAGAAGCAGAGCCTGAGAGAAGCAGATAAAAAAGTCATTTTCCCATTGTCATTTGATCAGGACCAGGGAATAAAATGCAATGTAGCAATTCTGTTTCAGGTGAAAGGTAGCATATGTACAGTAATAAAAAGCTCTGTCTCTTGTTTTCTGGTAATTTCGTGATAATTCTGTTTGTGCATTGTTTAGAGGTACTGGAAATTACAGGGTGCTAAACAAGATTGAATGTTATCTGTGGTGGTCGACAAGCTAAAGGGTTGTTTTAATATTAGAATGGAATGTCTGAATTGTATGGGAGCAGGGAAAGGGAGAAGACATTTTTGTGGCAAATTGATCTCTTCTGTCATTCTTGTAGAACTGCTTCAGGGTTTGCAGGTTATATTGTTCAACTGAGTCCTTCCTACACAAATAAGTATATTACAGGGCAACAGATAGCACAATTACACATGATAAATGGCAAATGGAGTTTCTAGTATGGATATCACTCTCATATTACTAACAATTTTTAGGTGCTATTACAGTTTTTTAAGTGTTGATCTCTAAAGCTATTTACTAAACAGTGTAGATCATAACACCACACTGAAAGTGATAAACTGCAGTGGGTATAGCACTACTGAGTATAAGGTGAGTGCAGAACACAGGTAGGACCTATGGTAAAGTTGGGAAGCAAGCAGATATGTCACAGAGGTCATACCTAACTCCATCCTGCAGCTGAAGATTGGACCAGTGCTTTCCAGTGGGCAAAACACCTCTCTGAGTTTATTTGCAGATATAAAAGGAAAGAGCTGTTGTCTGAGCTGTTGCTGAGCTGAGTAGAAGCCATCCACCAAACAAAACAAATAGGAAGTGACTGCTTAATCTGTCCCTTTTCTATTCCTTTCCACAAACTAGTTAAAACAAAAGGGCCCTAAGTTTGATCTTCCATATCTTTGTGTCTGAGTCACTCAGTTCCAATTCACTGCTGCTTATGATCACATATTTGTACTTATATGAAGTGTAATAAATTATCTGAGAAGTAAGGTTCTCTCTCAGTTATTCTTTTACAGTGATTACAAAATGCCAACAGATATTCAGAAAAAAGTACAAACTCTTTATGTTCTTATTTATAAGTTCTCCATTTATTTGCTACATGAAGTACAGGTGAAGAGGGCTTCTTTCTTTAACAAAAAGTTGAAAGGGTAGTATCTGTTATCTTGTAGCTTAGTAATGTGGACAGTTTTACAATTTGAGGTAAACAGTCTTACATTTTCTTACAGGCAAACAGTGGAACGTGTGACATTACAGAACCAACTCCAGCAGCTTTTAGAAGCCCAGCGGTCAGAGGGCAAGTCACTGCCCACATCCCCAAGGTAAGGTGCCTGGAATTGTACTGCAGCCTGGATTTGCACATTTTCATGATATGTCAGTTATCAGGAGAAGCTGTCATCTGGCTAAGTAGTAGATGTGTTCTGTAAACAAAATGTGGGGGTTTTACCTCGTGGACTAAAAACTGAGCTTCTAGAATTTTAGTGTGTAATGTTGATAAATATTGGACTTTTTGAGTATGAACTGAATAGTCCCTGTTTCACAACAGAGTGAAAACCAGTTTTACAGTAGAATATGATGTATTTTAAGGTAGGTGAACAGCAGAGGATCCTAGAAGCCCCTAGGAAAGTTGTGAAGTTTGACCTTGTGATGGTCTACCATACATTACTGATATCAGTAGCTTATAAAGCCAGTTACCAACAAAACATGCTTTCAGATTAATAAAGCTCCTTACACTCATTAAATCTTTTACCTGCAGTAGCTTGTATAAAAGTCAAAACTCCAGAAATTTTATGTGTCATTTGCATATCATGTCAGAAGTTGCAGAAAGAAACACAAGTTTCAAACTTTTAAAGAGGAGGAAGTAAAGGTGGAGGACTGGATCTCTGACAGTGTTATGCATGGAAGTCAAGCAGGCACAACTTTTCTCTTACAGCAATCTGAAGATTACGTCGAAAGGAATTAAGTAACCCACATGCAAATAGAACTCAGTTTATCATTACCTTCTAAACCAGTTTCCTCTCTGTAAGACATACACAGTCCTTCTCCTTGTTTTGGAGATGTTAGGGAGCTACATATATGTGAAAGTATGAAGCCAGCACAAAAACTGCTGCAGGCACTGCTGATCAGAGCTTGATGATCAGGTGTGAACTCATAGGATGAATGATTGCTTTTTTTTCTTTCTCAGAGAATCTCAATCCCTTTTCTCTATGAGTGATCCAAGTCCCTGAATTTTATATGTCACTGTTTCAGACAAGTGCAAATAGTTACAATAGTAGGTAACAAAGACATGGGGACTGGAGATGCATTTGTGTAAAGGAACTTGAGCTAGGAAAGAGCTTAAACTCTAAACTCCTGCTGAAGTAGAAATCCACACTGGAAAGAATTTCTTTGTCCTTTTCTTAGGAATCTTTGTTTTCCCTGTCTGCCAGCTCAACAGGGACAAATGGGACCAAACGCTGTCTACCAGCTCATTTAGGTTTTTTTGCTGACTAATCTTTCCATGTGGTCTTGGATCTGAATACTAGTGAGCACCAGGACTGTTTTACTTTCAGTATCAGATAAGATCAGGTGTGAGCAGATCTCTCATCATTCACTATTCCTATAAAAGGGTAGGTTTCAACATAATTTTAGTTAAGTGAGCATGTCTCAACTCTATTTATTTTATTTCATGTCTGGCTGCTACTTTTCCTTCCAGTTAGAACTGGTGGATATTATCATTCAAGGAGCCAGTAGCAGATCTACGAGAACCTATTCCTTTTACTAGGAATGTCTACTATAGATAAATGTGTATTCGTCAGTGTTTGTTTCAGTTTGCCATAGGAAAAAAAAAAAAGGCAGAAAATCAAGTGAAAATTAAGTGGCTAGCTAGTATAGGCATGTGAATTTTTTTATAGTGTGAGAACTACGAACTCATCAGAGCATAAGCTGTTTGCCTGCCTCACACTAACATTGTCATCTTGTCCTTGCTTAGAAGAAAAGTGGTTTAAAATAAGAATGTGAAGTATTATGAGCTCTAGCATATGTCACAGAGAAGGACAAGGTCTCTGTAATTTACATTCTGTGCAGTTCAGGCTTACTTGAAATTCCTGTTTCCTTGCTATAAAACATTTAGAGTTCTAAATTTAATTTATTATTCTACTAGTATTGAAATACATTCATGTCACCTTTCTCTTGCTTTTCAGTATTTCATATCTGAAAAAGTTTGGAGTGCAAATGGCCCTGACTTTTTATGAGGTCTTATATGGCTATTATTAATACCAGATGAAGTTTAGATTTATGAAATCATTGCTATGTGGAGAGCTGGTCCTTTCACAGTACTTAGAATAAGCTACTTTTGTATTATGATGTGACATGGATAGTAGGCATTTAACCCTGTGGGGGGTTTTTTGCCTTTTAAAACATGTCATCTTCCACAAATAGGAGACAGTAGTTTCTCTAGAGCTTTTCTCAAAAAGTAATGTTCGGTGTTTAAGTAACAATTTTATGTTTTGATTTGAAGGAGTTTTCTTTGTAAGAGAAAGTGAAGATGCTCAAATCCCAAATAGGAGTGGAACCAGGGTTACATCCTTCTGTATGTAATCTTTGCTGTGGCATTGTAGTAATAAATTCCATGTGAATAGTGATGAAGAGGATAAGTAACAAGAAGCTGAGACAGACACATACACTGGAAATGGTAGTTTCACATTTTAGATGTGCATTAATTTTGCTGTGGCATTTCCTCTTTTTTTTTTCTTTAAGCTTACCATCATCTCCTGCTTCTGGCAAACCCCAATGGAAACCATCTGAAGCAGATGAATTGTCTCCACCAAAAAGTAAATTGAACACGCAAGATGGGATTCAGATTCTTGGCAACTTGGGAACTTCTGTTCGTGCTCGAGCCAAGATAAAAGATGAGGACTCAGATAAAATCTTGCGCCAGTTGTTGGGGAAGGAAATCTCTGAAAATGTCTGTATGCAAGAAAAGCTGACGTTGGAATTTCAGGATGCTCATGCATCCTCCAAGAACGTGAAGAAGATTTTGCCAGAGAAAAGGGAATTGAAGTTAGCCCGACTGAGGCAGCTGATGCAGAGGTCTCTCAGTGAGTCTGATACAGATTCAGCTAATTCTGAGGACCACAAGAACACTCCTGTAAAAAGAACTGACAAACCAAGGCCTCAGCCTATAGTGGAGAGTGTTGAGAGCACAGAGAGTTTGAATCTGCTGCTTAAGAAACACACTTCCACAGCAGGACGCCGCTTCCCTTTTGGTATCAGGGTTTCTAAGTCTGTGGATGGCCACAGTCCTTCCCCTACTTCAGAGAGCAGTGATCCAGATAATGAAGCCCCATATCAGGCTGGTACAGTACCTCAGAACCAGTTTTGTGGAGACAACTCTCCGTCCAGCTCAGATAGTGCCACTGCTCAAAAGGTTGCCACAAGCCCGAAAAGTGCTCTCAAGTCTCCATCTTCAAAACGCAGAACGTCTCAAAATTTGAAACTTCGCGTAACTTTCGAGGAGCCCGTGGTGCAGGTGGAACTAGCAGAGTCAGAACTAAATGAGGAAAAGGATAAAGATCGGAGCAAAGGGCTCATGCGGGCTCCATCTGGCTCTGGGGAACATGTAGGAGACCAGCTGAAAAGGCCTTTTGGAACCTTTCGGTCCATAATGGAGACACTGAGTGGCAACCAGAATAACAACAACAACTGTCAAACAGCAAATCTGATCAAAACCTCTTCAACACTGCCTTTTACCTCACTAGGAAGGAAGACAACAGACAGCAAGGGAAATCCAGCAGTTCTCTCCAAAGGAAGAAACAAACCAGTGAGTGCACTGAAAGAAGGAAGGGTTTTTTTTTTTTTCCTTGTCTCTTTAAGTAATAAGTTTGACAGCTCCTTCCTCTTGCCTTTCTATAGCAAAAGGATGCACACAAATACTTTATTGTATTTGACTTGTAGAAATCCCATCCACTTTTTAGTTTTGGAAGGCTTTTCCAAGGAGTGGCAGTATTGCTTGTGTGTAGAGTGTGCTGTTAGGTCATATGGTTCGCATGTTCTGTGTTGAAAGCTGTCTACAGAAACATGATTCACATTGGAATGACTGATGTTGCATTGAGTGACAAAATGCACAATGAGAATGTCACTCTCGAAACCGTGGGATATCTGAGGATAAATAACGGAAGGACTAGCTCTGTCCTGTCCTACAGCCAAGACTAATGAGGCCAGAAGAATAAGAAATATAACCAGGAAAATTTGCAGACATGGTTCTTTCTGCTTCTGTGGGAGCTACAGCCTTATTTGCCCACCTTCTGTTCATAGCACAGAATCTTCTTGTGCCAGAGCATATGGTTGGTCTGTAGCAAAATGTACTGGATCCAGATCATCCCCTCTTTGCAGTCAACAGAGAGTTCTTTCTGGGACCCCAATAGAAAGAGGAGTGTCTGCATTTAAGAGGCTGGCCCTCTTGTTTAAAAGAGGGGAGAAAATACGTTGAACAAAAGTATCTTCCAAGAGAAAGAGGTATTGAATGAAAGAGAGAGAGGTAGAACATACAGTGAGTGCAGTGTATTTGTTGAATGGAGAAAAGTGTGAGCATCTCGAGATAAAACAGAGTTGAGTGAGAATGGTAGATGATTTAATCCTCTGTGGAAGTCAGGCTGGGAGGGAAGAGGGGAATGGAAAGACATGAAGCAGAAGAATAATTTCAAGATGAAAAAAAAAAAACTTAAAGCCAGCCAATAGGAAGAGGAGAAGGATTAATGACTTATAGACTATAAAAAGTATGACAAGGTAGTGGGAGAAAAACACAGGAACATCTTAGGCAGAGAGGAGGCAAAGTGAGTATGGAAAAGAAACAGTGGAAAGAGAGCTGGGAAACAGTGAGGAGTTCATGTTAGTGGGTGCTGCTAGAACAGTAGTGTGTAGCAGACTGTGAAATGAATTGAAATTGAAATAAAATTAAATGAGATGAAACAAAATGAAATTAAATGAAAAATTCAAAAGAGAGGTAACAGGCTAAATTGAAGTGGGACTGCATTTCTTAAAGTTTACTCAGAATCACAATATGAACTACTGGTCTGAGTCTTTAAAGACATACACCATCTAGTTGTTTAGTCAGTTTAATACAGAAGTATTTTATAACACAGTGGCATTTCTTTTTTTCAAATGAGTGATTCAGATTCCTTAGTGACAAAGGAAAAGACAATCTGTCTTCAAAGATGTTCTGACAGATTGCAAGATCATGGATAGTTTTTGTAGTTTCCTAAGAAATTTGAAGAATTGTATGAGACCATTCTGACAGTATTGATGCTTGCACTGTAAAATGCTTGTTGTCTCTGAAAAGGCCATATTTGCATGTCACTCTTGCCAGCATCAAAACTGTGGAAAGAATAAATTTTCATACCAACCCAAGGACCACAGCAGACATCTCAAAGAGGTAACAGATTTAGGCTTAGAAAATATTATTGTGGCTACCTGACTGCATGTTTTGGTAGATTTCCATGTTATGCATGTGGTAAGCTCAGTGCATGCTTTTAACTGATATGATGTTGTACTTCCTTAGGATCCTTACTTCAGCTACACCAGTCTTTCCTCTAGCACATTGAATGAAGAACTTCTGTGTAACTATGCATGGTATGTGCTTATGCATGGTAATGTTTAGCATCTCTGTTGCTTTGTTTTCTCAATTTGTATGTGTTTGCTAACATTATTTGTAACTGAAACACTGGAATTTATTGCTTCACATGGAGGGAAATAGATGAACATCTAAATTCCTAGAAAAGCAGAAATTTATGATGGATTTCTGCTGATGTCAACATTGAACTGGCTACAAGACTTCAGTTCCAAGCAACTACAGAAAGTATTCATACTCATAAATACACCAGGGTGTATAGCAGACTTTGGCTGAGTATTCTGCCTCTGTTGAATGAAAGTCAAGAACCAGACGAGAATGGAAATTAAATTTCCTCTTAGGAGAGCAAAAAAGACCAGAGTTCATCTCTAAATAGAGTACAGAGAACATGAGGCAGAATGCTGTACTTTAAGTCTAGTGCTCTTTTATTTTCATACATTTTTCTCACTCTCCCTTAGACTTTGAACTTAAATCTATTTTTTGAAAGTCTGATTAACTGTGTTCAAACTCCCTAATTTGGATGTGTTGCATCAGGACTATTGAGGCAGATAGAGATCAGTCCTTCAATGTCCATAAAGGCATGTTGGGTAAAGAACAAATATGCCGTTACAGAGTGTCCAAAGGAGGGCAATGAAGATGGTGAAGGGCCTTGAGGGGAAGCCGTGTGAGGAGCAGCTGAGGGCACTTGGTGTGTTTAGCCTGGAGAAGAGGAGACTGAGGGGAGACCTCAGTGCAATTACAACTTCCTTATGAGGGGAAGAGGAGGGGCAGGCACTGATCTCTTCTCTGTGGTGACCAGTGACAGGACCTGAGGGAATGGCCTGAAGTTGTGTCAGGAGAGGTTTAGGTTGGGTGTTAGAAAGAGATTCTTCACCCAGGGGGTGGTTGGGCACTGAACAGGCTCCCCAGGGAAGTGGCACAGCACCAAGCCTGACAGAGTTCAAGAAGCATTTGGACAATACTCTCAGGCACATGGTGTGACTCTTGGGGATGGTCCTATGCAGAGCCAGGAGTTGGAATTGATCCTTTTGGGTCCCTTCCAACTCAGCATATTCTATGATTCTGTGAAAATGTTTATTTTATAAGCAAATGCTTTCTAAAAATTACCTGCTATTTTTTACTCAACTCTTTACACTTACAAATTCCTTTCCCTTTTTCTGAGATGTAAAGTTAGTCTGATGTTAGCCATTCTGCAATTCAGGAGCCTAAATTAGTTTCAGGTTAGTATTTTCTAGATATCTAATACATTTATTTTTTTGTCCACTTGTTTCCTATTGCCAGGACCTTCCCATACTTGAAAACTCAATTTCCGTAATGGAAATGAGAGCTTTGTTCTGAAGTCATTGGCACAGTATATGTGAAACCAGAAACAAAACTGTAAGATTTCCAAGAGGTTTCGTTCTCTTCAGAAAGCAAAGAGGGAAACTGCTGTGCAGCAGTTTGAGGGAGCATCCGTGGGCAGCCTCCAGTCAAAACATCCAGTCGCCTGCCAGACCATAGAGTAATACAAAACCATTAATCTCATCCTTTTATTAGAGCCGTCTCTCAGAGGTATCCAGCTGTTGTAATTTGGCATTGCCTTGTGGAACTGCTCTTTTGTGAGAAATCCCTTACAACGTGGCATTTCACAGAAACAGTGAGAGACAGGGAAGGTCTGGCTGCCACTGCAGAGGTGCAGAGTCACCTGCTGGGAGGGTGATGGCTGGGCCTGAACTCCTGCCCTACCCCTCCAGGCACTTCTGGTCCAGGCACCATGCCCTGAAGCTGCCCCCACCCCATGGCAGTGGACACATGGAGAACCAGAAAGTAGGCAACAAGAAGGAGAGTGCACAAAGGGCAAAGCTTGAGGAGACACAAATAGTACCCACAAATTAGGACAGAAGTAAGCAAATGGTGTGCCAGAGTCTGTGACATGAGATTTCCAAAAATGACATAAAAATGGAGGTTTTATTGTCTTTTTAGAAACCAGAACATAGACCCACAGGCTGTCAGAGCTTCTAAGCTTGCCTTTGTGATGCCTTTTAGTATCTGTTGTGATTTTTGAATGCCAAAATGGGTGCCTGTTGTTAGCCCACTGCATGATGCCCAGTAGCTGTGAAATCTAAATAATAGAACATCACCATTGTGTGCACTAGAAGCCCCTGGACACAGTCTGAATTTTCCCTGGATGGTATGGGAAGACTATGTAATTACTATTTTGAAATGTAATTATTATTTTGAAAAAAAAACTTTGGAAAAGGGTACAATCTTTGGTTTTAAACCTTTGTAGATTGTTATATTGGGATGTTATATTTTGGGACACAGTCGCAAACCCATTTTAACTCTATATCCTTATATAGGAGATTTAATTAGCATTTTCTGAAATATGAAATCATTATACAAACTCTACTTTAATTGAGATGCCATTCCTGCCCACCAGTTTCCAGCTTCTTTTTCTTCAGCTTCTGTTTATTTAATTTGTTTTTTTTTTCCTTTTCACTCAAAATACCCAAGTACATCAAGGCTTTGCAGTTTGTTCTTTTCAAATTGTCCACAGCTTAACTGCAGAGGACTATGCTAAAATGTTTAGTGGCCTGTTTAGATTTGATACACCCTCTTTTTCTTAAAACCTTGGAGGACATTTCGGATGTGCAGGATGCTTAGGGATAATTTTTCCCCTTTTGGAAGGATTAGGTAGCTTTTTTTGCATATTACAACTCCAAGCAAATACTTGTAGTTTTTCCCATCTTCCTACACTTTAAATAATCTGGGATCTGCATTACATTAAAGCAAGCGCTAACTCACTGTATCAGTAGAAACTGTATTTGCTGCAGCTATCAACAGCACAAATTGCTTTATACACTGAGGCAATCAGCAGAATCCACTGTCAGACTTCTGTCAGATAGTAAACCGGGCATGTTTCTAAAACAGTAAGTGGATCTAACCTAACAGATACATCCCACTGCCAGACCTAGTACTAGATAAATTACAACTTCAAATATATACTCCAGAAAAAGAATGCATATCTGTATGTTTAATAAAATAGTAACAATTCAAACTAGTACAGTATAACATCAATACGAAAGTAATTTAAGCCTTGTCTCAGACAATTTACATTTTTTCCTGTCGTGAACTGCTATGAGGATGCATTACTGCTTGCTGCGTGAGGGGATGTTTAGTATTTCTGGGGTTATATAGGCACCAGAAGATGTTAAAAATTTTAATTAGGAATTTGGTTACTAATTAGTAGTATCGGTAATACATTTTTTCCATGTCAGGTGGCCCAGTTGTAAAAGGCGTCTTTCAGTATTGTCACCCAGAGACATCTGCATTAGCAAAATGTGATGCCCTTTGATGTCCCATTGCAACTGTAGAGCTGCAAAATGGGGTCTTTGGATGCCTAGCAGGCTTCTACATGAGGGACTCACCCACAGGGTCTTTCAATGTTTCAATTCTAAGCTCATGTAGTAGTTAATTACCTTAGCCAAAAAGTAGATGTGGCAAAAAGTTTTACCTCAGACTCATTCCTACAAAGTCTGCTTCCCCTGGCTCAATTCTGTGTCTTTTGCTCTTGCTTTGGGTATTTGACAACAGTAATTTAGATGAATGAAGGAGATTTTAAAATAAAATTATTCCTCATGCCCTCTGATTAGGACCCACAACTGTGATCCATGAGAAGCTCAACATCTGTTAAATCCTGAAGTAACCACAAGGTTATCTAAGCATCCTATCCTTGGGAATATTTGGCTCTTTGTGATGATTGCAGACTGAGACAAAGCTATTCTGGTTTACAAGAATTAGGCTCACAAATACATGAGTTTAAGAGAAACTCTTTTAAACATATACTCTTGCCTTCACTCTAGTATCTATCCTTTGCAGCAGCAAACCAGGTAATCATGATTGTATTGTAGGAGTCTGGCTGTTCAGTAGTATAACTAAAAGTGAGATTTTTAATTGTTTTGAAAGTTGCTATAGATTGGATGCTTAGTCAACAATAAATTGGAAGGTTAATTGAAGAGAGTGGGAACATACTGGGAATTCAGATCAAGGACATATGAAAGGAAGTGAAGAAAATAAGTGCATTATTACCAGAATGTTACAACAGCGTGCTAATTAATGCCACTTAAAAAGCTCCTCATCATCTCATTGGTTTCCAGGTTTGATTTCAGAATGAAAGCTACAACTCAGTAGTAACACACAGTGTTAAAAATATTTTGTGTAGTAAATATGTCCAGAAAAATAAGCTCAGAGTGAAAGATTAGTTCAGACTTCAGTACATGCAAATGAAATAAAATGCTAAAATGCACAGTGCGAATCCCTTTCTATTGTTAATGTTACCATGAGTAATTTTCTTCTTTTTTTCTCCAGGCATGATGATATCAACTGGAAAAGCCAGAAATCTATCAGTCAAAAGAATACTGAAGAGCCAGAGCTGCAGGAATTCTTCCTCTAAACCACATCATGATGTCTTACTTGATTTAAAATACCTGAAATACAGCCTTTTGAAACACTAATATGACATACCCCTCACCAGCAAAACAGCAGCTGTTAGGATGCCTTAATTTGTAGCAGTTAGACCATATACAAATCTTTTTTATGATATATGTGTATATGTAACTTGTTTGTAAGCTGTGGTGTGTAAAGGCATGGATGAGCAAATGTAACAATTTGAAAATTGTTGTGATATAGGCAACCTCCAAAATGTTTGTTGGGCCACAGAACACATTTTGTACTTAGTGTCTTGCATGGATATATTGTCATATACGTTTATTTCCCTTTGTCAATGGCATATACTTGTCAAAGTTTCAGCCAGGACTCTGCCTGCGCAGCTCTTCAGTGAGACTAAGGCAAAAGCATTGTTTGGGTTTTTTTACTATTATTTTTTTTCTATGTTTGTCTGTTGTTATTTCTATTTTTTGTAAAAAGGAAATAAAGATGGTGTTAATAGGACACAATCAGTACAGGTACTTCTCATACTTAATTTCCTCTTTTGAACTTTTAAGTTTTTTAGTGTTCTTTTGTGTTCATCTGATAATTAGACAACATCTATACCCACGTATCAGTTCAGTCAATTGAGTCAAGAATTGCTTTAATGTTTAGTGGTCCTTTATCAGCTTTACAATGTGTAGAAATAAAAAAAAAGTATAAATGCAATTTTAAGTTACCAAGTACTATTACTTGCTAAACACCAGCAATGTGCTCAGCTGTGTTCAAATTACTGAGTAATCTGCTGAAACTCTAGTCTACATTCTCTCAAAGCTGTCATGATCCTTTTATTGAATGTTCTTTGAACTTTTCAGAGAAAATGAATGAATTCATTTTGTTTCTGGTAAACTATGAGCACATTCTTCGAATGTGTCATACAGCACAACATCCAAAGCAGACTACTAGGCAATCTTTACTTGTCACATTTATTTATATCAAATATGTGTATATATGTTTGCTTTATTTTGATTATATTGATTTATTTCCATTTGAAGACTGCTGCGGTTTGCTGAGAAAGATCCAAGTACATGGGGATTTATTTTACTGACTGTTCTAATAGAATATAGGGAATTCAAAAGAAGTTTGCCAAAGAAATTTTTGATTTCTCAAAAAGACAGTCATAGAATTATAAAGAGATTTGGGTTGAAAGGGACCTTTAAAGATCATTGATTCCAACCTCCTTGCAGTGGGCAGGGATATAAAAAATTATGATATTGTGAAAACTACATTCCTGCAATTGCAGAACTACTAACTAAAAAATGTGAACACATGGGGATTTTGATTAAATACAGCGGAGTTGCTTTCTGTGCACTTGCTCATGCCTGTTTTTTTGCTGTGTCTATCTTAATCACTGGGCTCCATTTCTGGTCAGAGAGGAGGGAGAAACTTCCTGAATGTGATTCATTGTAGCTATTAGAGATATCTCATTTGCCAGAAGTACCAGCTAGTCCCTTCCTTCTTACTACAGGGAAGTGAGATAGTAAAGCTCTTGGAAGAGTTATAGTGTTTGGATGCCTTTAATTAATTGATATAAATGTCTTTCTTTTGTCAGTCTTCAGAGTTGATGTCATGTTTGGCCATGCATGTTTTGGACCAAGATGACTGAATGCACCAGACACCCAATTTGTGGGCTTTGGTTAAGCCCACAGTACTATTGGATAAAATGGGGCCAATTGAGACATCAGAAAAACACAAAACTAAACCAACTCCCCCACCACCACCCCCCACACACAAAACCAAACAAAAACCCAACAAAACAAAACCACCCAAAACAAAACCAAGCCAGGCAAATAGAAATGAATAAAAGCATGTACTTACAGAAATGAATTTCAGAAATTCCCTCCACAGTTCTTATCTGTCACTTAGCAACACTCTGATTTTTGAGCTAACATGATAAACCTAGCACTCTAGCTGACCTGAGCTGTGTTGTTTGAAAAAACAACCAAACCTCCAAAAATATCTGTGAGCCAGGAAAAGCAATACCTCTAGCTGGGCCTCCTGTCGTCTCTGTGCATATGAAAAATCTGAATGCAAAATGAGAAGAGACACCTGTGCTGCAATTGCCAAAGTGCTGAAAGAGAGCTAAAAAGAGATTCTGTGTCTGGTAGATGGGCTTAAAACAAATTGGCAATTTGCATTTTTGAGAGTGTGAACAGAGTTGGCTGTGGTCATGTGAATGGCAGAAGCAGCAATCCCTGCTGAGTGATCCTGACAGACGGGAGATGTGTAAAGTCTGCCACAGCTGTCTGTAGTATTTAGCTGAAGCAGGGGATGAAACTGAATTTCAGTGAAAGGATTTGAAACAGACTAGGATGTAAGTGTTGTCAAGTCCCGGAAGAAAGAAATTGCCTGTTCTGGAGTCAGGATTTCAAAGTTACCTGCTCTCTGTAATGTAGCAATTTTTAGAGTGTATTCTCATACAGCGCGTGGAGAATCGTATTATGCAAGTATCCTAGGGCAATAGAGATTACTATGTGGGATAGGATTAGGATGCCAGAACATGCCTGGAGTCTGTGGTTAAAGATATCCATGGCTCCTAAGCACACTTTGACAGAAAGCTGTTCCAGGGCTAGCAAGTGCAGAAGAGAGGCAATCTAGATGTAAGCATGAAAAATAGTGTCTGGAATGTTTAAGGTGAGCTCATGTATAAACTGCTGATTTTATTGTTCCTAGCTTGTAGTTTCTTACCTAGGGCCCCAAAGGCTGCACATGGTACAGTCTGATGTCATGCCTGTTAGAGAAATGCTGATTCTGTGATCTTCAGCTGGCAGAAGCAAGTGTGCTCTGCATATTTGTATCCTTAGTACTATAGAATCCAGGTGCTGTAACTCTTTCTGTTTAGTTTATAAGCCTCCCAGCATATCCCTTCTGGCATGAGTCTAAGTCAGGCTTCTGTCAGCAAAGCATTAGCATTTCCCAGAGACAGAAGAAATGATCAGGGAATTTCTGGCAAACATCTTCAGAAAACACCAGTTAGCCAAAGCTTTTAACAGGAACACAAACTCCTTATAATTACAGTTCTTGCAGAAAAGATCCTCCTCTGTCCACCTGGAAATTTTTGATCAAAGAAGGCAGTGATTTGCTACTGAACCAGTGTCTGTCCTAATAAAACTGTATCTGTGGATACTGTGGGTACAACGAATAAGTATTCATGTTATGTCACCCAACCCCCAAGGATGTCAGAATAAGGCACTCTGTGTTTGTCCTGCAGTTCTGCACCAAAGGTGATAAACAGTGTGCCGGAGAGCCGTAGTGAACTCCCAAGTTCAGGTAATCTCTGACTCTCCCTTTTTGAAGAATGAAAATAATTTACTCAGAGCCTTGGTTTTTTTCATGGTTGACCAATTCACTGGTTTCTGGTATTTCAGATAAGCAGCATATGAGTACATGCAGCATCAGAACTGCAAGAATGGTGCTTTGTTTCATCAGCATAATGGTGGGTTATGCTTTGTCCTGCATTAGTAGAGCAGCATTTTAGAAATATTTCATTTATTTACCTTTCAGTCTCCTTATTAGAGGGCAAATTTGTTTTGCTAAGTTACTACTTAATAACTATAGTCAGCATAGTTGGTGTGTGAAGATGAAAGAGACAAGTTAGACAAACAGTTGAGATTTAATATTCATTTCACTGTAACTGTCATTCAGAAACCTTTTTGTAACATCAAGCTGACATAAGATCAATGGCATAACAAAATATGATTGACAGCAAAACTGGAAAAAAAACCACTCCAATATCCACTTATTTGTATCAAAATGGTAACTGTCTCTGAAACATGTTCTTTGAGAGCTGATTTGTTGCATGTTTCATCACCTACCATCATAGGCAATGTCAGAGGAGGATCATGCAGCACAGTCAAAAGTAAAGTAAAAATGTCAGTACATCACATCCTGAGTATGAACTGATGGATTACTGAACAGATCTCATTGTAGAAAAATTTTTGTCTGCCCTCCTTGTCACCTTGAAATATTCCTTAGCCTTTTAAAAACCTACTTGATGAAAAAAATCACCAGAAAGATTTGTGAAAAATATGGTCCCTGCACTTGTTTCATCAAACTGCAAGGCTTAATTATGGTTTTCAGTGATGTAATAGGAATAATTTCTCAAATTATATTGCATTTCCTATTCAGAAATCTTTCCAACTGTACATCAGCTACACCCAAGTATAGCCTGTAACATAATTAGCTTTGTGTATAACCTTCTTTCTCTGTTTATAAATGAATTTTGATGTTGCAAATAAGTACACAATTGTGCAGAAGAAAAACACATGCCCTGCAACTAAAATGTCTTTCAGATACTGAACTGTGCTGAGTTTAAATTGCCCAAATGTAAAAGCCCAAGCACTGGATAACCTGCAGTTCATCCTTTGCTTCTGTACAGTATCACTGCCCTATCATTTTCTTGCATGCACCAGACATATTACACAGTATTTGTGTCAATCTTTTCTTCATTATATCGACCACTCTGTATGTAACTTTGACTCAAATATCAGAGACTTCAGCCAGGAGAAATCAGGTAAGTTCTTAATATTTCACACAACCTCTTCCAACTAAAGGGGGGTTACATAGGCAGTGTCATCCGCCCATCCTGCACACATTTAAAAATGCATCACCAGATTTTGTAACATGGTCTGCTTTTGTCTAACATACATGGTCAGCTGTAAGTATTAGTTGAAGCCATCTGTTTCCTGAAGAACATGTTACTCTTTGACATCTGCAGAGTCACTTCCTTTCCCACTCAAACTGCTAGGTGTTTTGCCAATATGCTTACTGGCAGTGTACAGGAGGAAGGAAAATAATTTTTCAGGGTATATTTGGAAAACTGATAAGAAATCTTGGCATTGATAGAACAGAGAGCTAGCTTTTTATCTCTTTTGCCAGTCAAAAATACTGCTCCAAGAAGAGAAAATAAAATCATGTCAGTCTCGAAGTGAAGGGAGAAAGCCTTAAAGGAGATTGCCCTCTTTCCTGTATAGACACGTATATAAACTTGTATGTAGATGGTGTATAGATATGTGTACAATCTGGAAAAACTGCAGTATAGGGACCAATTCAGGGATTTTGCAGTTCAAAGAGCCGTGGCCTGGCCATACATCTATGTGTCTGTGTATGCATGCAGGTATTAAAGACAAGACAACTGTCTTCCAGTATATGGCTGAAAAGGAGCATGGGAACAAATGCTTCTCCTTGTTGCTCTGTGCGTTGTTGTCTGCTATGGGTAGAACAAAAGGCAGTAAATTTAAAACTGTAGCAAAGGGGCTGGAGGTTATGTGTTAGCAAAACTGTCCACAAGTAATGACAGCACTGGAAGCAGTGGCCAGGGGGAAGATGTGAGAGAGTCCTAATTGGACAATTTTAAGAACAGGTGGGTGAAACAACTGTCAGAAATGACATGCAGGCAGTAACGATTAGAAAATGCCATGGAGCAAGCAGTTGGATTTAGATGACCTCCTGAGATCCCTTTCAGTAAATTTTCTTTTAAAGGGTCTGTGATTCATAAAGCTCCTGGGGCAAGTCTAGTAGAGAGCTACAAAGAGGGACCAAAGCTCCTCTCTTATGAGGAAAGGCTGAGTGAGCTGGTGAGATAACTGAGAGGGGTTCTTATCAATGTCTCTAAGTATCTGAAGGAAGGATGTCAGAAGGATGGAGCCATATTGTTTTCAGTGGTGCCAAGTAATAGGGTGAAAGGCGACAGAAAATGGAACACATAAAGTTCCATCACAATTATGTGGAATATCTTTACTGTGAGGGTGACTGAGCAGTGGAACAGGCTACTCAGAGAGGTTGTGGAGTCTCCTCTGTGGGTATATTCAAAACACACCTGGATGCAGTCATGTGTAATATGCTCTAAGGATCCCTGCTTGGGCAGGGAGGTTGGACTAAGTGGCCTCCAGTGATCCCTTCCAGCCTTAAACATTCTCTGATTTTGTGATTCTATGATTGTTCACTGAGAGTAATTGAACAGTCCAGTTTTAATTAAAATGAAGAATCTCAAGCAGCAATTAAAGGTTCCCATTTTGGTGAAGAGAAGCTACCAAACAAGTTAGCAGAGCAAGTGTGGAATAACAGAATGGCAGTCCTGGAAGTGATCCTGTCCTGTGCCTACCACTCACTTCCCTTCCCTGTTGCTCAAACATGGATTTTGTGTTTCCCTTCTTGGAGACAGGCATAAAAAAGCATCTTAGGATTACCAACAGGATAAATGTGGCTTCTCTTAGCAGCACAGGAAGAAGTTACTTTTGCCATTTCAGTGATAAACAGTTGAGTTCTTTGGCATGAACATTTACATCCCAAAACCATGACTGAGACATCTGCATTTGTGTGAACTATTTTCTGAGACACTTGAAAGCCCTTTGAGCTTACAGATGATGTTACAGATCACAATTGTACTTTGACTTCATATAATCCTATCAGAAGGAAAAAAAATCTATAGCCTATAATTTCTGGATCCCCTGGGAATGCATTTGCAAGAGATAATTTTAAATACGCTGCTTTTAAAAAAAGTACAAGCGGTGCTGTGTGCAAAGTGCTGACTGTTCTCACCTAAAGGGCCCATGGATGTCTCACTGTCTTGAACTTGTTTGCCTGATATGTTGACTTACTCTCCTAAGTGGCTTTTCTGAAGCTGTTTTCCCTCTATAGTATGAAGTAGTTAGAAAACAGTCAACCATATTCATGAGCAACCATTCATTCATGAGCAATTCTAGTTCTGTAGTGGAAAATTGCCATCCAGTGACATCCAGTATCAGCACTGGAGATAATTTTTGACAGTTTTCAGTAGAATTGTGCTGTGTCTTCACAAACATGATGGTGCTGAAGGTAAGTCCTTTAAAGTGTACATTAAAAGAAATTATGAACAAAGATTACACACAAAGAAATCCCTTTGTAGGTATCTGCACTGAAAGCTTTTGTTGTCTTCATAGGAACAAACTAAGCAAATGTTGAACAGAGTCCACAGTAAAAGAAACTGGGAGAAAAATCCTTTTTTATGCTGTAACAATTTAAAAAATCCCAGGCATTCTCCAAGTTTGCTTTTCATTATGCTTTTACAACAAACAAAACTGGCACATATTTCATTAGGCAATGTTAAATAGAAAAAAAATATTTATCTGGGCATCAAATGCATCTCTATGTTCCAATTTATTGTGAGGTTTTATTTATGAAAGTCCACTACTGGAAAAGTGGTGAACTCACTCTTTTGGAACTTCTGATTTCCTCGGGTAAAGAAATTTGCCACATGACAAATAGTAGGTATCTTTAGGGAGCTGTTATTCATCCATTTCCAGCCCTTCTCAATAGAAAGATAGGATATATTTGTACTTTGACATAAAATTTTTAGACCAGAGTCTGTGGGTTTAACATGTCTATTATCTGTTTTGAGCAACTTTGAAAACAAGGACCAGGCCATATCCAGCAGAGACTAAGGGGAAGAGAGTTTGGTGTTGATAAAAACCAAAGCAGTTGAGCCACTTGGAGATTTCCATTGCTTGTCTCGTTGAGAAGTATTTGGCAGTCAAGAGGCCACTTCATGCTTCTCCTGTAACTGCACCTTTTGAAGCTGTTGGAAATCACCATCCTTAGGACTATTAAATCAAGCAGTGAAACAGAACGAATTTATCCTCAAAGTAAAGAGAGTAGAGGGTTTCAGAAACAGGAGAAATGCATTTCTAACAGAGACTGATTTTTCACTTCTACCCTTGTCCTCTAGATATGTGGATGGATGTGGATATATATTGTATGTATATGTAAATGTATATATATATCAGAAGAATTTAAAATGTCACACAGGTATGAGATTTAACTTGGCAGCTACCTGTTAAACTAACGAGTTTCCTCTGGCATTTTTTGCTGCTGATGTGCTTTTATGTAGCAGAACAGATGTCAGTAAACACCACCAATTCAGAATAATGGTAACTTCAAAGCACTAAAAGTATAATGTGCAAGGCACCAGGGAGCTATCTAAGAAATATTTTACATAAAACACTTCTTTGGTGCCAAAATTTTCCTAATATGTTTAGAACTTGATTCAACATAGTTTGGAAAGATTTTACATACAAAGTTTTTAGAAGATAAGTTCAAACTGTGTGTGTTGAAATTCTATCTGAAACTCAGTATCTGCAAAATTGTAAGTCAGTAGTATGGTCATCCAATTAACAACTATCCTCAGAGTATTAATGTCTGCATTACAGATGCTTTTTTTGTGCCACACTAAGAGTAGTGTGCTCCAGGTTTTAAAACATAGGTCTTTAATGTTGTCTATAGCTTCTGGCATTAAAGTATTCCGTGAACATTTTTCATCCAACTGCAGTATTGCAGGGTGGGTAAGAATGCAGATACTGTTTGTGTACAATCATTTGGATTTTGAATGGCAATTGAACAGTATGCTGCATGTGACAGACAAATCATGGCATCATGGGCATGCTCGCTGTTATATGGACTTCTTGATCACCAGAGGGAGACAGAGTGTGTAAAATTTCAGGATAGCACTGGAGGTGGCAAGCAGTGCTCAAGGTAAAGGTAGCACAAGACTACCAAGGCTGCCAAAACAGTGACAGATGTGCATAATAGTGAGACTTCACTGCTTTGCTCTATTTTCTTTAGAGTGGATGTGCGTATGACAAGGGAGAGATGAGTAACTTCATACTATCAGAGGACAAAATATTCCTGAGTAAAGGCAGACTCACTAGCAACCGTATTTATTTTTTAATTTTTATTTTAAGTTAATGAAATACACAAACACAAATGGTTTGATCAAATCAGCACAGAAGAACATGTGTATGTGCTTTCTGGGAGGCAGCCTCTTTGAAAGAGAACTAAAAGGATGTTTGATACCCCATTCTCAAGGCAGAGAGAACCTGTTGTTGTTTAAATGGACGTGTCTACAAGGATATTTAATTATTTCAAAACTTCTTAATGATGGTGCAAATTTTGGTGTCTAGAATACTGTGAGGAAAAGTATCTTTTCTTTTATAACCACAGTGCTTGTAATTAACCTTTGTTACAACATGGCTGAAAAGACAGCAGAGATCATCTCTGCCTGGGTGCCAGGGCCTGACACCTGCAGAGCAGTGAGATCAGCCTGTGGACGATGAACTCAAGCCTTTACTGTTCCATCAGCCAAAATAATGATTTAGAAGTCTACAGTGACTGTAGCAATGACTGCTGGAAAAAAAAACTAGCAGCCAAAAATCATGGTACTGCTCTAGGCAATAGACCTGCAGGTCTCAGAGGCCTCATAATTACCTGGATGAGATGGCTTCTCACAAGTCCCACAGCTAATCAACATCCTCTGCTCTCAAGAACTTGCATTTGCTAACTGCCCATCTGGCTAAACGACTTCGTTCTGCTTTCTATCTTACTATATTGATAGGAAAGGAAAAACTGGCAACTTAATGATTTGCAAGTAGTCAGGCTGTCTGACAGTTTTTCCCTGAAAGCCCATTCACTGTCATTTCCCTGACATGTCTTGGAGCAGAACCATTCTGTAATGGTCAGGATAACATGGACTCCCAAGTACTCTGTATTCCAAAACACACAGAGAAAATCTATCATTTCTTCTGTGTACCACCCCTGATTGCAGGAGGAATGGATCACTTACACAGCACTCATTTTAAGTTACCAGGTACACACAGCTTTCATGTATTCAAACACAGGGGCATGAAAATTTATTAAAAGTATAGTGGAGAAGAAAGAGAGACATAGCAGCTCCCAAAGCATGGCAAGGGGGAAAAAAATGAAATCTGTTAATCAGGTAGCTCATTTTGTTCTGTTCAAAATAGCACCTTCATGTATGGCTCTGGCCTTGGTTCACTTTGGCTATTGTAACTGTTTTAAATTTAGTGTGGAAAAAGTGTCCCATATGCCAGTTCTATGAATCATTTCTTTTGCAGCACTGAAATAATGCCATTCTTGGATTAGTCAGGTCAACAGGATTACCTGGTTGTTAATCGCTTGGGTTTTGCTTTATTGAAAGTTTTTCACATTTAAGAGTAATTTTAAACAGATAAGCAGACACATGCTTTCATTATTCTCTCTCAGATTTACTAAGTTTGTGCTAGTTCTCATGTAAATTCTAGATAGTAGGTGAAGAAAATAAGCTGTATATATTTCTACAGGTAGGACACACATTCACTTGAATATTACCTGAACTGGCACTTTCTCTGCTAGAGTGGCATGGTTTGCTTCAGAAAATCTCCTGTTACTGCAAACAGAAACTTAAAACAGAGCAAAAGGTTTTCCAAGAAGGCCAAAGCCTAATATCGTAAGTATTTTGAGAACTCATTTTAAGATCACTTGAGAAAACATACACTACTATTGTTTTTATTTCATCATGTCTTTTCCTCCTTTATTTGATCATTTACACTGTATCCATCATGATAAAATTTAGCCATCTGTGCTATGTCACATGAGTCAAATATTCCTTCTAATGAAGTTCCTTGGGAATTTTGTCATTAATTTTCAGCTATACTGGGAATTTTTCCCAGTGTTTACAATTAAGTAATGTCTTTCATTTCCAGAGATCCTCAGAGTTTTTCACATGCTGTGGACCTGCCCCAAGTTGTTCTGCATTCTTCAAAGAATTTGTCTCCAGTGATGGGATTTAGGTTTTAGTTCAGCACATGCAGTGTTGGGTGTGTATATATAGTGTTTTCATATCAAAAGCAAACACAGTTTGTATGAGTACTTGAGTCTGAACATGCACAAAGACAGGTTGTGTGTTTTAAAGAGCCATTTTTTCATTTACTGGCAGAGTGTAACACAGGAGAGGCTGACAGGAGGCAGTGGAAATATTAACTATTTTGGCATGAGAGTCAGGAAGATAGCTGAGATTCAAAGAAGAAATTTGATGCTTTCTCACCACCTGCAAAAAGATTTTTCTCATTTGTTTGGTACAGGAAGCTACAGACTGTAAGTGAGCTCATGCTTGTGTCTGTCTCACAGAGCTTCCTGCTGCCGTTGCTGGAAAGCCCATTTTCTCTCTCTGCAGTTTCAGGCAACTTTGCTAAGGAAGGGCTATGACAGCATGAAAGTGAAACACAGAAGCCATTCCTATGAGAGCCCTGTTGGAGGAGAGAAGAGAAATTAGCTGTTGGAAAGCAGCACAGATCTGTGCTAAGAACTGTTTGCTGTGTTTGTATGGACTCTTGCTATGTTAAGGACTGTTTTGCAGTTTGNGCCCAGCTTCTAAAAACTAGTTTTATTTTATTTGGTCTTTTGCCTTAAAAAATAGATTATAACTTGATAGTAATGGTAAACTACTAATAACCTTTCTTCAATATCCACAATTCATGTTGGAATCTAAACCTCACTAGCCAGTAATAGCTGTTCAAATTCTACTTTGCCTTAATCTGTGTTCTTTTCTCTTTCTTCTTCTGGAGAGAAGGAAGGGTTAAGTCCAC
Organism: Scytalopus superciliaris; assembly: GCA_013400415.1. Lineage (NCBI taxonomy): Eukaryota > Metazoa > Chordata > Aves > Passeriformes > Rhinocryptidae > Scytalopus > Scytalopus superciliaris. The sequence goes on from VXBX01006543.1 coordinate 174,576, forward strand.
GTCCTCACAGAGGAGTAATAGTTCGCCCCAAAAGACAAGTCACAACCAAACTATTTAATTGTAAACGTCTCACTGAAGAATTGGTACACGAATGAGACATGACTTCATCCTTTAACCTACATGCTTCACTGGTCTAGGGAACCCTGGTGGGTTTGGCCCGTTTTAGTCATAGTTGTCATGGGAGATCCTTAATGACTTAGTAAGGTAGCTTAAAAAAATCTCCATACAGAATCCAGCATATGGTATATTTATTGGCAAACGTTAATCCCCCTAGGAACAAGTTCTGTAGTAAGAAATGATGAATTATGTGGCTTCATAAGCACTCATGTCATCAAATGCACCACTGACCTTTTTACATTTTCAGGGGGATTTTCTGCTGTGTGCAGTTTCTCTGGTTTGGAAGTGAAGCAGTTTAACGCCATGTCCTGAAGGAAACAGATAATCAATAATTTCAATTTTGGTTACTGTAAAAGGTAAATGAGACCTGTATATTTGTCAGGCAAGTAAGCAATCCAGGGATTAGAGAAGTTTAAGCAGGGCCTAACAGAGAACATGAAAACTCATAGTACAGGGACCAAAAGTAGAGGATGGCAGAGTGGACACAAAGTAGAATTCCTTGACAGGAAAAAAGAAGAGTAGGTCAAATAGGTTTTACAATGCCAGAGTTAAAAAAACAAATGTTCATTTCAAACATACTTTTTTTTGGGCAAGAAGCAAAACTGGGAATATACCTCAATCCAGTGAATAAATCTGTTAACAAATTTTAACAGGAGATGGTTTCAAGGTAGTCTGCAACCAAGAGGCTGAACTTCCATTTATGTTAATCTCAGAGACAATGTGAATCTGTTGTCTGGATCCAGTGATTATAATTTTGATTTTGGGCTTGTTTGGACATGTAAACTCTAGGAACTACATTGAGAACTGGAGAACGGCTGCCTGAAATTACCAGATTGAGAAAGAGAAGATTGGGATTCAGTCATGTCTGGCTGTTCTTGTAACTTGAGACTAATCTGCCCACAAGAACAGCATCTGAACCATCAATCCAGCAAAGTAAGTTTGCTGCTGAAACCAGAGCACTGTTTCCAGCAGAATGGTTTTCCAAAACTAACATTTTGTGATCTGATAGAAAGAGGCAGCTATTACCACATGTAAATAGCACACAGAGCTCTGTGTGTACAGTGTGCAGTAGGTGCTGCACACAGGTACCCTCTGACTGCAGTACAGACAGAGCTGGGACAAAGAATGTTTTTTTTTTTTTCTTGTTGACCATAGATCATGTTAAATTCAAAACTAAACTGTGTTGAGCCAGCTGATGAGTTTGTGTCCTTCTGTCCTTGCCTTAATCACTACTACACTCTGCTGTACCCAGCTAGAGCTGGTATAAGGTCAGACAGCCCACATGGGAGAAGTTGAACCTATGTTTCACAAGATGTATCTGCTGCCAAGTGAAACAACTGAATCCATAACTGCAGTGGTAATGTAGTTATTTTTGGTCCTGGCTTCTCCCTGTGCTCTGCCTGACAGCTGAGATGAACTAACAGAACACAGTGTTGCAATGCATGTACCTAGCTGTGGACAGACAGGTAGCTGTTGGAAACACCTTTTATCCCTGTGGCTGAATAAGTAGAAGCCAAGTAAGTAAACATGTAGCTAAATTATCTTTATTGTAATTCACTTGTGTGGTAGATATCAGCACAATTCTGAGAAACTGCCAATATTAATTTACCATTCCTTGCACTACATGCCCCTAAAATCAGTGCTAAGAATTGTTCAGTGAATAGACAGAGAGGAAGGGTTAGCTGTTGGCTGGACTGCCAGCACTCTTTCTTTCTTTTCTTGTATATCGTATGGGGATTTCTCCATGGCGTGTCTGGGAGGGACTTCACTATAGAAGCTGAACAGGTTGCAGGTAAAGCTGAGCTAGTGTCACCTTCATCACGTTTGTGAAGGCTGACTACAACCACAGAAAGATGTCCAGAAAGCTGGGCACTCCTGCGGCTCCTCTCCTGTCATATGCTTCAGACTGCCCATACAGATCCACAGGGACTGTTCACCAAAGACATGTCAACCAGCTCTCTTATCCCTGCTGCTCACCCTCAGGACCCAAGGTAAGAACATGCTTTGTCAGCATCACAGAAACAATTCTTGAAGTACCACTCACCCCAGGAATATGAGGCAAACCACATTAGACCAGCACAGGCACACTGAAAAACACAGTCATTTAAGCAGATTGAATCACTTGGGGCTGGAGTTGCCAAGAGAATTTTTGGGCCATGAGAACATTTATACACCCTGGGCCTGGGCTGCCTTCTCTATCCCATCATGACTTACAGTCCTAATTGATTGGAACTGCCAAGCCTGGCTGCCAAGCAGAATATTTTTACAATGCTGGTTCTATTTAAACACTGACAAATACAAAACTTGGTGTCAAAAAAGAAAGTGTGAAGCAGAACTGCAGGAAAAGAAAGAAAGAGGCAGAGAGGACTTTGAGATGATGAACAAGGCACTAAAGGTTGGTACCACATGTGAGTACCTGTGCCTGGTGCAAGGGAGTGCTGAAAGCACTTCTAGAAAAATGCCTGTATGGGTCTCTGCAACAGCATTTGGCAGGATGTTTTATTTTGAAATATGCACTGGCCTCTGCTGGAAATGCACTTGCTTTTCTGCCTTCAGTCCTTTTAGAGACTAATGACACTCAAATGTATCACCTTTATCAGAGCACTTTAAAACACAGAATCAAACCTATTGCAAAATAACAATCACAAAATATCTCAATAGAAGCAGAATGTTTTTATTGTCTATGACAGAAAAAAATCCCCATGTTTTAGAAAAGACCATTTTTGTCTCTGGCAGCATGGCAGCCTTTTTAGTCAGGTAGATGAAAAGGTGGTGTCCTCGTTTGATTTCTTCTGCTAGCCAGAAGAATCAGTACATGTCCACTTGTTATAGAGGAATCAGCTTGGAGGACCATGGTGTTCAAAAGGCTTTTTTTACACTAGCATATGGCAACCCAAGCATTTACTACAGCTGACCTTACCTAAAACATGTTTTCTCTTTCATTGCTACCTGAAATAGACACAGAAATAATGATGACCTCTTACAACAGCTCCTTAGCTCTGCTACTGCTCCTGCTCGTGCACTGACTGCAAGCCTTCATAAGCTTATCTATCATACCTTTAGTCAGATGTAGCTGTTACTCCAGTTGCACTTGCTGTAGTTGTACGAATGCATCAAGCTTAAATGAAACATTTGGCAAAACTCAGAGAACACCTCGAGTAGACCCTGGGAGATAGAAAGGTGAGGGTATTCTGTAATGTGATGCTTTTACTTTATCTGAGTTTGGATTCACTCTGATTTTGCTCTTTTGTTATTTGAAATTATGAACTTCTGATTTCTGTCAGTCTCTGAGATCAACCCTTTCTTTACAGCAGAGACTGTCTGCAGCTGCCAATCAGGCTGATAGGTCAAAAAGGAAAAGTGAGAAGTGGATGAATTTCTAATGTTTGGTTAGATCTTATCTGAACCCTTACATGTTTTTTTTCTGGGTGTCTTGTCTGTAGTCGTGAGCACTGAGAGACCCAGGCAGAGACTGGAAGAAGATAAGCTTGTCAAAGAACAGTAGCAAAGCAAGGAGGTTCAACAAGAAGCTGTTACTGAGTAAATACAACTGTAATCACAACTGTTGAGGCAGACCTGCCCGGAATTGCCTTACTGTAGTAAGATCAGCGCATGAGGTAGGTGACCTGATCTTTTACATGATCCACCAGTAGTGTTTTATAAGCAGAACTGCCACACGGTCATTTGTCACTGTAGGGCTGGGAAAATGACTGCTGAGTTCTGCCCTTCTGTCTGACTCCAGTTATGAAAATTGATTGTGTATTGATTGCATGGTATATTGGCTTACTGCTAACGTCATAAATAAGGACTGTAAATCTGCCCACTTTTTCATAGCTGAGATGAGGGACTGCTTACACGTGAAGAGTGCCCATGTTTTCCCATCCAGGCATTCTTAGCAGAAAGTCCCCCAGTTATCTCCGGTGACAGAGCACCAGAGTGGGGCGCGGCCAGGTAGCTGCGGGCACAGCCCGAGAAAACACGCTGTGAAGTGACCTAATCGCCTCTTTCTTCCCACTCAGCCACGCTGGAAAGAAGAGATGCCAAACGTTCCTTTCGGCATCCCTCCGGCAGGCGAGACGCGAGGCTTCAGCATCCCTTCTCAAACGCCGCCTCCGGCCGCGTTTGGGAGCGCTGTTTTCCCTGGAAGCTCTTTCCTCGGCAAAGGCAGCAGAGGGGGCCCTCGCCCCGCGGTGGGACGGCGCCAATCCTTCCTACCCTCGGGGGCCGAAGCCAGAGAGGGACGCGGGGGATGTCTCCGTCCCGTGGGAAGCGTCCCGCGCCCCCTGAGGAGCGGGAGGCATCAGGAGCCGCAGGAAATCCACCCGCACGCCCGCCCGGTATTTTTGCGCCGTTTACTGAGGCACAGTATGGCCTTGCATGTGTTTGGTATGGGCAGGTCTCGAAGTGAAAGTAAGAGAAGTCCAGTGAGATTTGTTTCCTCTGTATTCCGCAAAATCGGCCTCAAAGGGTGTCATTCTCTCAATAGTGTCTGATTTTCCAGGAAAGTAGTTTAGAACGGCACTTACTTGCAACCATCATGAACCAAAAGTCTGAAACGAGGACACTCCAGAATATTTGCCTTTTGTTTATCAAGGGTATTGAATGCAAATGGTAAAAAAAGATTCAGAATGAATTTTCACTAACAAGGCAGCAAATCACACATACAATCAAAGGAAAGGCAATGAAGCATCGATTTAGTACCATCACCCGAATTTATTTTATCTGTGGGTCTGATTCAACAGCACAGCATTAATGCCAGTGGGACAGTGCACAGAAGTATTCAAGAAGTAACTTCAATACCTTGTCATAAAGTACAACCATGGTTACAGCTATCACTGCAGAACAGTTTGCTTTAGTAATTACTGTTTCCTAAAGTTTCATGTTCTCTACAGAAATAAGAGTGAAAAGTTTTTACATATCACTCACACTTCTTCCATTTATGTTTAATAAGCATGAACTATTTACCTTAGCATAAAATCAATTCCTGATGCAACAGCCCTACAATTCAAGGCAAGACAGAAAGGGAAAGGAAAAGAACAATGAATCGTAACAAAAACTTTTTACTTGTGATGTTTAGCGCTTCCCTGGATTTCTACCTAGTGGGGCTGCCTCACTTTTTGGGGTTGTCTTCAGGTGCAAGGCATTATATTTGTTTCCTCAAATAAACCAAAATTTTTATGATGACCTGGAAAATAAGTTGTGTGAAAATTGTACTTTCTTATTACCTTTTCTAAAAGTGTCTGTATAACAGACTGGAAAGGGGGAAAAAGAGATAAAAGGATCAGGATATGCATAATCCTATTTAATATCACTTTTATATAAAGGCACTAATATGATTTTTCATAGTTTTGAAGTAGTCATCTGATTATTTAAAAGCCAAGTATAGCATGCATTTCTGAAGTATTTTTCTCTCTACAGGAAAATTTACAAGAAATGTCAAAGTTAGTGCACAGATGATCTTCATGGAATGCAACTTTCCAAGCATAAGGGAAATATCTGCATATTTTTTAAATAATTTTTTGTGTGATGCATTTTGTCATCTTCCTCTTTTGGGGAATCAGAAAGGTTTGTTTTCTTTGCCAAACACAGAGAGGACAGAGAGAAGGATACTGACTTTGCACAGATTCAAATGGAGTCCTCAAACTGTCAAAACTGTCCTTTTGTCAGCACAACCTGCTTTGGATCAATGGTGAGAAGTCACAGGAAGATACTAGCCTTTAATGACTGGTAGGAAAGTGTAAATGAAGAAAATTACAAATCAAGAATTTGAGATCAAAGCTATCTATCTTCTTCAGAGTTCTGTGGCAAATCCATCTCTGGGAAGGCATTACAAGGGAGCATCAGTCTGAACTTGCTTAGGACCAGCTGGGGCATCAGTATGCTGTACCTCAGAGCACAGCATGGATGTACCCATGTGGCCCTACAACATGAAGTCCAGAGAGGCTGAGATCTGAAACTGGATTTGTGGCCCCTTGCAGTTCAGGAACCTTTGCAGATCCCTGGGTTTTGCATGTTTCTCCTGTGCTCTGGCTAACTGGCAACTCCCTCCTTCAGTAAGCGTATTTGTCTGCCTTCTCCTGTTAGGCAGAAAGTGTCTGGGAAGTTCTGGCAGAAGTGGAGTCACAAGGAGAGGGAGCAGCTAGTGGGCAGGGAATAGAGGACCTTTGGAAGAGCCTTGCAAGCAGGCTGTGACACTGGAGACAGCAAGGTTCTCCCTCTGGCTAGAGACAGAAAACAGGTGAAACAGAAACCTAGATTGTTTGCTTGAACCCATGTGTCTATGTGACCTTTGGGCCACTTCATGTCACCCATCTGTCAGCCCCGGAGCCTTTTGATGTACCCACATGCCAGTGGATAGCCAAAAAGCACAAGGAGGCTGGGACTCGGGGTGGCAATTGTCATGTAGTGACACTGAACGTGTTTCTACTGACTTTCATGCTCCAACTTTCACTCAAACCAGTCAATGATACTAATGTTTCTCTAGGTTGGATATGGAAACAAAACACAGCTGGTCTGAGTTTTCTGAGGAAAGAACAGTGACAGAGTAGGTGTGTGAATCTGACAGCCTTGAAACATGCCATCAACAATGTCCCTTCTCCCAGCTGTGTGCTTAGTGCTGTACCAGGGTGTCCCTTCTGTCATTCCCACGGGACTGACACTACAGAGATGCTATAGCTCTGTTACATTGAATATCGACTAGGAAATAGCTAAACTCTCTTTGATACTTAACATGTCATCTGTATAATTGTGCTTCAGAGTTTTTACTTTTCAATGAATTCTGGTTTTACAAGAAGTCCAGTGGGAGAAAAAAATGTTGGCATAATAAATATGTATGAATACTGTGCATGAATAACTATCTGAGGTATGATCTTCCATGGTATTCAGGAAAACCATTCTTTTCTGGCTTGCATTATGCTGCTAAGATGCTGTCGCTACCTGATACTACTTCTTGTCCATCTTGACTAAAAAGGTAGTATTTGATTTGGAAATAGTACACTTTTTATTTTAAATGGAATAGAAAAAAATTGATTTTAAGCCCTAATTGCATACATGTCAAATAACGTGTCACATTTAAAGGCTGTCGTGGGAGCCAACCAGTGTAATTGTATATGGACAGTGTTATCTAATTTACCCTGCTTTGTATGATTTACTGGTATGTTTTGCTGTGGGTTGCATTATTTAGTTGTTTGATAATCTCTTTTCTTTCTTTTGTGATTTATGACATGGCATTTCTGCTTGTTTTATACCAGTGTGTTATTTTGTCAATCAAAATCTCTTTGTGCAGCAGCAATATACAAAAAAGATAGTGGAGAACAACCCATATAGTGTATCTAATGCTTGCCCTAAACAGATTATTTATGGCAAAATATATCAGAGGAACCAATTTGCAAAGCAATGGTTGGTTATATGTAAAGAACAAATGCTGCAATCAGCACTCTGTGGGTTTGCTTGTGTATATTTTGTAGACATGTACAGTTGTCTAAATGATTAATGGGAACAAAATGAAAACTCTTTTTTACCTCTTGAGCCTTTGTACTTTTCCCTTTTCTTTCCTGATGGTGGAGTCATATCCTCTGTCTTTGCTGCATCACACCTCCTCCTTACCTTCCTAGCCTTTTCTGGGACCAAGCATAGAAACACTGTAGGGCCTGGCTGTAGCCATTCCCTGTTACTGCTGAAGGATGGGGAGGTACAGAGGTTGTTGTCTGATTTGGTGACTGTGTGCCCTTGAGTCATAGCTGATGAACAAAAAGGGGATGGAATATATCCTAAGCATGCAAGGTGAGATGTAGAAAAATGCATTAACTATGGTCCTTAATATCTCCTAGTGAGATGAGTGTCAGTGCTTCGTTTGAGTGCTTTCTACATGGTTATCAAAGTTTGCAGTTCATAATACAGAATTTTACAAGCTCTTTCACTGATCACTTACCAAGCTCTTTATTTATGAGAAGTAAAATGCAAGAATTTACTGAAATGAAATAAAATGCACTTCAGACTTGTGAAATACTTGGTTTTCTATGAACTCTCCACAAAATACAGCAATAGAGTGACAGCAATGCCATTCTGTCATACAAAATAGAAAGAACAATCTGTAAGTGAACACTCAATGCTTAAAGGAAAATTTCCTATGAAGAGTTTTTCATTTCATTAGAATGAATTCTGGTAATACAGGCACCCATTCAGATAATGAACTTGAGTACCAAGCAGTTGAATGATGGTGTATGGTATATGCAAACAACCTTCTTAGATTACTACAGAGAGCATAAACACAGTGTTAAATTGGTGTTGTTTAGTTTTAAACCTGTATGAATTCATGAACCTCTTTCCAGCAATAGCAAAAATCAAACTGGCTTCTGTAGAGACTCAAATTCACCCATGACATTAATTTACCAGCTTAAGCATTAAATCTCTGACTACAACCTCAATTATTTACTATACATATGATTCAGATGTCAACATAGTATAATCAGGATTTTAGATGGTTACAAAAAAACCTAAAATAAATTATATCTGTTGACTAGGAGCAAATACGTGTCTCAAGTAACTTTGGAAGCTGGAGCCTTTTTGTTGATTTCAAAGGGATTTGGAGGGAATGCAAACGACTGCAATATGGCATGAGGTGTACTTGTATCTTTAATATGTCTCACATATTTGTCACGGAGAAAAAGTGAATCTATTTTTAGAAAGAAACCTTGCCAGAGAAAAGGGAGCATGAGAAAGTGCAGTTCCCACCCCAGCTGCGAATTGGTATTTCCGGGTTAAGTGAGCAGAAAGCTTTATGGCCCTTCTCAGAATTACAGGTTTACATGCTTGCTTTCTCTTTCTTTATTCTACATTTACAGGTTCAGTGGATGCTAAGTATTTAACCAAATGAGGACAATGTACTCATTTGAAACAAGAAAACTTGCTGGGTCTGGCTGATTTTTAACATTTATAACGTGAACAAAAGCAAGACAGAAAAAACCTAATATAATTCTTTAGCATCAAAGCTGCTGTTGAGAGAAACTCAAGGGTATCCTTATTTCTATAAAATATCCAGAAGCCAATGAGCATTTTTAAGGAAATGAGAAGGTAAGTGTTCTGGTTTAGATTGAGGAAATAAACAGGTACAGCATTTTGTTATCTTTCCAACAAAAGGCAAAAATTCAAAAAATTAACTGTGGAGGTAGTGTTCAGAGTGTATATAAACCAAAGGCTTTCATTTAATCCCTTACTAATCCCTTACTTATCTCTCCCACTGTACACGCATTGTTAACAAAGATACAAACAGAACAAAACCACACAGGCACTCTAAAGAAGTTAAATTCCAATNAGTTAGCAGCTCACATATTTCTAAATTATTGAACCACATCTTTTTTTTTTATTATGATAGATACCATAAATTTGTAAATATAATGTAATGATCACCTTTGAATTATACCAATGTACTAAAGTCTCATTATAATTATAAGTAACAGGAATGTAATTCAACTTTTATATTTTTATATGTATTTTATCAGAGAAATTAATTTAAAATATTTATATTTTGCTTGCTAGAAAAATACTTATAGTAGAAGAAGAGAAGTTGGTCCTTAAGTGATATTCCGGTCCTTTTATGAAATTTAGTTCAAGATGAAGGTTGCTGGAAATAATCAAAATTATTGACAGCAAATGCACTTCTTTTATCTATCTGAAGAACAGACTGTTCTTGGTGATAATGAATTTGGCACTTGATGTTCCAGAGACCCAAAAGATTTTCTTAAAGGATACAGTGTAACTGGAATTTTCAATCTTCCATGTTTCAGACTATTCAAAAGAGATATGACTACAAAATTGAAGCACAAATTCATTTAGCTTAAACCTGTGTTTTGTTTTATTTTACAAATTACTTCAATCATCTTGACTTTAAAATTGAAGTAAAGGAAAAAAATCTTTGCAGATATGACTTGTATAATCAAGTGTTGTTGATTCCACATCCTTTGGTGCATATTTTAATGGCTAAATGTGAAGGATTATGAAGTCATCAAGTACAGAGGTGTCTGAGACTATATTGTTTAATGCTAGATATTTTTCTGAGAACTCTACACCCCACTGTTCATTGTGTGTATGATGATGATGCTGCTGGAGAAG
>VXBX01006545.1:1470-20680 GCA_013400415.1 Scytalopus superciliaris
CTTCATCACATTACATCTTCTATTTGGAGTTCTTCCAGTACCCTCTAACCTCCTCTTTATACTACGACTAAACAATATTGTATTTTGACTATAACATGTTCTAATAGCTATCTGAATACAGCTTAATATCTCCCCCTTAGCACAGAAACAGGCTTCAAAAATGTGACACAGAGGTTAAAATCTAGCTTAAGTATTTGGTACAGGGGTTATAAACTACTTTTTAAATGCAAAAGACCATAAAACTATATAAAACTACATTAAAATCTACAACTATATTAAGGCTTATGGCAACAATACAGCTATATAGAAATCTACAAATATCTAATATCCTAATGCATCAGGTTGACCCCTCAGATCTACTTGCCAGCTATTGCTAGGACTTCATTTCACAGCTCTTAAGGCGGATCACTTCTTCAGTCCTGTTGCTTGTTCAGATAGTTCTGGTCCCACGTCTTCAGAAGAAAAGCAGCATTGTAGAAAATCCTCTATGTTGCTCAAGAGTGACGTGTGTGCTAGTGGGAGAGGAAGCAGACTAGATCAGTCACTGTTCACCTTGATGAGAAATACACCTAGGGCCGGTAGCTTGGTGTGCAGGTGCAGTGCAAGCTGCAGGTTGTGCCCTGGGTGGGGGAAATGGTTGGAGCCCCAGGCAAAGAGCTGTGAACAGGCACCAACCCTTTGCCTAACAAAGGGCAAGCAGACCTGTGGGCACTGGCCAGTCAATCACCCAGAGACCCTGCAGAAGCCAATGAATAATGAGAAGACCTCAGACCCAAAATCACCATTGGAACGGGTGCACAGACTGTAATAAAAGTCCAGGGATTCTTTTGTTTGGGGTCCCTCCCGGAAGGCACCAGCTCGAGCTGTTATTGTGTCACTGCACCGTGATTAAATTAGTTAAAGGAAACAGAGGTCTGGCACTGCTATGGGAAACCTGGGGTGGAGCCAGTATGGAAACCTTGTCTGTCTGTGTGTGGAGTGTGTAGGGAGTCAAACAGGGCACCTGTTAGCTCACTGGAGCAGCCTGCTGTGAAAGGACTTCGGTCCCAGCAGTTAAAATCTCGGGTGGCGTGAGTGTGACTGTCGAAGTCTCTCCTGAATGGTCAGATAGGAAAGTTTACTAAATGCCCCAACTGTAAGTGAATGAAGTGACCTTGAAAAGTGACTGGTTGAGAGATGTGGAGATGGTCATGCCTCACTCCCAAAACAAGAGTGACATGGGCAGTGGGAGCTGAGGCTTCTCCAGAAGCAACACCAGGATGCCTGGCTGCTGCCAGGGCTGCAAATGGGGTTTGGACTTGTGCCCAATCTGACATGCCATCTCATTGCCTTGTTATTTCATGGCTATTGCTGAAGACTGACAATGATGTTGTGAGAAAAATCTCGTTTATTAAATTTAGAAAACAGCAAAAAATAATCTGTGAAACAAAGAAATATAACAAGCAAGGACAGTTCTAATACAGCGCGCGCTGGGTGCCCAGGTCCCTAAAGTCCAGGAAGCACGCCTCCCCGTTCACAAACTGCCCTCTTAAAGGTTTCCAAGGTCCCACTCCATCTGTGTCACAGGAGGGGCGTCCCCCTCCCCCGGTTGGCTGCCCTGTGCCCCCCCACCCCCCATGCTGGGAGGCAGGTCCTGGGCAACATGGCAGCCTCCATCTGTCCCACATGGCCAGCCGTGTGGCAGGGGGGTTTGCCTTAACCACATCTCCATCCATTTTACAATTTCCCTATTCCTGGCCACATGTTACCCTGGCACCAGCTCCAGACCAGGATCAGGCACCTTACAACTCCATGATATGCCTATAGGTTAGAAATAAAGCAAAAATATAACCCCTAAGTTAGCAAATCCTTGTTCAATTCATTTGCTTGTAACAAAACCGCTGTTTTTATTTCTCATAGTGTTGAAAGATAAGTGAATTACAAATGGTAGTTGGTGCCAGTTACATGTATACTGAAAGTTCTTTATACGTTCTGGTTAAAAGTTTTGATCATAGCATGTGTAGTCTATATACGATCTTGTGTGGAAATATTACTCTGAGTCAGCAGTACCTATAGTACTGTGCTGAAGAGCATTGTAGAGCTCAAACCCTCAGCTTGGTGTCTGTTATGATCCACCCCAGAAGGGGAGGGTAACCCAGGTTCTTGTTAATAAATCCCTTGGGGTGGATTAGAGTGAAACAACTCTCAATGATCAGTGTTAGTATATATATATATATATAGGGTTTATCTTAGAACAACCTTGTTTCAAAGGAAAACAGGTGTGTAGCCATTTTGGTTTTTATCATCTATAGTAATACAGCAATATTAAAGCATAAAAATAACACTTAATAAACTGTCTCTCATGAATGATCTGATGGGAAAGTTTCCTTAATACTTATAAACATACAGTAATAATACTTTAAGAAAAATTATTAATAGAAATCCAAACCTGAAAATGTATCTTTGCTGTCAAGAATTCTAATGGTAATAAAAATAATCAGTTTAAGTTCACACTTGCAATTGAAAGCTTTGATTGACATGCAACCATAGCTCAGTACTGGGTAATGTTTATTCTTTAAAGAAAATACAAAAAGATCAGAACTTGATTACAGAAATACCCTAAAGCTTAACAAAACCCCTGCCTTTCAATAGCTTTCTGCCATGTACCTTTTGAGAGCACCATGCATTTCTCATCCGCTATGCACACATTATCTTAAAATTAGGAAATGTGTTACCAACTGTATTTAGAAGTGTTCTTTAATATTGATCCACTGGCCTTTTTTCAGGTACTTTACAAAATCATCTTTATAGTCCTATTTTAAAAACAAACAAAATATCTGTCTTATGTTCCCAGAAGAAAAACACCATCAGATGAGGTTACTTATAGACATGAAAAATAAAAGGAAGAGCTTGTTTCAAGTGTTACAGAGTCTTCAGTGAGTAAGACCTATGTGGGTAACTTCCTCCTATGTAACTTTAAGTTGGCAATCAGAATCACATCCTCTATCTTTAACAGTCATTTAAATTAACTTGCAGACCTGCAAGCTAAGATTTATTCAGACTACTATATTACTTGGCAAACACATAATAATGGTGTAAAATGGGAAACACCTCTGCTTCATCTTGTCTAGCAATCAACAAGAAATGCTTATACAAGTAGTTCCCAACTGTGACCATAAGCTATATTTTCATAACTTAGAGATCAGTGGTTGCATTCCTTTCTACCCCCCCCCAACAAGTCTAAACCATGTTTACCTCATTCAAAGTTTGTCTTTTAAGAAGTGATTTTCCTTTAAGATATCAAAGTTGTATCCTACATTCAATTCTTCTGAACATTGGAACACTCTAAAAACAGATCAACAACATACTTTGAAATTATTATGAAGTCAAAACTTTGCATGCTACCACTCAGCCTGAAGCTAATGTTAACAGCCTATTTATAAACCAGATAAAACACTGATCTAAGATGAAAAATACTTACCCTTAGTACCTTAAATATATGCTGGCACAAAGGTAATAAGGGGGAGGGGTGGGTGGGAAGAAAGGTTAATTAACACAAGCAGCACATAAGATTGTTACTGTATGTAATGAACACACAGGATATAAAATAGCTTGTGCTTAAGAAACTGCATAAGGGAGAGAAAGAGAAAGAAAGGATACAAGTAGAAAGACATATCTATAGTCATCACCTGCTGGATCCAGCAATGAAACTTGGCAGTTGCAGTTTTGATGTCTGTTGGTTGAAGTGGTGGTCGCAGTCCTGTTGAAGTGATGGTCTTGATCCATCAGGGGTGGGGGACACCCCCCAAACTCAAAGATTTCATGGGTTATATACACTCAGACTCAGGTGGGAACACCTACTATCTCCCTTGGGGAAGGGAGTTTTACAGTGGATGATGTCATGAGACATGTCATGTGTCTCTGACAAGTTCTAAGAAGTTACAGCTGCCTATTGTGTCAGCATCAATCACGGGCCATTATGGTCCATCATCTAAGATGAATAGCTCAGGCTAGGTGTGAATGTTCTTCCATGCTCCCCAGAGGGGTTTTCACAGCAGTGTCATCATGTAAGGGAGGACATTGGCATGATAAGGATTATCCCACCTTGCAGGATTTGCCTCCTATGAGCCTCTTCCCTTATCTGGAAATCCAGTTTGCAGCTTCAGGTATGGCCGCCCTTCTGCACCTGGGATAGTTGGACAATAGCACCCCCTTATCTTATCTGAAGGTCCTTTCAAAGTAGGCATATTCATCCAGGGGTGGGCTTTGCTGGATGAGCAGCTGTTTCTTTGCAGTTTGACAAAAGTCTTTTGGTGATTTTAGCAATGTTTAAGCCATTAACCATTTCAGTCTCTGACACTTAAAGACTGGTGTCATAGGTGGAATTTTGGGGTTTTTTATAATGGGGCAGTTTATACAGCACCAGGCCTGCTGGAGACAGATGTGATTTGCCTGTCTAAAGGGGGCAAAAGGATTCTAGCCTGTGAGTTGGCAGGGCTGACAGAGAGGGCTTTAAACTAGGTTTGAAGGGGGAAGGGGATGAAACCAGGCTCGCTAGAGATGAGCCTGAGTGTGGTATGACAGTGTTGGGGGTGAAATCTTTAGTCCAAGTGAAGTGCATCTACACCAATGCACACAGTGTGGGTAACAAACAGGAGGAGCTGGAAGTCATAGTGCAGTAGGAAATCTATGATATAGTTGCCATTATGGAAACATGGTGGAATGACTTGCATGACTGGAGTGCTGCTGTTAAGAAATACATATAGTTCAGGTAGCTTGGGATGCAGCTCCATTGCAGGCTGCAGATTGATTTCTGGGTGACGGGAGCCTCAGGCAAGAGGCCATGAACTGGCGCCAACCCTTTGAACAACAAAGAGCACCAAGAACCTGCGGTGCCAGCCAGGGGACCAGACACTGAGAGACACAGCAGTAGCCAGGACCCCCAGACTTTCCCTTGCTTAGACTGTGAGGGTATAAAAACCCAGAGGTTGATTTGTTCAGTGTCCATTCTCAGAGGCATCCAGCTTGCGCTGTTATTCAGTTATGTAGTTATTGCACCAAAATTAAACTATTTGATCAACCTGAACATCTGAGACTCTGCTACGGGAAATCTGGGATTGAGCCAGTAAGGAAAACTTCTCGGACTGAGTGTGGGGGCTGTAGCTGCAAAGGGGCCTCTGTCCTATCTCAAGTCATGTGAGTGTGACTGTCAGAGTGGCTCCTGGATGGTCAGACAGGGAAATTTTCTTAACACTGCAATGGATGGCTACAAGGTCTTCAGAAGGGACAGGAGAGGAAGTCTCCTTCCTCTGTGGGGTGCCTCTGTACATTAGGGAGGGTTTTGACTGTCTAGAGCTCAAAGATAGTGATGATAAGATCAGGTGCCTATGAGAGAATCAGGGGGAAGGCTAATAAGGCAGATCTGGTGGGAGTCTGTTATAGACCACCCAACTAGGATGAAGAGAAAGATGAAGTATTCTATAAGCGTCTGGCTGATGTTTCACAGTCACTGGCCCTTGTTCTTGCGGGAGACTTTAACTTGCCAGATATCTGCTGGAAACTCAACATAGCAAAGAAGAGACGGTATAGGAGGTTCCTGGAGTGTGTGGAAGAGAACTTCCTGACATAGCTTGTAAATGAGCCTACCAGGGGTGGTGCTCCATTAGATCTGCTGTTTACAGAGAAGGGCTGGTGGGAGATATGGTGGTCAGAGGCCATCTTGGGCACAGCAACCATGAAATTATTTTAATTCTTTGTGAAGTAAGGAAGGGGATGAGCAAAACCTCAACCTTGTACATCCAGAAGGCAGACTTCCGCCTGTTCAATAGACTGGTTCAGAGAGTCCCTTGGGAAACAGTCCTTAATAACAAAGGGGGGCCCAGGAAGGCTGGACATTCTTCAAGAAGGAAATTTTAAAGGAGCAAGAGCAGACAGTCCCTATGTGCCAAAAGACAAACCAGTGAGGAAGAAGACCAGCTTGGCTTAACAGGGAGCTTTCACTGGAACTCAGGGGGAAAAAAGAGGGTTTATGACCTTTGGAAGAAGGGGCAGGCAACTCAGGAAGAATACAGGGATGTCTTTAGGTCATGTAGAGAGAAAATTAGAAAAGAGAAAGCTCAGCTAGAACTCAGTCTGGCTACTGCTGTGAAAGACAGTAAAAAGTGTTTTTATAAATACATCAACAACAGGAGGGCCAAAGAAAATCTCTATCTTTTATTGGTTGGGAGGGGGAACATAGTCACCAAGGCTGAGGTACTTAATGCTTTTGTTGCCTCAGTCTTCAACGGAAAGACTGGCTATCCTCAGGACAACCAGCACCCTGAGCTGGTAGACAGGGACAGGGAGAAGAATAGGCACTCTACAATCTGGGAGGAGGTAGTTAGTGACCTGTTGAGTCCCTTAGATCTTCACAAGTCTACAGGATCAGATGGCATTCATCCTAGGGTGATAAGGGAGCTGGCAGNCCCAGCCACAAGAAAGGGTGGAAGGAGGATCTGGGGAACTATAGACCTGTCAGCCTGACCTCGGTGCCTGGCAAGGTTATGGAACAGATTATCTGGAGTGTGATAACATAGCACGTACAGGACAACCAGGGTATCAGGTCCAGCCATCATGGCTTTAGGAAAGGCAGGTCCTGTTTCACCAACCTGATCTTTTATGACCAGGTGATCCACGTGGTGAATGAGGGAAAGGCTATGAATGTAGTCTGTCTGGATTTCAGTAAAGCCTTTGACACCATCTCCCATGGCATCCTCCTGGAAAAGCTGGCATCCCATGGCTTGGACAGGTGGACTCTTCACTGGGTTAAAAACTGGATGGATGGATGGATGGCCCCAGAGAGCAGTGATGAGTGGTGCCACATCCAGCTGGTGGCTGATCACCAGTGGTATTCCCCAGGGCTCAATATTGATGGACTGATGGACTGAGAACAATGGTAAGAAGTTCAAACAGGCCAAGTGCTGAGTTGTACACTTGGGTAACAACAACCCCATGNAAGCTGGTGAAGGGTCTGGAGAGTAAGTCCTATGAGGAGTGGCTGAGGGACCTGGGTTTGTTTAGCCTGGAGAAAAGGAGGCTCAGGGATGACCTCACTTTCTATGACTACCTGAATGGAGGTTGTAGTCAGATGGGGGTCAGTCTCTGTTTCCAGGCAGCCAGCGATAGGACAACAAGAAATTACTGTTGCCAGAGGAGGTTTAGATTGGACATCAGGAAAAATTTCCTCACAGAAAGTGTGATTAAGCATTGTAATGGGCTGCCCGGGGTGGTGGTGGAGTCACCATCCCTGAAGGTGTTTAAGAAATGACTGGACGTGGCATTTTATGCTATGGTCTTGTTGACACTGTAGACATCAGTCAAAGATTGGGCTCGATGATCTTGGAGTCTTTTCCTGTCTAAATGATTCTGTGATTCTTGTTGAGAAGAAACCAGAACTTAAGTGATTTGCCTATCTTCACTACTCCATAAAATCATCTGTTTAATCGGAGCATTTTCTAGTGGGAATTCTGATTATGCTTTTTTCTATTGAAGATCTCTCCATTCCCGGAGAAGTGAGGTGGATTTGGATTTTCCAGTCATTCTGAAGGCATTTTTCCTTTTTAAGAGGCAATAAATATCATACACTACCTTTTCTGAGGTTTCCAAATGGCTGTCCCAGTGAAAGTGCATATGTGTTTAAAAACCAGATGCAAACCACTTTAAAATCCTTTTCTGACACTTCTATTTTAAAAGAGTCATAGTTTCTGTCTCCTATTATTGTTACTCTTCTGGCACTTCCAATCCTGGAAAATTATGCTTTTGGAATAGAATTGATTAGACTCAGATGGAGCACAGTGGCAAGTGTGCAGCAAGGGCTGAAACTAATTTGTCTGTTGCACAAAGAGAATGATCTTGTTTACCTGGTTTCACTTTCTTTGAAATAATCAAATGTTACTAACCTTGTAGCTTTTGGGTTTTTAGTTTTTTTAAGAGACATGCATTAATGTGCATTCCAGCCCAAACCATTCTATGACTATGATTCTATGATTAATGGGAAGAGCAAAGACATGTCAAACATGTTTCTTGCATATTTTAATTTTGCAAATGAATTGATTGATCTTAAATATATTAAACAAAATTCTAAAGCAAAGGCCAAGTTTCAGCCACTGATAACACAGGTATTGTAAATGAGAAAATGCTGACCCAAACCAGGGCTGTTACAGCAGTCCTGACAAAATAACATAATATTTCTAGGTAAAGCATATTTCTTGAGAAGACTGCAATCAGTCTAACAGTGTTGTATGCTGGATTTTCAGTCATGCTCAGTGTCTAAGTCCCACTGAAACTGTTTCCACCACCACCCTCCCATTTACTGTGACAAGAGTAAAATATGAAAACTGAACAATGCTTAATCTCTTGGGAGAGTCTGTATACATTCCTTGCACTTTCTTTGAATACATGCATACACAAGATGTTTTGTTATTATTACACCTACTTTTACAGTGACTAAATTTTTCATGTTTTTCAATTTCTGTGTTTAAATCCTGACCACTGTAAAGGCATGCTGTTCCTTTCTCCCTTGTGAATTCAGAGGTATGGACACCTACTGAGAAATACAAAAGTACTGATGTTCCCTCTGTATGTACAAGGCATGCATTCATTGTGTAAAACAGTAATGTAACCTATTTCTTTGTGGTGTGAGGCCCACTAAAGATGAATTACAATCATGCATTTTCAAAGAGGACTATTTGAACCAAAGGTCTGTTTTGGCAAAGCTGTTTTTTTCCAGGTAAAAAGGATTAGTGTTTTTTGAACCAAAACAGGCAATTCCTCACTGCACTATGACAGTTCTAATATTAATTCCCTTGTGAAATTAATATCAAATTGTAGTCACAGCATGACTTGTCTTCCAGTTATCTTCTGGGGGGGAAATGTTGCATATGGGTTTGTGATATTTTACTACTGTGCTGTGAGGAGCTTCATATTGAAAAGACATGGGTCACAGTCAATGGATCCAAATCAGAACCTTACTTTTGGTTTAGGGAGGGGGGGAGAAGGGGATGTGTCAGCCTTCTGATGTCCAGTATGAAAAGATATCTGGTGCCTGGGGAAAGAGAGATGAAAAAGTGAGTTGTGTTATGTCCGGTTGGTCAGAAACTAAACAGACTCAGATTGGGGGTAGAAAACTGAGACATTTGTTGAATATTCACGCTGCAATATATAGAACCAAGAAACAGGGTATGTTAATGAGGAGGTAGGACATGTTAATAAGGGGGATGAATTTTGTTATCTAGGGGTGAGGAAATCCAGTCACTATATTTCATCATATGGTCTCCACACTCGGACCACCTGGGGATGGGACAAAAGGGTTTCTGGATATCTTTCCACATCTTGTAAAGTCCTTCCATATCTTGCAAGAGGTGACAGGGCTAATACACATAGATAGCTGAAAACAGTCCTAGTCCTCAAAGCATCTTCTTGTGGCAGGCTCTCGTCTTATCAAGGGAGGAACCTCTCTTGGTCTCCACTGCCCAAAGCCTGCTGCATTCCTGTCAGCTCTTTTTCTGTAAAGTTTAGATCCCAACAGTATTATAAAAACAGAATATGTAAACACAAACACATTCTCTGTTTTGTTTTTTTTCCTTTTTTTTTCCATTTAATGAGGCATTTGTTCATATTGTGGGTGACATTGGTGACATCATTAAATCTAGTAAAACAGGTAAACTTACTTGAGAATACCTAGAATGTGTTTTGGGATACATCTTTTGAGTATAGGCTGTTGCCAACAGCAGTTTCCAGGTTGAAGTCACTAGAAATGGAATTAGATATGCTCCCCACAAATTAATTAAAAGTATTTGCCATTCATTTTTCCATAAGCCTTATCTGTAGTATGGGGTAAGTGTGATCACTAGTTTCCTCAGATAATCCTTTGTTTAAGGCCAGTGAAAGCTTTCAGGTTGGTGGTGACATTTAAGGGCCAGGTCATGAGGGCTTCTATAGAGCAGCATCAGAGTGAAATAGGAAGAATATCCTCAAGGCTCCTTCCTTAAGTGGTTTGTGTGGGCTTTATTAGAAATACATTTGTACTTCATTTGCATTAAAATTTCTGAGGCAATCACTGATAACAATGTAGTTATGTTTTACATAGTTTCCCTCTTTAAACCAAAGAAATTTTAAAAGTATTTTGGTACTTTGTAGTATCTCTTCCTTTCCCTGACTCTTAGATATACCACATACACAGTGGAGCCTCTGAAGAAGGCAACTGAATTCCTGTGCTTCTAGTGGTGTTTCTGAGATGCAGAAAAAGGCCACTCATTTTGTAGGGGCATGGTGTAATCAGTAGTGTGCACTCCACCTTGCTGGATGATTTAAATACTTACTGCATATGGTTAACTGTGCTGGTTTAAAGGTAAACCAGTGGCAAAATGAACACAACTCAAGAGAGATTACAAGTCAGAGTTACCATTTACTAAAAAGATTACAATAAATACAATGATACAGAGAAAAATTACTTTTAACCCACAAAAACAGATGCATAACCCAGCACCCTTGAACACAAACAGGAGGGTGTTCATTAGGCCCTGTACTGAGCGCCATGTCGTCCCCCTGAGTGAAAAGGAAAAGAAACCTGTTGGTGAGGATGATGGTCGCAGTTCTGTGGAAGTAATGAACACAGTCTTGTTGTGAGTACCAGTCACAGTCCTCTTGAAGTTCTAGTCCTCTGGATCTGATGAGTGGTACCAGAAGTCCCCAAATCCGAAGATTATATATGCCCAGTTCCTCCCCCAGGGCAATGAGTTTCACAATGGGTGATTTAACTCTGTGAGTTATGGAATATTTTTGGAATCTTTGATGGCTCATTAGCAGACATGACCCCTTAGGCTGGGTGTGAAGGTGCTGATGCCTCCCTGGAGGGGAGTTATCACAGCTGAGTTATTGGTGTGAAGATAGAAACACTCCTCTGTCTCACAGGGTTCTTTAACACCCAGCTTGTAGCTTGAGGTGTCAGGTGTGCCCTGGGCAGCTGCTGCAAACAATCCATTATTAACAATTCATCAGAAATGGCACAGAGGGTGTAGAATGAACAGTTTTGGTTTCACTCACATAGTGATAAACTGGTCCTGGCCACTGTAACTAGGATATTAATATATTCTACTTTGCTTTTGCTTCAGTCTGAAAACACTGGGAATTTGGTTAGAAAGTATTAAATTGGCTTTCTTTTTTTTTTTTTACGTGCTGAGAGGTACAGTGATTCCTCAGTGCCCTAAAGTAATAATTCATTTTGAAAATAAATAAGTAAGCCCAAGATAACTATTCTACAAGGCTTTCCAATATGCTTCATCTTCTCTTTTGTTTTTCATCCTGCAAGAAATATAGTCCTTTGTCTAGGGCAGTGCTGAATGCATTGATGCATTCAGAAGAACCAGTTGTAATGCTATCCAGAGGGACCTGGACAAGCTTGAGAAGTGTGCCCATGTGAACTTCATGAGGTTCAACAAAGCCAAGTGTGAGGTTCTGCACCTGGGTCGGGGCAACTCCTTGTATCAATATAGGCTGAGGAATGAAGGAACTGAGAGCAGCCCTGTAGAGAAGGACTTGGGGGTGTTGGTGGATGAGAGGCTGGACATGAGCCAGCAATGTGCGTTTGCAGTCCAGAAGGCCAAACATATCCTGGGCTGCATCAAGAACAGTGTGGGCAGCAGGTTGAAGGAGGTGATTCTGCCCCTCTAACTCCACTCTGGTGAGACCCCACCTGGAGTACTGCATCCAGCTCTGGGGTCCTCAACATAAGAGGGACCTAGACCTGTTAGAGTGGGTCTAGAGGAGGGTCATGAAGGNGGGACCTAGACCTGTTAGAGTGGGTCTAGAGGAGGGTCATGAAGGTGATTAGAGGGCTTGAACACCTCTCCTATGAAGACAGGCTGAGAAAGTTGGGACTGTTCAACCTGGAGAAGAGAAGTCTCCAGGAAGACCTTATAGCAGCCTTCCAGTACCTAAAGGGGGCTTATAAGAAAGATGGGGACAAATTTTTTCATACGGCCTGTAACAATAGGTTTTGAACTGAAAGAGGGTAGATATAAGGAAGAAGTATTTTACAATGAGGGTGGTAAACCACTGGCACAGGTTTCCCAGAGAGGTGGTAGATGCCCCATCCTTGAAAACATTCAAGCTCAGGTTGGAAAGGGCTCTGAGCAACCTGATCTAGTTGAGGATGTCCCTGCTCATTGCAGGAGGTTTGGACTAGGTGGCCTTTAAAGGTTCCTTCCAACCCAAACCATTCTATGATTCTATTCTATAATTTGACTCTGTTTGGGGAGTGAAGTGCATTGAATAGTGTGTCTAAATGAAATAATATGATTTGATTTTAAAAGAAGTTTTTAAAAACAGTATTGGCTTTATTCACTCTCATGGCACTTAAAAAAACCAAAACCCAACCAAAAAATACCACAAAAACAACTCCCCCCAAAAATGCAAATGCAAACAAAAGAACCACAAAACAGCACCTTCTACTGTATGTAACTACTGTGTATTAGTGTAGTGGATCTCTGTTGTTCTGCACTGTACCATATCTTATTTTGCCATGGTTTTCAGATTTCTTTGATATTACTTCCTCATTCCATGTTGACCTGAATAGCAGCAGACTTGCAGCCTTAAGGATCAAGCTCTGTTTCCAGTGGCTCCTCTGCTGTGGCATACCAACATACTGAGTTACTTTAGGAATGAATGTGATGACCTGTGCTCTGGGTATCCATTTTGCATTCTTAGTTAGCAAAAGAATGCTTGAATATGAGAATTCTAGTTTCTTGGAAGAACCAGCTGCATTTTTTTTTCAGCCTGTCATGAAGATTGCATAGTTTAATCATATTCTTTTAATTTTATTGTTGGGGCCATCCTATGCAGGGCCAGGAGTTGAACTTTGGTGATCCTAGTGGGTCCCTTCCAACTCAGAATATTCTGTGAAATCTGTTGTAGTGTACAAGGCACATTTTTTTATGAGCAAATGAACAGTACTTTCAGATGTCTTCATGCTTGTGTCAAAGTTCACCCTGGTGAAGAGACAACTGATTTAGAGAAAAATGTTTCCATTTGAAAATTGTGGCTAAAGACCCGGATGTATTTATGCCTGCCCTGCCCTGTAGTATCAGGGAGCAGGTTCTAAAGTGATAGTACATGTGAAATGTCAGTGCAAATCAGCTTTCCCTTTGAGCTCTGTAAACAAAAAAAAAGTAAGACAAATTTTCTAGTGTAACCAAATTACTGAAGTAGGAGCAGCAAAAATATCTTATTCCTATTAGACTGAACAAAACCAGTGTTTACTGAATCTCTATTTCTGCTACATTTCAAGTGTGGAAGTATACGTTTACAAAATGCATGTCTTACTAATGCACTTATTTAGTTCCTGTAATGTGAAGCTGGAAGATACATAGTTTTTGTATAAAAAAAAAAAAAAAATAGAAGAAAAACTTGGGTAATTTCCTTCTGTAACTTTATGTGAATTTTTGTTTGCCTTTGTCTCATGTGCCATGTATTGTGAACTATGGCTTTCCTAATACAAAAGACCCATTTAATGCCTATTAATTGAGAAGGTTGGCTCTATACAGTCTTTAAACTGTTTTGGATGGGCCACACCAGCTCTAAGATTCTGCATCAGGAATTCAGTCTGCCTGGTGTTAGGCATAGCTGGGAAACAAGTAATGTAGCCTTAGAGGAGAGAAAAAGTGTTACAAATAGAAGTTTGCAATTAGCCACTGCCTGCTGCATTTTTAATAGAAAGCCTAATTTATCAATTTTCTTTAAAATCAGGTGCTTTATGGATGTGTATAGTCTTAAATCCCCACTGCAAGTTGGAGCAGAAGGTCAGTTGGCTAAAACAGCTGAAAAAATGGAACAGTGTGGATGTTTGTCCCTGGGAAGATGGAAACCATGGAAACGAGCTGCCCAATTTAACCAATGCTTTGCCTCAGGGTGCAAATGCTAACCAAGGTGAGCTTAAATATATGCACTGACTGAAACGTATAATATAGCCTCTATCTTATATACTTGAGCCTTGCAGCAGAATATGGCAGTCTTTCCTGGGACAAGTAATTTTCTTGTTGAGGATTGACCAGCCAAATTTATTCTCACTAATACTATCCTTGCAGAAAGGATAAATAAGGTTTACTTTTGTGCTGGGGCTGCAACGTCTTCAAAGCAAGTTAGGTTTTCTAACTTTTCACTTGGTCCTTCTAAATACTTGTTGCATAAAAATTGGATGGCCGGTGGCTGTGGCCGTGTGGGTAAAGCCGCCGCCCCTGGATCCGTGCTCCTTCTCGGAAGGACGCCGGTTCGAGCCCTGCGGGTCTCGCTCTGCCAACTTCGTCCGGGCTTGCCCCGGCCAAGGCTAGAGTGTCCCAGGGCTAAAGGGGGTGGGGCCAGTTCCGCGCACGCTGAGCTCCACGGAATAAATCCATTCGCACAGGCATAAAAAGCATCGTCGTTCGCGACGGCTAGCCACACACACACAAAAATTGGATGTCCCTGAAGTATGTCATGTAAAAGCCTGTTGTTTCTTTGCTTGACTATAATCTTATATACCTTCTGGTGTTGGGGTTTTTATTTTTTGCAGTTACAAAGCCTTTGGTACTTATTTAAAGGGAGATCTGTTGTGACTGTATTAAACTGAGTGTGTGAGAAACTAAAGCAGCTATCTGTGGGATTTGCTCTGCGTTGTGCAGTCTGCATTGACAAGTGTGTGGGGGTACAGAGAGGTAACACTGCCTTCTTGGAGGAGGTGTCTTTTACTCAATATATGCTTTCTAATCTAAAATGTGATTATCAAACTTGACAGAAGCCTTCTTCAAACAAAGATTTCTACTTTGCTAATAACTGAGGATGATGCAGGATATTTACCTGGGAAAAAAACCCTCATAATCACCAAATCCCTCAATATTTTGATAAATATTTCATAAAAGTTAAAATTAAATGCTTGTGAAAGGTGGACTTAGATGGGTTTTTCCTTGTTTCTTTTTCTTGGAAGTTTACCCCTGAAGGAAATAGACTTGGTTAATTTTTAAATCTTGAAGCTAGCTAGGGACAGTAGTTCATTCAACATATAACTTCCTACAGAGGTGTTTGGCTTTCTGGATCTCGTGATGTTCAGCCCAATCTGGGCAGACTAGTGGAAACTCTGACATGACATAGACATAGTGCCATGTCGACAGAGCACTTTTGCCATAGGAAGATGTCCAGTAAAGGATTTCCAGTCCAATGGCCTCAGTACCTTGCTTTCTTTGCAGTATTTGTATATGTTTATGACAAAAAAAATATACAAGTACTCAAAGTTAATGTCATTTCTCAAAGAGAACAACTAAAAATATTTCATGTGATGTTTATCTGTCACTCATCCTAGTAGCTCTGGGTCTCAGAAGGAAAGAAGTTGGGGATGTTTGAGTAGCTGTGTGCCATATACTTTCTAGTCTGTTTTTGGGGGAGTTCTGCATGTGCTGTTTAATGTCCTTCATCTCTAGCTGTTCCCTTTGCAATGTCCTATTTAGCATTAACCATGATGGTTTGTAGATCTCTCTGAATGCAAAGTGAATGGCACACACTTTGCCTGAGCTGTTGGGTAACAGGATGTGAAATGTCATCTGTGGTCTGCTCCTTGCAGAGTGAGTCATGGTAGACTCCTGTCAGTTAAGGACTGGTGAATAGGCAGAAGCCAAGAATACTGTGAATGAGTGATTCACATATGAATGAGTAAAAGCTGATGCAGCTTTCTGAACTTGTGAAAATGACAGATTCATCAAACAGGCCACATCGGACGGTGTTCACTCGAGCCATAGAAGCATGCGATCTGCACTGGCAGGACAGCCACTTACAGCACATTATCAGCAGTGACCTATACACCAACTACTGTTACCATGACAACACCGAAAACTCACTCTTTGACTCTCAGGGGTGGCCCCTCTGGCACGGTAAGTGGCTAAACTGGAAAGACATTTCCATGACTTGCTGCTTTGTTCAGTTTCTATGGCATTATTTTTGGAGGGTGGTGGGGAGCTGAATGAAAAGCCTGGAAAAAAGAAGAGAGGCTCCCTTGAATTGTTGGCTCAGAAATAGTCCTTTAAATCTCTCTTGCATAGTTTTAAAAATAAATCAAAGGAAGCAAAAAAGCCCTTTTGACTAACCTAGCAAAACAGGCCATTGCAAACTTGGAATCATTGCTATTCCTCAATTATTTTCTCCATTTTAGAACATGTTCCTACAGCCTGTGCGAGGGTGGATGCATTACGATCTCATGGATACCCACGAGAAGCACTGAGGCTAGCAATAGCTATTGTTAATACTCTAAGAAGGCAGCAGCAGAAACAGCTGGAAATGTTCCAGACTCAGAAGAAAGGTAAATGCGGGGAAGAGAGAAGGGCAAAGGACATAACAAGGTTGACAATAACACCGGACTGGAACTTTGCATGAGAAAACTGCTTTTGAAACTCAAGCAAAAGAGGTGACTTTAACTCTTCAGTCCAAATGATCATAGTGGTAATGCCACATTCTGGATGTTGAAGGTTTTTTTGTGCTGGGTTGCAAGCTCTGCAGGGCAAGGGCTCTGTTCTGCCTTCTGCAATACATCTAACATGATGGTGCCTTTATTCCAATCAGGGGTTTTGGTTACACAGTGTAAATATTCATCCTGCGTAATTTATAGGCTTTTAAATAGAGATTTGCTTTTGGAATGTCAGATATTTAAAATAATGTTTCTTCCTATGATGTATAATTTAGTAGAGATATATATTTCTGAGGCAGAAGCCTAAAGTTGACTAGGAAAAGTCTGCACTACAGAAATTCTTCAAATTTGGCAGTTTCTTCCAGAAGTCTCTTATGATGCATAAAACTTTAGGGGATTCACATCACTGGAAATGGGATTTTTGAAACACTGGCTTTATAAAATGTTCTATGGTGTTCCTCTAAACACTACCCTTATTTTTTGAAGGAACATTCTAGCAAAAATAATCCTTCACTGAACTTTGTCATAGGTTTGAAGAGGTAGTGGAAGAAGAAAGGGATGACTGTAGTTAAAGAATGCATGTGAAAAAATTGGAATTACATTCTCAGCTACTACAGGAACACCTTTCATTCAAATTTTATTTTAGATCTTTGTTGCTACTACTAACTATGTGTATACTTGTACATTGTAGGCAAAAATACCAGTGTGTAGTCACGTGTAAATTTTTTAGGTGTATGTGCAGGTGTTTTCCCAGAAATGATCATTTAGAAATTGAAGTGAAGACAAGGTAGACACCTGACTGACAAAAAAACAATTAGTTGACAGTTCCTATGTGCTTCCATTTCACAATACCCAAGGAAGAAATTTTGAGCACTACTGTGGATCCTAGATTTAAACAAAACTTAAATCACTTTGCATTATGTGCTGGTTTAAATGTAAACCGGCAGGAGAAATGAACCCAACTCACAAAAGACTGCAAGTCAGAACTACAATTTATTAAAAGATCACAATAAGTACAAGAGTACAGAGGAAAAAGCCCGTTTGACCCACAGAAACAGGTGTGTAACCCAGCACCCTGGGGCACAAACAGAATGGAGCTCGCCAGCCCCTGTGCTGAGCACCACCCAGCCCCCTTGAGTACACAGTAAAAGGAAAACGGAAAACCTGTTCCTGAGGATGATGGTCCCAGTCTGGTCGAGAGTGGCAGTCACAGTCCTGCTGAGGCTCTGGTCCTCCTCTGGATCCAGCGAGGGAGTGAGTTCAGTCCCAAAACCCCCAGTATATATATGCTTAGGTTCAGGTGGGAGTGCCCAGTACCGCCCCCAGGGTGGGGAGTTTCACAATGGGTGAGTTACTGTGTAGGGTGAGTCATGGCATATTTTTGGAAACCCTGATGGCCCATTAGCAGACATGACCCCTCAGGCTGGGTGTGGAGGTGCTAACAGCTCTCCAGAGGGGCTTTACCACACCTGAGTCATTGGTGTGAAGACAGGAAACCTTTCTTATCTCACAGAAGTTCCCAAGCACCCACCCTGTAGCCTGAGGGGTCAGGTGTGCCCCAGGAAGCTGCTGCAAATGATCCATTGTTAACAGTTCATGAGAAATTACATAGAGGGTGTAGAATACACAGTCTTAGCCACACCCACACAGTGACAAACTAGTCCTGGTCACTATAACCAGGACACGTTATTACTTGTGAGAATTTTTCTGAGTCTTTTTATTGTGTAATATATCTTTCCTTAACATGAAGTTTGTAATTTCTATGTTGTTATTTACTGCTTTTTGGGGTTTTTTCACTCTTATGTTTGGAATTTAAAAAGTATTCTTTTAATAGTGCAAAATACGCTGGTCTTCTCCATAAGCAGATTAATTCTGCAGCTATAGCTTCAGTTCAGCAACCAGCACATGCATCTACTTAGCTTTCATTCATGTGACTGATCTCACATTTGTGGAACTAGTTCCATGATTTAAAGTTAAATATCTGTAAAAGTGGAAGACTGAAGCCTTTGTTTGGCATGACACAAGTGAAGCTCATAAATAGACATAATAGATGAAATGGAATATAAGTGTCAGTAAAAAGTCATGGATATTAATCCTTTTTGATAATATGTGCTTCTGCCTGTCATTTTTAGCACATGCTATTTGTTTGTAAGACAATTATTTACTACTTTGTTTTTCATATTACATATCAGTTTATTCTTTTTTTAAAAAGCCACTGTCCTGAACACTGAGTTCAACAGTGTGGCTGTGTTTCACTTTGTAACTCCACACATTTAAATAGGCAAGAAGCAAGCTTTTAAAGCTTTGTGATAATACTTATGATTACTCAGAAAGATGACACTTTGTGAACAAGAGAGCACAGAAGTAGGTACAAGTTAGTGTGTAATAAACAGAGAAACAGAGCATCTGTAATGGCTTGTATACAATTTTTAAATGGTCACTTGGGAATCTGGAGAGGTCCCAGCTGACTGGAAGCTGGCAAACGTTATCCTGATTTTCAAGAAGGGCAAAGAAGGAGGACCCTGGAAACTATGGGCCTGTCAGTCTCACCTCAGTGCCTGGTAAAGTTATGGGGAAGATTATTCTGGGAGGTATTGAAAAACACCTGAAAGACATTGGTCACAGCCAGCACAGCTTCATGAGAGGACAGTCCTGCTTATCAAACCTGATTTGCTTTTATGGCAAGGTGACCCACCCAGTTGATCAAGGGAAGCCAGTTGATGTAATCTTTTGGACTTCAGTAAAACTTTTCATAATGTCTCACAGGAT
>VXBX01006546.1:0-84729 GCA_013400415.1 Scytalopus superciliaris
CTTTAAAGGTCATGGAGTTCAACACCTCTACAATAAGCAGGGACATCTTCAACTAGATCAGGTTGCTCAGAGCCCCTTCCAACCCAGCCTTGGATGTTTCCAGGGAAAGGGAATCTACCACCTCTCTGGGAAACCTGTGCCAGTGTTGCTCCACCCTCAGTGTAAAAAACTTCCTTATATTGAATCTGATCAGGTTGCTCAGAGCCCCTTCCAACCCAGCCTTGGATGTTTCCAGAGAAAGGGAATCTACCACCTTTCTGGGAAACCTGTGCCAGTGTTTCTCCACCCTCAGTGTAAAAAACTTCCTTATATCAAATGTAAATGGACCCTCCTTCAGTATAAAACCGTCACCCCTTGTCCTGTTGCAACAGGCCCTGATAAAACACTCACAGCCAGCAGAGTGTGGGGTGGGAACACACGTGGAGAGCAGAGACATCCCCTCAAAAGGCTCTGCTCCCTGGAGCACATAACAGCAGGAATGTGATCTGAACGGGGCCATTCCCACAGCTCGGCTGGAGCAGAGCCCTGTGCAGCTCCTGCCATCAGCAAGGGCAGCGAACTCAATCACAGCCTGTCACATCCAATCTTGGAGAGAGGCAAACACGTTTGCAATTTCCCTTTGCAGCGTAACAAGAGGCGGCCCAAAGCGCCAAAGATTTGGGCCATTTCAAAGATCATATCCCCCAGAGATTGTATCGCTGCTCAGAGTGAGACTGGCTGGTCTTGTGCTGATGGTTGTGGCAGGTGCTGGTGCTGAATGACTGCAGAGGGATGGGCTGTGAGTGCACCCCTGAAAAGAGAAATCTGGCACCCAAAGCTCTTTCCTCGCTCCCTTGTTAAGAACTGTGGGTTTGGGTGGGTGGATGGAGCGCTGACATGGCAACAATTCGTGTCAGCAAAGTGGGGACAGGTTATCTCCAAGGCCAGGGGAAAGGGGAACCTGAAAGAAAAGCTCTCCAAGGAAATCAGCCAGTCCAAACCCTCTCCCCAGTCCCTTTTGTCAGTTGACATCCCTGGGGCTAAGGTTGAGATAATGAGGTCCCACATATCTCTGGGCCCCAGCCCCACTGACAAGGTTGTGCTCTGCAAAGGTTATTGTAATTCAATTGCTGGCTCTTTCAGCTCCTGGGCTTCTCAATGCCAAGGTGACCTATTAAGAACTTAATATCAGATAAAAAAAAACATCCCTTGAAGCTTTTTTAACCTTCATAATCTATGTTTATCCACAGAAAATAAAAGGAGGGAAGAAAAGGAGAAAGTGAATGCTTATCTTCCAATATTGCCTCAGATAAAAGGGAAGTACCATCTGGGGACAAACCTTCACATTTGACCTTTCTCCCCTTTCATGCAAACAGACAGAAAACTGATCCAGCACTGAAACACTGGACAAGACCTCTTCCATTCACCTCCCGTGGGCTGATCCTTCCCTGAAGGATGCTCCCAATGCACCAGTGCTTCCTTGGCTTTTGGCTGTGATGCCCAACCAAGGGCACGTTTCTCTGCTGTGCAGCCTCAGCTCAGTCCCAACGGAGTAGAAATGGTCCCAGCAAGTCCCACCTTCTCCATCAAGGCCAAGTCCCTCAGCAGCCCTCTCTGCTCAGCTGGGTCTCACTGAGGCCTTTGTCTTCCCAAGGATTGCTCTCCTATCCCATCAGTGAGTCCCTCATTAGTGACCCCAAAACAGCTCTTGTGCTTTTTTCTTCCAAGAACACCAGACAGTTTGCTGGTCCTCTCCAATACAGACTCCTAGAATGGTTTGGGTAGGAGGTGATCTTCGAGATCATCTCATTCCAACCCCACTGCCACGGACAAGGGCACCTTCCCTGCAGGGATTTAAAAGATGTGGCACTCAGGGATATGGTTTAGTGGTGATCTTGGCAGGGCAGGATTAACAGTTGGACTCAATGATCTTAGAGGTCTTTTCCAACCTTAACAACTCTATTATTCTATGATTTTAATTATTACCTCCAATAGCATAAGAATGGCACGTATCTCCAGACCCTTAATCACAGGGGTCCCTTGTACATCAATCAGAATTATCCAAATGTGTATTCAAACCCCTTGATTGAATTACCCAAAAGTAATTCAGATGAATTTAAAAAATAACAGCATGGCAGGCACATTTTTAATGCCAATAAATCACCAGCCAGGACCAGCAGTGTAAAGTCTCCATTCACAGAGAGACTAAAGGTGAGAATACAGAGGGTGAGGATGGCAGGGAGTGATTTCCTCACAGCCAAACACGCCCCAGCATCTGCAGAGCATCAGCCCAGGTCTGTAGGAGAGAATCTGATCACCCCATGGAGGAAACAGAGCCCTCCATGTGCACTTAGAAAGATTAGGAGGTCTGCTGGGAATGCCCTAAGGAGCTGTATGGCACAGAGGGCAAGGCACCAGGCATGTTCAAGAGAGAATTAAGAGAGCCAGAGGGATTTAGGAGGTGAGTGCTGACATATTATTCCACTTAGGCAGAGGTAGGAGACTCCTGGGAGAGGAGGAAGGCAGCCTGAGCCATGCAGTTTGGCTGCTGAGCTGGGAATCCCATCCAGGATCCAGCTGTTGGGGAGTTTAAGTTGCCTTATCAAAGGGGTTAGAATGAGCTTAACACAACCACTGTTCTAGCCCAAAACCTCTTGTCCATAGGAACTGCAGGTGAAATATGAAATGTAGGGAAGTTCAAAAGGTAGAGAGTCTGGAAAAACTGGGGAGGGAGCCTGACAGACCATGTCTGGGGAAGCTTTAGCTGAGCCAAATGATGGACAAGGAGCACAGCCCAGCAGGAGACTCAGAGCAGAGCTAGGAAGAGGCACTGTCCTTCCAGTAGGACCAGCTTTCGGGTCTGCAGCTCCCTTTGTGCCTCAGATCTTCCAGCAGATACTTTATTTACAGTTGTAAGTACAATTTACATTTGTAAGAGCAATATCCTGTCTGAGGCAAGACATCTGTTACCTTTCTAGTGTAAGAGAGGGAGATGTCTGAGCTCTAAAAGTGGCATCCCATGAGTTGCAGGACTCCCCTCTCCTCTAAAGCTCTGTGGTTTGCAATTTACCCACACAGCTCATTATCTTGGTGTAAGTAACTCATACCTGGCCACGTATCAGTGGAGACCAATAAAAAAAAAACCTGCCTGAAAACTTCTGGGCATAAAGTGCAGACCTTCCTGGGGTGGTTCCTGTCAGAATAGATACCATACCCCAGATACTGCTGCTTCCCTAAGATGCTCATGGCATTGCTCTGTTTGAGGCCCCTGGGGGTGCCCAAAGAGGATCTTTTCCCATTATGCTGAGCGTGTCAATCAAGGCAGAGAGCATGCAGCCAGCTCAGCTTTGGTGATGGAAAGGTGATGGAAGAACAGGCTGGGCACGATCTCCTGTCCCCGTAGCCATCACCTATTTGCCGTGGGTCAGGCAGGGACAGCGAGAGCGTGTTGCTCGCAGGAGCAGAGGGATCACTTTCCTCTGGGACCTCAGGGTAACCCAGGCAATGAAACTCTACCCAAAGCCATTTTGACATCAGGTCGTGGCTGGAGACAAAGCAAGGTCAGGAGTTCAGCGTCAATACAGCAAGTGCCAGTCAGGACACAAAAGCTCAGGGATCAGATGTACCTGCCAAGGGCTGCTTGGGAGGGAGGGCATTGAGATGCATAATTACTCCTCCTTTCATCTGTGCTGCTCTTCCCCTCGGTTCACACGGCTCCCCTGGCTGTGTCCTTGCACAGGTTGGCTCTGAGCAGGGTCCCAGCCCAGGCCCCCCTCCACAGCCACACCAAAAGGTGGTGGCACAGTTGACTGAGTGCTGAGGGGTCACTGGACGCTTCAGCGCAGTCCCTCCTTAGAGCAGTTAATTCTGTGATCAGCTCCAGTTTTGGCCTGCAGTAAATCACAGAATAACAGAATGGTTTGGGTTGGCAGGGATCTTAAAGATCATCCAGTTCCAACCTTCCCTGCCATGGGCAGAGACACCTTCCACTGTCCCAGGTTGCTCTGACCTGGCCTTGGACACTTCCAGGGATGGGGCAGACACAGCTTCTTTGGGCAACCTGTGCCAGGGCCTGCCCACCCTCACAGTCAAGAATTTGTTCCTAATATCCAATTTAAATCCGCCCTCCTTCAGCCCTAAAGCCATTCTCCCTTGTCCCGTCACTCCATGTCCTTGCCCCAAGTCCCTCTCCAGCTCTCCTGGAGCCACTTTAAACACTGGAAGGGGCTCTAAGATCTCCCTGGAGTCTTTGCTTCTCCAGGTGAACACCCCCAGCTCTCTCAGCCTATTAACAAGGTTATCACAGATTTGCACACCAGTAGCAGTAGGGACTCTAAAGGAACTAATGTGGACTGATGATACTGCAGCTAATAAAAAAAGGACCTCAAACCTCCAAAGTAGGAGCAACTCCTTTCCCTTGAAGTCCTGACAGATTGAGTTAGTGCTGGTGTTTCATATTCCCAAAGTTTGGGGGTATTATTAAGTGAAATCCCAAGTCAAGGACATATAATATGCAAAACGCTGTGCAATTTGAGATACACACTGATCTTCACCCAAACAACGGCTTGAAACATCTGCAATATTGAGGGTTTGCTGGAAACCAGAGCTCTCACTGGAACTGCCATTTGCTCCCTCTTTCTCAAAGCCTGGTCTCCTTTTTAGGGAAAGCCTTCCATGTTTCTGGGATTTTGTTGTGGTGAAATTAGATCAGTTCCATGAAATGGAAACAAAACAGCATCTTCAGGTTTGGAGATAGTCACAGTCCCTTGAGGATGCTCCACAGAGCCCTCGGGAAAACAGACTGACAAGTGGCTGGAGCTTCCTTGTCTTATTCCCTCTCTCCAGATTTGCCTCATAGGATGGAAAGGGAGGGGGGGAAAAGGCTTTTTAATAGTTATTTAACCAACCCTTTTCAAGCTGAATCAGAAGTTTTCTTGGCCCATGAGAGATGGAGCAAAAAGTGGGGGAGGTGAGCAGCTCTGCCTGCTTATTCAGTGCAAAAGGAGGGGGAAGGAGAAGGGACTGGGAATGGGCTTTTTGGTAACTCCTAACCCCAAATGCTCCTTTTTGGCAGAAGCTTCTCCACGTGTGCAGCAGATGGCGCAGCTGCAGTGGCTGTCCCGCTGCCACCCACTGTCCCCACTGTCCCCCTGCCAGCCCCTGGGCCATCTGACAGCACATCCCCCTCTAGCTGGGGGGTCTCATCCTGCCCTTTTCCAGCTGAGCCCCTCACCGTGCAGCGCCCAGCACTGGATTTTTAGCACTCTCTGGACAGTTTGCAGGGATGAAAGCGAAGCCACCAGCTGTCCCAAAGATGGGGGACAGTCCACAAGGGAGGCAGGAGATACAACTCCATCATCCAGAGATGGATGTGCCATAAAACCCCACATGGGGTGCCCCCTGGGACGCTGGCATCATTCACAGCCCCGAACTCAAGCCTGAGCCCTCCAGCCCTCCGTGGGATGTTTAAAACAGGGCGAGACAAAGGACAAGCTACAAAACAGGCCACGGGGAGCAATCCTGCTGCGGCTCAGGTGCTTCATTTCCATACCAGGAGGGAAGAGCCACATGCCCAGCGCAGGGTGATGCCAGTCTGGGTGATGGAGAGCAGAGCCAGAGCAGCTGCCCCAGGAACCAACCCCCTCCCACCGCCTGCACCCTCCTGGGCCCGGCTGCATTCATGGGAGAAGACTGGAGCTTCTCATCACGGCTGTGATGGTTCCCACTGGACTACTATTTCTGTCCCGGACTGACAGAGGAAGGCAGTGTGAAGGCTTTATTTTTGGGACTCCGGGCTATCTTTGCAGGCTTTGTTGTTTGAAGGGACACGCCTGCTCCCTTGGTGACAATGGGCTGCTTCTTCGCTCCTCTTCAAAGGCTGAAGCTAAAACTCATCACACTGCCAGTTTTATCCCGGGCCAACAACTCCCCCCAGCCCTCCTGTGATGAGGAGCAGGGCATGATCATGCCTCTCCTTTTTCCTTAATTTTTTTCTCTTTCTCTCTTCTCTCTTGGAGGAGAACTAGATGGTCACTTATAAAAGGGAGAGATTTGTCTTTGTACACGGATTTTTTTGGCCGTTGGAAAAGAAAACACCAAACACAAGTCTGCGTGGAAGCATCTTGGCCGTTGTTGGCAAACTACAAGAAGAGAGACAGGGGGTAGAGGAAGGAGAAAGAGTTAAAGAAGTTATTTTGGTGGGGAAGCAGCCACGTGCTTCATCTTTGTCGGCAGTTGCCTTTTCCCACTCATCCCCCAAACTGGGAGCTCCTCAAAAGTTCCTGCCCTTGGCCCATGGCCTTGGGAGCAGAGTGGGGACAGCCACGAGCGGGCTGCCAGCCAGCCAGCTGCCACCTTTGGCCCTGTGGCAGCTCTAAAAGCACAGCTGGGAAACGTCTGGAGGGTTGTTCCCTTTTTTTTTTTTTTTTCCTTTTTTTCCCCCTTTTTTCCTAGACCCTTCCAATTTTTCTTTTTCCTGGAAGCACATTTTTCAAACCCAAATTTGCCCAGCCCTCCTGTGAAAGTCGCTGCATTTCTTGCCGACAGCCACAGGGTGTCAGCAGCTCTATGGAGTGGGTTCCTACAGGAATCCCAATTCCCTGAGATGTCCCAGAGCTGAAGCTTTGGGAAGGGTCTCCTCCTGTCCTGTCCTCCCATCAGAGATTCCAGAGGGCAAGGGAGAGCCTTGTCCCACGGGCTGCTGCTGCCCAGGATTTGCTCCAAGCTCCCAGCACAGAGGATTGGGGGGATTTTAGGGCAAGTGATGCCAGTTCTTCACCAATGGAGAAATGATCCGTGAGCTGGGGGCATGTCCTGGACCCGGAGGGCTTTGAGGGGCAACTGGAGGTCTGGGAGGGGAAAAAAGTCTTAGAGGTGACAGAAGTGACAAAAAAAAAATATGGGCTAAATTCACCAATTCCCATGTTTCTGGAACATCTGAAACCAACTCCTGGGAAAAATTATCGTGAGGACTTCAATGGGATTGGGGACAGCCAATTCAAACCCCAAGCATCTCCTTGATGGCCTCATTAGTGCATAGGTTGGATTTTCCTAACCAGCAACAAGTTCTGCCACATCCCAGCCGTGAGTTAAAAGAGGCCCTTCAGCTTTCCAGCTTCACTCAGGGAGGAGAGCAGAGGGGAAAGCCCCAAATCCACAGATAGAGCCAGCCATAATCCCTGCTGTCTGAGGAGCACGGGGATTCTGGTCCAGTGCCAATCCCACAGTGCCCTTTCCCATCCCTCATCCCAAGCTGTGCCTCGAGTGTCCCACCTGTAAAACGGGAACAGTGACATTTCCCTCCCTTGCAAAGCCCAAACGGCCCAAGGAAGGGGCCCTTCTGAGCCTTTAAATTCCATGTTTCTCACACCACTGTTCCATCCACTCCCCAGACCGTGCCAAAACGAGGTGCCACCCGTAGTGACCCATCTCAGAGGTGGATATTTGGGATGGAAAAGCTGCAGAGGGGCCAACTAAACCAGCCTAAAAGCAAAGGCTGAGGATTGAGCAGCCCAGCTCTGCCTGGCTCCAGACACTGTCACCAGTCACCTGTGTGCCCTCCAGGCATGCACTAAACGTGGCATTCATCTTGTTTAACATGGCCTTCCTGAAAATCAGACATCTCTCCTAATGAGTCAGGCAGGTTTCCCCTGGAGTCAATGGGAAGAGACAGGTTTCACCATGGGGAGATCTGTGCCATCCTAAAGAGGTGGCTGAGGCAGATGGAGTGAATTGCTCTCTCCTGCGATGCCAGTCTCTCTCCATTATCTATAAATGGCAGCTCATTTCGATTCAGAGCTGATGACCAGCATTAGGGGAGACAAATTTCAGCCTGAGTGACTGTCTGGCATCTCTCACAAATGGGCCAGCCACCCTTTCCTTGCTGTCCGTGTGGGAAAAGGTGTGGAAAGGTTTATTACAGAAACTCTTCATTTTGAGGGCACTGTTTGCTTGTTTAACATGTCAGAGAACCACACTTTGGTCTCTGTCTTTCTTGGGATGCTCTTATACACAAGTGGCACATGGTGGGATTCTTGGGGTATCCTTTGTAGGGCCAGGAGTTGGCTCAATGATCCTTGTGGGTCCCTTCCAACTCAGGATATTCTATGATTCTAAAAAGAGTCTGTTATCAACTGGGAGTGTTCACAGACTGCTCAAACCAACCTGCAGAGCAGACAAGTTGTCCTGTACTCTGTATTTTTTAAAATCACCTCCACCTTGTTTGCATTCAGCTTCCACCCTGAGCAGCTTGAGGCATCCCTATCCACGTGTGATGAGGGATGTAACCAGCTCCATAGTGCTGGAATTTGATCTGTGAAACCACACAAGATCACCTGTAGCTTTGAATCACGATGGGGTCGGTTTTAACAAACTTTAACTCTTTTTCAGGCTCCCACAAGCCTGGTTCCTGCATTTTATGGTGGGAAATAAGATGCTACAGAACCATAAATAGAGATTGAGGTGCAAAAGCACCTTGATCAGCCGTGAGGGAATCTGGAAGAAGTCACAATCACAGAAACATTAAGCTTGGAAAAGACCTCCAAGATCGTTCAAGTCCAACCTTCAATCAAATACCACCATGCCCACTCATCATATCACAAAATGCCAAGTCTACTGCCTTTTTGGACACTTCCAGAGACAACTCCACTTCCCTGGAGAAACTTGGCCACTGTCCTGCTCAACAAGTGTTTGGTTCAAAGGGAGCTTTGGCAGCACCTCTCAGAAAGCTTTGAGTCTGTCCATCACAAGTCTCACCTTCACCTTTCTCAGGGCAGTTTTGTCCAGTTCTCCCCACCCTTATCAATGCTTTTCTCACCCTCAGCACGTATCAATAACAATTTAGATCCCTGATGGAACAAGGAGCAATGAGCAAGGGACACTTTTCTGCACCTGACCAGTGCTGGGCTCCCATGTCTTTCTGCAACAGTCCAAAAAATGCCACCAAAGCATCCTCTGCCCTGATGGAGGCCCTTTGCCAACACCACTGGCACAGGCAGTACCAGGCAGCAGGTCGGCTCCCAACATCTGCCATGCACATTTCCCATCCCCTGCGAGGGGCTTTCAGAGCAACCCTCAGCTGGGATGTTTGTACAAACATGTGTATTTACTGTGTCAACACACATTAGAGAGCAAACACATTAAAAGGAAAAGGAAACAGACTACGAGAAGAGGCCTCTCCAAACCAGCAGCTCTTTCCTGGGATATCAGGTTGAAGGTGAAAACCCTCATTCCCAAAATCTCAGCCTTTCTCTGCCCAGAGAGCCAAAGGGAGCAAGTCTCCCTGGCCAGCAGATGGGCAGATGTCCATCTCCATGCTGGACACGTGCCTGAAGATGGAAAATTTAAAGTCTTTTTGATAGAAGACTCCATGGATATTTTTGGTTGAAAATTAGGAAATGCAGGTAGGATAGAGCAGGGAGTGCAAAGGATTGCAGTGGTGTAAGGGACAATGAAAGCAGAGGATTCTGCACACACACGTTTCTGGTTCAATCCCAATTCCCAGCCACCTCCAGTGCTGTTCTGCCTTGCCTGCCATAAAGTTTAACCTGAAGGCATCCTCCTCATGAGAGTCCCACGAGCCCAATCCCTGGGGAACTCTGATGTGATCCAAGATCCCCAGGCACAAGGCAAGCTCGTACAAGGCAGAACCAATATTTAGCAAACCTCCCTTTTCCCCAAACAGGCTGGGGATTTCCAGGGTTATTCATTCTTGTGATGCTGCAGCAGCCATGAAGAGCAGCACTGAGATGCAGATAAAAAGATGTTTAGAAGAAAAACAATCCCTCCTGACGTGTCACATACTGGATCCAGCTGTTCTTTGCATTCACTGCTTCCTCTTCAGCTTGGCACACAACTGCACGTGTGTGTGTGTGTGTCTGAACACACAGGCAAGACAGACAGAGGTAATTATAAAGCTGAAGCCACCTAGCACTTTCCAGCTGTCAGTCCCAGGAAAAAAAAAAAAAAAACCATCATGATTTAAATGCAGAAACATCCAGCACTTCAAGTAAAAGTAGAATCCCTGCTACAAGATGTAAAAAGCAATTTAAATATGTCTCGGAGAGGGTGGCAAGCTGGGCGCATGCTGGGAAGTCCAGCAAAACCTTGGGCACAAAAGGGAAAAAATATTGGAACCAAAATCATAGAATGAGTTGGGTTGGAAGGGGACTTAAGGATCATCCAGTTGTAACCCCACTGCCATGGGCAGGGACACCTCCCACTAGCTCAGGTTGCTCCAAGCCTCATCCAACCCGGCCTTGGACACTCCCAGGGATCCAGGGGCAGCCACAGCTTCTCTGCCCAACCTGTGCCAGGGCCTGCCCACCCTCACAGGGAAGAATTTCTTCCTAATATCTAATCCAAACCTATTCTCTATCAGTTTAATCTCATCCAGGGACATGAGGAAAATCCCACTGTTGTGCCATGTAAAAACTTTGCTCAGCCTATCCCACAGCACCCCTGGCAAAATCATCTCCCGAATTCCATTCCCTGCCAAGAAAAGCCCCAGGACCATGTGCTGGTACAATTCCCAGTTCATAACCAGTGTACCAGCAAGCATATGGCATACCACACTTTTATATGGGAAGCAGGGATCATCCCACTTGCAAGGACCCAAACCTGAAGTTTTGCAATGCACAGCCTCAAAATTCCCACACAAGGTTGCCCGTCAGCGGAAAGCCCGGCTCTTGGGAGAGGAGCAACTGGGAGTTCTTTGAAGAAAAATCAATGCCAAATGATGTGATTGACACTTCAAAGGGTGTTTGGCACCTTGCTGAGGAAAACTCTCCATTGTTTCCAGGATCAAGCATAGAGGAGGATTCCCTGACCCGGATTCACATCCTTTTCAGTGCTCACCCACTGCCTGGCACATCCTGCTGTGGGGACACAGCCCTGGGTGCCACAGGATGCAGGTGGTGAGAGAAGGAGCCCTTCCCACAAAGGGATGCAGAAGTAGGTGAGCAATCTCTGGGAATTCTATCCCTAATTTTCAGAGCCTTGGGTCTGGAGTTAGTGCAGAGGAACCCAAGGAAGCCTGAGGGTTTTTTAGGGAGCTGGGGAAAGATGTGCAAACCCTTTGGCTGGCTGATGGCCCCCTGAATGACCAGGGTAAAGGAAGAAGCTGTGAGCAGCCTGGAGAGCCTGGAACACAAAAGTGAGCTGGATGAGCTGAAGAAAAAGAAACAGGGAAGGCAAATACTGTCAGGCAACAACAACTGAGTGCCCAGAGTCAGACCAGGGGAGCAGGGACTCAGTGGCACTGCAGGACTGAGGCAAAAGGGGGGGTAACGTGCCCCATGTGCTTAAATCAACAGTGCTGGGGTGCAGCAGGACACACAGGCCCAGGTGCCAGGGCCAGTGGGCACAGTGGGCTCATGAGCACGTGGCACTGCCCAGCTGCCCTCGTGGTGCTGCTGAGGCCACGAGTGGGGCATTCCAGGCCACTCATGGGGGAGCTGGGAGAGCCTCCATGGCAATGCAGGAGGAACTGCGGCTGTTTAGAGGAGATGGAGCAGTGGGGGGGGGGGGGGGGGNTTCAAATGTGGAGGAGAAAAATGAAGAAAAGAAATCTTGCTGCCTGTCTGGTGTGGGAAGTGTGTGGGTAACAGTGGGGAGGCTGGTTTTGGACACTGGAGAAACCTTCTAACCACAAGGAGCCAAGGAGCCTGGGGAGCCTGGAAGGCTGATGAACAAGGCTGAAGGAGCTTGTGGCAGGTGGGATGCACATCCTGCCTTCGGTGGGATGGGCTGGACAAGCTCTCAGGTTTCTCCCAGCCCTGTTATCCACCGTTTCTAGTGAGCACCCCCATGCACAGGGGAGGTTCTGGCTGGGACTGACTCTGCAGCTGCTGCTTTGGATGAGAGGAGCTTCCCAACCCCGCTGAGCTGGCAGGGACCCAAAGCCACCTCCTAGAAATGACAAATCCCTGTTCCTCACCCCTGCTGGCTTCATTCAAAGAGTGGAGACTGTTCAAATCAGCAGCCACCTGCACTTGCAGGGAGCCACAGCTCTGGGGGGTGCATTTACCCACGTGCTGCATCCTCCTGCTCCAGGTGAACACCCTCTTGTTCTTGGGGCCGCAGGAAAACAAAGCACTTTCTGGTTGCTTCTTTCCTCAAACACCATAGGACATGATGGTCACACTTTTCTGGGGGGAGGGAGGAGGAGGAGGCATAACGTGGCAGGATTTTGGGGGGATAATGTGGTGGTGTCACAGGTTTCTGCTTCAGGCCTTTCCATCTGCATCCTGCCTGGCATGATTAAATAGCACCAACACACCAAAGGGGCTTTGTACTTCACAGGAGATATGATTCAGGTGGAGGATGTGAGACAGTGGAGACCAATCCCTAAAGTCCATCCCAAATAACACCACCACTTGTCCCAGCAAGGACACCACAACCCATGGAAAAGGTAACACCACCTGCAAAAACAACCTTTTTGAGATGTCTCTCTTTCCACCACGGACTTCTTCTACAGGGACTGTGCAACAACACCCTGCAAACAGTTCAATACCTCCTGGTCCCCAAAAATCACCTGGTAGCCAGAAAAAAGTCCTCCTAGGTCAGGCTGAAGACGGGGTGAATCTATTGAGGTGAAATTTCACTTCAGATGCTGGATCTGAGGACGATCACCCTGGTTTGATGACAAGAACCTCACCAAAGCTCCCTCCTGACACAGGGATGGGAAAAGACTGCTGGTATCCATCCCCACCACTGCACCTCCCAAACCTCCCTGGTGATGGATCACATTGAGTCGGGTTTGTTGTTAATGACTGTACAATTTACCTGACAAATTCCGAGCTTGTCCTACAACTTCATTAATGTCTTTAATTTATTGTGATATTTCCTTCAGGTTAATGGTTTGAGGGTTTGTAAGAGCTTCATCTCTGTAGTTATTATGAAGTGTTTGTTTCTTGTTAGAATGCAAAATGGACTCGGCCAAGGAGATTTAGAGAGGATAAACCAGCCAGAAGAAATCCCTTGCCAAGGTGGGCTGAGTGGGTGTGGAGGGGGGGGCAATATCACTAACCATACACCTCAGGAATGAGCAGACCTTCTCAGTCTAGCTCTTTGGATAGCCAGAAAAGCAGAAAAAAACACAAGTGCATCCCAAACTCCTCTCCTGGAGGGAGCAGGCCTGAGTTCCAACACTTCAAGTCAAGAACATGCTCCAAATCATGCCATGAAGGGGTCACATGTGCAACAAGTCCTTGTCAGAGCACAGAAGGATCATGGAAAGGCTGGGGTTGGAAGGGACCTTGAAGATCTTCACCTTCCACTATGTCCTACCTCTCTTGGCACCAGCCACGAGCCCTGCAAGGTTTTGGAGGACACAATCTGTCTCTCATACCTTGTCACCATCAAATACTTTCATTACAACCCAAGGGGGACCCCAGAGCAAGATGAAATTGAAATGTGCCTCCTCAGAGAATCTTCCTGCTTTTCCCTCTTTTGGGATAAGGGAGCGAATTTTTGCATCCTGGCAGCAGATTCTTTGCCCACCTGAAGGAATCTCAGCACCTTCTGCAGGTGGAAGAACCAAGGAACAGCACGAGGAAAAAGGGTTTTGAAGCACAGAGCTTGGGGAGAGGACCCAGGTGGGCATGAGGGGTAGCTGGCATGTCATGAGCACAATGGATTTGTCCAATAAAAAGCAATAAATGAGCTTTTCTTTCTGTGATACAATTCCTGCTGAGTGGCCAAGCTTGTACCTGCTGCAGCCCCCCTGAACAGCTCTGTCCTGCCATACATCATTCCTGCATCATTTGCACTGGTTGTCTTTGACAGTTCTTCTCCTCATGGAGATTTCCTCCTAGTCAGTTCAAGGACAGCAGAAAACACCTGAGTGTGTACAAAATTAAGTGTTTCAGCACATCATGAGACTCAGTTGACACGCACCCTCTTTCTGGAAAACAAAGACGTCACATGCAAAATAAATTATTCCAATAAGTGCAAACAAATACAACCCAGGACATGCTGGAGTTTCAGCTGGTTTCAGCTGCTCAGGAGGAGAAAAACTCCTGCACCTGGATGAATTATGTGAGTACAGAATGACAGAATCACAGAGTGATTTGAGTTGGAAGGGAACTTTAGACCATCCATTTCCACCTCCCTGCTGTGGAAAGGGACACTTTCCACTGTCCCAGCTTGCTCCAAGCCCCATCCAATTTGGCCTTGGACACCTTCAGGGATGGGGCAGCCACAGCTTCTCTGGGCAACTTGTTCCACCCTTGGATTTCTTTCTAATAATATCCATTCTAAGCCCACCCTCTTTCATCTTAAAGCCATTTCCCTCTTGTCCTATCACCCCATGCCCTTGCAAAAAGTCCCTGGAATCACAGAATACCCTGAGCTGGAAGGGACCCACAAGGATCATCAATTCCAACACTTGCTGAAGGCAGTTTCTAGAGGCAGGACACAGGAATAGATGAGGGACCTTATGTTTAACCACTCCAGCCATTCCTGAGCTCCTGTCTGGACAGGAATTTGTATTTAAGGCAGTGGGAATTGGTTTGCTTCTGCTGGCTGGCAGCAGAACTGCTGGTCCTGGCATGGACAAGGCAAAAAGTAATGAGGGCGTGACAGGAAACTGGGACCAACCTTCCTTGGGCATTGGCAATCCTGACTGAGAAGTGGAGAAGATTATAATTAGTAACCCTGAGCATTAACAACATGAGAATAGATGCAGTTGTTGAGGGCACGTGGCACTTTGCAAGGGATGCTTCAAGCCTTTGCTAAGCCCGTTCCCAGACTGAGCCACATCAGATTGCAGGAGAATCAGGAGCAGAATATCCCTGGAAGTGTTCAAGGCCAGGCTGGATGGGGCCCTGAGCAACCTGGTCCAGTGTGTGGCATTTGGGCTGTTGGAACTGAATGATCTTTAAGGTCTTTTCCAACCCAGCCATTCCAAACCAGTTCCTGAATGCTGAATCCATTATTCCCCATGAAAGGTATCTCAAGGTATCCCCCCCACAAGGTACCTCATATCCACAACCTGCCTTTGCAGCAGCAGCAGCTCTTGCACTCATCTGTACCACACAAGCCCTGCAGAGCTGGATGTCAAGGGGTCATCCCCATCCACCTCTCCCCCACGGAGCTGGAGGACACACACCTTGCAGAGAATCAAACCCAAGGCTGTAATTTCACAGGGCTGGGTGTGTATCTGCAGGTACAGCAGGAGCTGCAAGTGAAATTGCAGCCTGGAGGCAACAAGGCCAGTGCATTCCTCTGAAAGGCAAGTGGGAAGTGAAGGAGAGCACGGGGGCAGGGATACTTAATTCAGGATAAATTGCAAGAGGCTGTAGCTACCCAGAGGTGGAACAAGAGCCAAGAGGCACTTGGAGTAATACCTGCCACCCTCCTGGGCTGAGTTCTGAGCACACACACATAGAGCTACATCTTATAACAGCTCTTTCCCCGA
Organism: Scytalopus superciliaris; assembly: GCA_013400415.1. Lineage (NCBI taxonomy): Eukaryota > Metazoa > Chordata > Aves > Passeriformes > Rhinocryptidae > Scytalopus > Scytalopus superciliaris. Next base: position 15,398 of record VXBX01006546.1, read on the forward strand.
AGTGTGTTATTTTATAGGAAACTTGAGGGAGAATTTGATTTGATTCAGGCAAGAGAGTCCCTAGACTAGACATTGGCGAGGTTGAATAGGTAGGACAAGGCAGCCTGAGAGTTGTGCTGCTTTAAATGTGTGTGTTAAGTGCTCAAGGCCAGGTTGGATAGGGCTTGGAGTAAGCTGGTCTAGTGGAAAGCATCCCTGCCCATGGCAGGGGGGTTGGAACAGTTGATCTCTAATGCCCCTTTCAACCCAAGCCTTTCCATGATTCTATGATATGTCCAAATCCCAGGCTGGATCATGGGATGGAGGAGTGATCTTATTTAACCTGTGGTACATCTAATCCAAAGCAGAAAGTTGGCTACAGCACTGCACGAGTTTAGAGCTGTGGAGTAATAACAGATGCACATGGAATTCCCACATTAGGGCCCCAAACAGGCAGAAGAGTGGAACAGCATGTTTGAGTTAAGCTTGCACACATGTCCCACTGCAGTGAGTAATGTGCAGTCATGTGTTCAACCTCCCTGCCAAGGAGGAGCATCCAGCAGCAAGGCTGGAACAGGAGAGCAGAGTCAGGGCAAGTTTGGCATGGCTGGGAGCACAAGAGGAAGGAACCAGATGGTGTGGACTGAGGGTGCCTTTGGCTTTGGGACGGTGGTGGGGGAGAGAAGGAGAAGGTGCATTGTTGGAGTCATGTCGAGAGTGGATGCCACATCTCAGAGCACGTAAAGATAAGGTGTTTTCAAAGCTTGCCCAGCCCTGGCAGCCACCAAATACAAACTGCCTCAAGCCTTGATCTAGCAAAGGTTTGTGTGGCTGAAGTGTTCAATTTTAAGGACACAAACGTGCAGGATTGGAGCATTATCCCCCTGGGAGGCGGGTCAGGGAAGCTCCTGTAACGCTCCGTGCACAGCAAAGTCAGGATTCTTGCTATGTGACATGCTGCAGCCCAAAGACTCCTACAGCACAGCCTGAATATTTATGAGTGTTAGACAAGGATCAGCACACCTACAAGACACAGGTTGCAACTTGGCAAAAGGAAAGATTAAAAAAAAAAAAAATCTGTTGGAGGAAGGGTGGAATATCAGCTCTGGATTTGCCAGGCTACAGAGAGCAGGAGGCAGGCAGAGCCAGGGAGCTGCAAGGTCATTTTTCTGCTGGCTGTTCCCAAAAAGTCTTGCACTTAGTGGGACCTGGATGAGCCATAATCTGCTCCTGCTCCCACAGCTGTGGTGCCTCAGGAGGGGCCCCAGGCTGGGCACCCTCCAAAGGATGTCTCCTCCTGAGCTCAGACACAAGGGAGATGTGTTGGCATTTACCTTCTCACCTCCCAAAATTAACCAAGTGCTTTCCCCAGGCTCCCATAAGGTAGATGGAGACAGGCAGCTCTTGAAGGTGTTTTATCCCATCAGCTCCATGCTCCTATTTTTGAACAGGATGAACCACCTGACAACTGAAAGAGGAATCCAGCCAAGCCAACCAACTCAGCCTCAACCCAAAGCTTTCCATCACACCTGATGTTTGCTGTGGAAGGGGAAAATGGACTGGATTTGAAGCGCCCTGGTAGAGATGGTGGGGTGGGAGAGGTCTAATGTGATCTGTTGGGCTAGAAAGTTGCCCCATGGAGCTCCCTGGAGAAGTGCTGCACTCTGCTAGGAAACCAACCTGATTTGCAGGTGATTAGGGACATCCCTTGGGGCAGAGCAGGGCTTCAAACCCTACCTCCAACTCCTTTGGGTGGGGTGTGACTTGTATGAGTGCACTCCTTTGCCCAGACTCTCCCAAGAAAGCCCATTCTTCCTCCACGTAATTCCTAGCACATGGAAGCACAAAGCCTCACAACTGCCCAGCCACAGAGCCCTCCATGTGGTGGCCACATTCCCTGCTTGAACACACCCCTGTGGCCTCCAATCTTGGCATCTGAGCCAGCCAAGCGCTGTGGAGTCAGTGCCTTTGCCATCTCAGGATGCCACAGGAGGAGTGGGAATGTGGGAAGGGGGACTTGGCTCCAGAGTGAACCCACCCACCAGCCAGGAAGGAGCTGGCCCCCTTCCTCCCCCACAAGGCCACTTGGACTTTGTTCCCTTTTCCCATCTGACTGGAAATCTCCTGCTCACAGGAAGGTTTGCACAATCCAAGGGGTACCAGATCCCTCTTCTCCTGGGGGATTTGCAGCTGGGGAAGAGGCAGAGCACTGACAGGCAGAGTTCAGCCTCCCTCAGAAAGTTGTCAATGTGGCAGGCAGAGTCCTCTCCTGTCCACCCTCCCCTCCTTCTCCCTTGCATGAAGAGCTATTTTAAGTCCCACTTGTGGCTGCCTTTGTGATTTCCCTGGCAAAGCTGCCTCCCTGACATCAGAGCAGAACAACAGGCTGCTGGAAACCCTGAGAGCAGGGAGGCACCGTCCCCCTCCTCAGTACTCCTGCACAGGGGGTGGAGCACAGTGACTGTCCCCTGTCGGATCCCTGAAGATGATCCCTGCTGCAGGATCCAAAATCCCCTCCAGAGACCCAGGTGTACATCACCAAGGGATTAGGAGAACAGGCTGGACTGAGATGGGTCTCTCTTTGGTGCAGTTGTCTGCATGTGAGGGTCTCACAGCTCACTTGGCTGGGGTGTAACTTAAACCCATGTGCAGCCTCCCAGTGACTGCCAGACTGGGACACTTTCAGCATCCAAAAAGCCTCAGATGGTGCCAGAACACCAACTCCTGAGATACACAGTGCTTAGAAGTAGCCTGAAAAGCACCTTGACTGGCTGCTTGCTCTGTGTAGTTGCAGCCTGAGCTTGGAGAACTGCAAGCCCCAAGGAAGGACTTTCCTGGAAGGAGCTTCTGGCTCAGCTGCTCCATGACTTGTATTGGTCCCATCAGCAGAGTGGGAAGATGGATCCCCCCAGGGATTCTGTGCCAGTGGGACACAGCCCTGGCTGCCTCAGTGCTGAAAATTTAGGTTTAGTCTGAAGTGCTTTGAGCTCAACGTGGTGCCACAAGTTGCATCAGCCTTTCTTTGCTGGTGGCTCCCAGACACCACCAAGTCCTGCCACTGCCTTGGATCATGGGAGCATGACTGAGAGCCAAATCCCTTCCCCGTGGGGCATTCTCCAGAGAAACAGCTCTGCTCGTGCCTTTGTCACTGTCTAATGTCACAATGTTTGGGCTGATGTCTGTGCCTCTTCCTAAGATTCTCCTCTGAGTGATGGCAGGGAAGAAGGTGGGCTGGAAGGAGCACTAAACTCACCCCATGGAGATGCTGCCAACTGGCAGATTTGGTACCCCAGGCTTTAGGGCAGCCATGGCACACTTGCTATATATATATATATATATATATATATACACTTTATGTCTGTCCCTCCCCACTCAGAAGGTCCTATAAATAATAAAAGCAATAAGAGGATAGGAAGGAAGGCAAAAGAGGAAAGAGCTGATGTGAGGGCAACACAAAGATCTGGGGCTGTCACTTGAATTCAGACCCCAAATGGTCTCAGAGCCAGTGCTTACAGGACACAGTGCTCTCAAAGGAGCAGAGATCCCTGCACTGCCCACACAGGCAGACTTTGGGGGTCTGAGACAGGAGGGACCTGCAGTGCTCCTGGGTAGACTGCAAGGACCTTCCATCCTCTTTGTCAGTGTCCTTCCCAAGGCACAGGTATGACAGCTTGTGGTCATCCTACAGAAAATTTTGGTGCTGACCCCACGAGGGTCTGTCCTGAAGCTCCAGTGCCACAGCCTGACCCCACATCACCCCGATATCCCACAGCAAGCAGCCTTAAATAACCCCTGTTCTCTTCCCAGCCAGATTAGCAGTCTAAATCTCATGAGCAAGAGCACCTGGGAGAGAAGGGGGACTGCAGCCAGCATTTGGCACCTGATACTTCTTTTTCTGGAAGGTACTGAAACGTCTCAAGGACACGGGGAGGAACAGTACAGCACATCCGTGCATGTTTTAGGCTCTTCCACCTTTGTTTTGACACTGTGCCTTGTGCATAATTATTCTGAAGCACAGCCTGAACTCTCCTGCTGCTTAACAGGGGAAGTCAGAGCATCTTGGCAGGATCAGTTTGAGGAAGTCTGATGTTGGGAATAATTTCTCAGTGCAGCAAAACCACTGAGCTCAAAAGTCAGCAATAAGCTAGCGAGTGCTGGGAGCTGGACTTGGCCACCAATGTAAACATCAGCCAGAGGCTTTGGCCAGAAGCACCACTGGTTATCCAGCACCATTGGCAGTTAAAATACACCCCAAAGAATTTCAGTCCTTGAGTCTTTTCTGGGGCATTGATTTCCTTCTGGTAACCAGTTAAGATGGGACTTCAGCTCTGGGACCACTCCTCTATTTGACAGCAACACCTCCAAGCTGAAAACCCTCAGTTCTTTTGAACAAATCACTCCTTTCCCACTGGGATGGAGATTCCCAGTGTCGAGTGGTCAGGTTGGGGACTGGCAGCTTGGGAATGCAGTGGGTCTTGAGGTTGTGCATCAGGGTTTCTGGCTTAATGCATGAAGTTGGAGGCAATTATCTCAGGACCACCTGGACTTCCATCAAGGCACATGATACATAGTTTTCCACATGTGGTGTGGATGACCAGCTTTATGACATAACCCTAAACTGATCAATAGCTTGGAAATTCCACTCTGACTACAATATCTACACGTCTCCCTGCCTCTGGAGGGATGGAAAATTGTACAGATGGTGAACCTCAGGTCACTCATCACTATAATTAATACCTTGTGACTCACAGCATCAAGTATTATTGCAAATGACAGCAAGATCTGCATAGCTGTGCAGCGTCTGACCACCACACCACATGTGGTCTCATTCTAAAGGGGTCCCATTTGTTTCTCCCAAGTCTCAGAGACTTTGGTTGTGCTCCTGACAGAAACTCATGTTGGCTGATGGTATAGAAAGAGGGGCACAGCCTTCACAGGCCAGTGGTGGTTGTTGGAAAGGTGCTGCTGAACCTGGGGGTAGCTGTGCTCTGTGTCCCTTTTCACACTCATTGAACCTTGTCACCTCAAGAACTGAGGTTGTGGCCAACAGCAGTGAAATAACTTTGTAAGACAAACCCAGCAGCAGCTGCAGAAGGGACCCCAGACACAAAGCTGCTTCTCCCCTCTGGGTATGACTCGTTTCCATTCTGCTTGGCCTCCCCACACCCTCAGGAGGGGGAAAGGGGCTACTCTGTCCATCAGGCTGATGGGAGAGGCAGGGAAATTTCATGCCTGCCATTGTCCCTCAGGCTGGAGGGCAGGAAGACATAAAAGAGCTGCTGCTGATGTGTTTCCTCCTTCCCCACAACCACTCAGCAGGGAAGGCCTGACCTCTCTTCATCATTGTTCAGCTCTGGCAGGAAAGCAGGACTCAGAGCCCTCCCTCTTTGTCTCAGGCTTGCTCACAGACACCAAGGCACACCTGGAAGGGCTTTGGAAAGGCAGCTCTGTCCTGCTGCCTTGAAAAGCCCAGCCTGGTTGAGTATCACACTGATGGCAGGATTGCAGGAGGATGGAGGGTGGAAGTCAGGGAGAGGCTGAGGATGTGGCTGGAGCTGCAGGAGTGAGGGGCTGGGAATCAGGAAAACTCTGGCAGGGAAAGGAACAAGGTGATAAACAAGAGACCATCACACCTGCCTTTGCCCTCCTGGCTGGAAGCACCTCCAACCCTTGTCTCCACCTGGATGCAGCCTCAACCTCTTTGGTTTTGATGATGTGGCAAAGCCAGAGTGGCACAGCAACTGCAAATCACGTGGCTCCTGGTCTCACGCCCCTCCCAGATCCAGTCCTGGCTTCTTCTTGGCTTGGTTACTCACTTATTTGTCAACTGTACATCTGAGCAGCATCAAACTAAAAGATCTGTGGTGCATCTGCTCAGGTCTGTGCTGTCTCTGCAACAAGGGAATGAAGCTGGCAAACCTCAACAGCTCAGAGTCAGTCCCACCTTGCCCTCACCTGTCCTGCTCTGTTCCCCTCATGTGTAGCTTCCTTGCTCCCAGTCAGTAGGGCCTGCTGGCCTCTCAGCTCTGGGTCTCTCTTCCCACTTCCCACTCTCTTGTGTCCCTTCTCCTGTTTCATGCTTGCCCCTCACCAACATGAGAAGGACACATAAGCTGGTCTTCATCAACTGGTTGGAGTCCTTTTTGGCAGTTTGTGAGAAGGGCTGACCATAGAGAAGATGCCCAAAAGTTCATGTGGGGCAGGAGACCTGCCCCACATCATTTTCCTTCTGGGGCATGGAGGGAAAAGTGCCAACCTCAGTAACTCACCCCACCACCCCCTGCACAGGGGATGCCTGAGCCAAGGGTTTCCTTCTGGAGGGACTGGCCAAGCCCTTGCCCAGTTGGCAGTGGCAGGAGCTGAGTCCCTTCCCTCATGCTGCGCCACGAGCATCCATCTCCTCCATGTGTTAATAAGCAGCTTTTTTCTGCATCACCCAACTATGTAACAGCAGCGGGACTTTACACAGCCCCAAATTAACAGCACAGAGACACATCAGGATGTTCTCACTGGAAGGGGACAGGAAAACAAATGCTGGGGCCACTCCACTTGCTGTGGCCTCCCAACCCTGCCAGCTGGGCTGTGCTGCCACCACTAACAAGTCGCTTCCCGCTGCCAAGGATAACAGAGCCACTGGCACCCTACCCACTCTGCTCTTGGCTGCCTCGGGAGCCCAAGTCAGGAAGGCTGGGTTTTTTTTACACTTGTCATTTCTCAAGGAGGGAGGAACATCTCCCCCAGCTGCTTCAGCTGAAATCCAGTTTTTCTGTAATCAAATGTGACCTCTAGCTGTCTGTGTTTGAGGCTGCCATCGCTGCGATATCATTCACACGCTTAGGACTAAGTCATCCATCTCCTCAACTATAAATACCTTATAATCATCCCAAAGGACCTGCAGTGCTTTGTAGATGAAGATGCCTGGAGAAAAGGGTGGTTTGGCTCTGAGCATCACCTCGCTCCTGAAAGGCAGCTGCCTCTCAGTGAGGAACGTACAGCAGATTTTGAACAGCTCCTGGTAACTCTGACCAGCAGAAAACCCAGGGAAATTACCAAAAGGCTGGAGAGCCACCCACACCCGATCTGGGGCTGGGATAATACACTGTGGTAATAGAAGCAATTTTGCAGGAATTATGTCCAGGCCAGCTCTGCATGTTCAGCCCACACTGCATTCCCCTTTGCAGTGCAAGAGAGGGAAAAAGCCATCCATGCTTGTTTGAGACAACACCAGCCCCTCCTGCCAGGCTCTGCAACCTGAGGTGGCAGAGAGATCAGAGCAGACACAAAGCCCTTGCAAGGAAGGTTTCTGCAAGAAACTCCTATTTGCTTGTGTTACACAGTGTGATGTTAATTCGACAATTAATGCTCAGGCTGGTCCCACCTCCCTCCTCCCAAGTGTGCAGCTGCTCCCCCTTCCCATCCTGCACTCCCTGGGAATCTGCCATGAGGATGCTCTCACAGCCCAGGCTATTTGGGGCAGAAATGCCCGAATTTGGGTGAGATGTGCACTAATACAAGTGCAGCCACCTCACTGCAGCGTGTGACAGCAGCTTCACCAATTCCCTTCACTCACAGACATGGCTCTCGGGTGCCAGACACCTCTGCTAAACAGGATCCACTGGCACATCTTGCCTCGAAAGCAGTTGTTTCCTCCTCCTCCTCCTCAGGTTCCCACAACTTCTGGGGGAGCTTTTGAGGACCCTGTGGGAGAGGAAGTGCCTCTCAAGCAGGGAAGCTCTGAGCATCCTCCTCCTTCACAGAGGGAGAGGCACACGGTGCAAGTTGTCACCCTGAGGCACCACGGAAACGGAACACTGATTTCTTTGTTGGCTGGTGGATTGGGGTTTTCTCTTTGTTTTGTCAAAGGGGAGAAGAGGTTGTATTGTGGTAAATAAGTCACATCTCCCCTTTCCCTGTGCAGTTGGTTTGGGTTGGAAAAGATCATAAAGATCATCTTGTTCCACCCCCCTGCCATGGGCAGGGACACCTTCCACTAGCCCAGAGTGCTCCAAGCCCTGTCCAACCTGGCCTTGGACACTTCCAGGGGTGGGACAGCCACAGCTTCTCTGGGCAGCCTATTCTAGTGCCTCCCCATCCTCACAGAGAAGAATTTCTTCTTAATATCAAATCTATATCTACCATATTTCAGTTTCAAGCCATTCCCCCTTGTCCTCTCACACCCTTGTGAAAAGTCCCTCTCCAGCTCTCTTGTAGTCCCCTTTAGGTGCTGGAAGGTGCTCTAAGGTCTCTGTCATGTGGTGGAGAGTTCAGTAAGACTGGTCTTGGAGAATCCAACCTTCCCTCACAGGGCTCCAACAACAACCCAGACTTGAGGAAACCCTGAATGGGGCTGGAGTGTGGTGGGGCAGGGCACTGTGTTCTCCCCAGGCTTCCAGATGGATGCACAGCCAGTGGTGGTGGGAGCTGCAGGAAAGGTAAGATTCCCCTGCCAGCAAGATCAAGGCAGGAGGAGACCACTGACAGTAAGGAAAAAAGTTCCACTGGCACAGGACTAAAATCCCTCCAGAGAGGAGGAACAGCCCTGTGCACACCCTCCCCTAAAAACCCTTTCTCCAACCTGTTGCAGCTCTGCTGCCTGTCCCAGGACCCTGGATGAGCTCTGCTCTCCCTGGTCAGACTCTTCTCCTCAGCCTGTTTAAGGATCAAAGGCCCCATCTAATGAAGGAGACCAGGAAAAATCACATTCTGGTTAAATCATGGTCTGCACTCCATGCCTTCCCACCGGTTCAACCTCCCTTTCTTTGCAGGCAGCTTAATTACCTTCATTAGCAGCACAAAGGAGAATCCTAATTGCTTTGGTTTTTTATGAATTGTAGTTATTTGCTTCCCTGGGTGTTTGCAGGTTGAGGTGTAAGAGCAGGAGCTGCTCCTGGACCTGTTTAAATTTGCCTAGAAGAACTCCTAGAAGGATTTGCCCTTAACATCCTGATCTCTGGTCAGGGAGAAAAGACAGCAGGTTCTCCAGTCCAAGGACAAGCTGGGAGGGCAGGGAAGGTGGTGGATACCCATGGGTGATAACCATGAAGCTGCTTCTTGCCCTCCACTTTAATAAGAACTCATGGCACTTCCAGCACTGCAAGGCTGGATAATATTCCATGGGAAAGCTGCAGCAGCGTGGCTGTGGGACATGGCATTGGTGTCCCTGTCAGGTCCCCACAGCTCCACTGGGGTTCTCAGTTAAATGGCAAAATAAGGAAAACATGCAAGGGACGACACAGGGAGAATAAAGCTTATCCCAGCCTGGGCCAGGAGACTCACTGCAGGGGTATGGGGGAACTGCCTATACAGACACAAACTCCTGCTTAATGTGTTTTCCCAGACTCCCTAAAATGTGTCCAATTTGAGTTATAGATGATCTAGATAAAGCATTCCAAGTTTTATCTCTCTCCAGCCACTGCTGCCCACTGCAGCACATTAAGTGTATGGCTTGAATCATAGAATGAATCACAGAATCATTGAATGGTTTGGGTTGGAAGGGACCTTAAAGATCATCTTATTCCAATCCCCTGCCATGGGCAGGGACACCTTCCACTATCCCAGGTTGCTCCAACCTGGCCTTGGACACTTCCAGGGATGGGGCAGCCACAGCTTCTCTGGGCAACCTGTGCCAGGGCCTCACCACCCCCACAATAAAGAATTTCTTCCTGACATCTAATTTAAATATGCTCTCTTTTAGTTAAGAACCCTTCCCCCTTGTTCCCTATCTACCTCTGTAAAAAGTCACTCTCCATCTTCTTTATAAGCTCTCTTTAGGCACTGGAAGGGGCTTTAAGGTCTCTGTGGAGCCTTGTGTTCTTCAGACTGAACAACCCCAGAGGCTCCAGCCCTTGGAGCATCTTCAGGACTCTTCTCTGGACTTTCTCCAGCAGGTCCAACCCTTTGTTGGGCTGGAGGCTCCAGACCTGTAGTTCTACAGGTGGAATCTTTGCTCAGTGAAACCCAAGGCAGAACTACCAACAGAGGTAAACCATGTCCACTTGAGCCTGTCCACCAGTGGACACTCGCACAGAAACAGCCCAAAATATATCCAAAGGTGCTCGATATCACATGCAAGTCTCAAATAAATATATCAAACTCTGGAGAATCAAACTCTGGACAACCTGTCCCAGTGTTCAACCACCCCTCCAGCACAAAAGTTTTCCAGTAAGCAAGTTTTTCCTCTGCTAGTGAGGCCCAGACAGAGGGGTCAGATGGGGTGAGCCAAGACCTCATGAAGATGAGCCAGACCAATTGACCAGATGTAAATGCCCTGGGAAGCTCCCAAGTGAGACAGCATTGATTGAAATGCCAATTAAACCCAAAGGCAGCTACAGTTGGGGAATTACAAATGTTACAACTACATATTCCACTGAAGTTTATAGTTGTTAAACTGCTCCCATGTTTTCCATGGCTACAAGTCTTGAAAACACCAAGGGCAGGAAGGGAGGTGGCCCAGCCCCACAGAGTGCACAGACCTTGGCAAGACAGGAGAAATAAGTGCTTTTTGCTTGGGTGTTCACTTTTATTCCGCACAGTTAACATGATGAAACACCTTTTAGCACCTTGTGCTGATGCAGTTTAACACCTCCGAGGTGGTATTAGCAGGTCACAGTACACCCCAGGAGGGAGCAGGGGGTGTGGGCACCGAAGCCTGTGCATGCCCCTCTGCAGAGAAAGTGCTGTGGGAGGGCTGAGGCAGCAAAAGAAATCTCCATTTAAGAGGAAATTAATGGCATTTTATTTCACACCATCTTAATCCTATTGTTTCCGTGCCATCCTGAGCACTGAAGCTGGGGCTCTGAAGATGCACCTAAACCAGCATCCCCGGGTTGTCACCATGTGCTGCACACCGTGTCACACACCACAGTGCAGTGACCTGAATCCCTCCAAGGGCAGAACCCAACCAGAAGATGGGAACACACCCCACCAAACAGGCTCCAACCCGCAGCAGGAATTGCTCACCCATCGCTCAGAGCCGCTAAATTGCAGCTAAAGTGAAACTCCTGCAAAATAAAGGGTGACACGTAGGCAGGGATGGGGGAGAAAAGCAACAGCTGGGGGGGGAGGAGGGTCTGCACCTCCTCTCCTGCCCCCCTGCCCCTTGCCCAGGGCTACATCTGTCCCGTGATGGGGCATCTGTGTGTGCATCTGTCACACGAGCCCTGTCCCTCCTCGCCAGGTGGCCCCAGACACCCGTCTCACTTGCCACGTTGCCCCAGACTGGAGGACTCTGCCCTGACAGTCTTTGAAGTTCGATACCACACAGCGTTTATCACCATTAAGGACGCTCCGTGGTGAAAGGAATTCGAGTTTGGGCTGTGCTCATGCCTTGTAGGAAGGACGGAGACCCACATTGTCAGTCCTCCTGCCTCATAAATCTCCTTGGAGGGGGTGTTGCTGGTTTTCCTGTCCGAGGGCAGGGGGCTGCACAGAGACAAGGGAGCAGTAAGGCAGATTGCAAGTCCTGGCTCCTCTCTTGGCATATAAAATGAGCCACAGTCACTTTTAGTGTCACTGAATGACATGGCATAGCTTGGTTTTTAGGCTTATGTATTCCTTTGCTGCCAAAGCAGGGTGGTTGGGTACTGCAACAGGCTCCCCAGGCAGTGGTCACAGCACCAAGCTTGACAGAGTTCAAGAAGCACTTGGATGTGACTCTCAGGCACATGGAGTGACTTTTGGGGATGGGCCTGTGCAGGGATGAGGGTTGGACTCGATGGTCCTTGGGAGTCCCTTCCAACTCGGCATATTCTGTGATTACCTCACCTCTGCTTGCTGAGGATGGTTCTTGGTCGATGTCAACCCTTGGAACAGGTCTGGGCTTAACCTTGAGACACAACGAACCAACTCAGGCTTCAACCACATTGGCAAGTCGTGTTGGTAATTAAACCAAGTCACTCGAGGGCCAGAGCTGGTGTTTAGCGTCCTACCAGAGACACAACCTGCAAACTGCCTGCAGCATCCCAGCAACAGCCACGGAGGAGACGCCGCATCCAGCAGCAATGCCAAGAAACACACTCCAGACTTCCAGCTCGGAGCTGGCTGAGGAGTCAGCAAAGCACAGATAAAACTCTGACAGTCTGCCACCTCCCTTCATTATGTGCAAAACGCTCCTGCAGGCTGCTGACAGGTCTGGTGATACACAGCGTGAACTCAGCCCCTGTGTCAGCAACCTGCCTGGGATGCTCCGGAGGCTCCTCTACGGCTACAGAGGGGACCCGTGGGGAAAACTCTGCTGGAATTGGGACAAGAGACGATGGCAGAGTGCACTGAGGGACTGCTGTGTGCAGCCATCTGTGGAGAAATGCGTGGGCAATGCTTGTAAGAATCACAGAATCATTCAATAGTTTGAATTCAATGGGTTGCAAGGGACCTGTAAAGGTCACGCAGTGCAACCCCCCTGCAATGAGCAGGGTCAAAGCCTGCTATTGACATTGTCAATGGACTTAGGGCTGTTCATCAGATCCATCAAATTTAAGGGCATGATACTTGCCCTTAGGAGCTTCCAAAAGAGCCTGGCCCTCACCATGCTGGGTGCCTTCCCAATATCAAATCAGAGGGCAAAATCTTACACCCAGGAGGACTCAGTTCCTCCCAGTCTCCCTGGCAGGCAGTGCACTCTTGCTCACTCCTGAATCACCTCAGAACAAGGTAAAATCCAGTATATTAATGATTTCCTTGAACCGTCTTTTGAGGAGAAACCTTCACTCGCCACCCTTCACAACAGAGCCACTAACCAGCCAAGGTTTTGCCGTGAATTCACATCCCATGGTGATGTGAGGTGGTCTCATGACGTTGTTCACCTCTTCTGTGAGGAGGGGACCCCCTCCTGTGTCTCCAGCCCACAGGTGACTTGTGAGCCACCTCCACTATCCCTCCCGATGTGCCTGTGCTCAGCAGCGATCCCTGCCCAGCGACTCCGCTATTTGAGCACATTTTGAGTTTGGTTTCCATATGTCAGGCCACTGCTTAGAACGTCTGCAAGCATTTAAGAGAGCGGTGCACAACACTTGGCTCTCACATCTGAAAGTGGCACTGCTCATAAAAGCAGGGCTGTCAACGTGACGTGGGCAACATCTGCTAAGCCAGCCCTTCACCCAGCCGTTCTCCACAGCGCTCTTCCAACTGCATAATAAAGTGTGTTGAAGGACAAACAGGATTTTTTTTTTTTTTTTTTACATTTTTAGCCTGTTTGAATGTACCAGTGCTTTGATCCCAACTGCTGGGGCAAATTAAAAGAAAGTCAGAAAGTGGCCGACAAAGAGGTCGGGCTTTACCTCTTGCTGCTCACGGAACCTGCTGACAATATGGTAAAGAAACAGAAGACACGTATAGGCTGCAGTTTGGGGGTTGCATTCTTGCATAATTTTGGGAATATTAAGGGCATTACATGTGGTTTGTTGCTGTTATGTCCTGGGGCCACAGAATGATGTTGGTGGGGGTGTTTTTTTTTAGTTTCCATCACAGGCCTTTGCAACAAGCCCCGAGAACCAACTGTTGCTGAGCGAACTTTTGAACCCCTGCGAAAGCACAACGTGTTAAATCGCTAGAAAAGGGGCAAAACAAATGTATGATGTTCTGTGACATCCACAATCTGCAAAGCTTCACTCCTTTGGACTTCCCAAAGAGAAGAAAGGGATAACTGAGACGTTTTCTGTTTTAAACAATGACAAGCCCAGTAATAGATGAAGGCTTTAGGGCAAACCGAAAGCCTTCAATAACCGGTTGTTTAATAAAACAGAGTCAGTTTAATGTGACCAACTAAAGAAATGATGCTTGCATGAAAAGGGACTGGACACTGGGGTGGGCAGAGAAATATCCCAGCATAAAGCTAGAAATGCCCCAAACCCCACAGCCTGTTGGGTGGAGTCTTACCCCACTAAGTGAAGCAGCCTGGAGAAGCCTTTGTGCGCTGCTTTCAATAGGCTTGAATAACTCCATCGTTTCCCTATTTCACGGGGCAGGGAAAAAAAACCCTCTTAAGCTAAAAAGAAAAGCAACCTCATCCTTGGGGGGGGTGGAAATGGGAGGCTGGCGGCCTCCCCGTGTGTGTGTGCCCAGCCCAGCCTCCCTCACCCGCTTTGCAAACAAACCCAAACTCTCCGAGTTCCCAGCAGCTGCTCCCAGTCTGCCCAGCTCCCACATGGCACCAGCCCCTCCCCAGCCTTATGTGCAGCCCCTGGCACGGTGCCAGCTCCCACCAGTATCGGCATGCCCACCGCTCCGCTCTGTGTCGTGTCACTGCTGCGGCCTCAATAGGATGAGGAGGGGGGGGATGCTTCAGCGTTTGACTGCTCAGGGATTTGTTCCATCATCATCATGCCCTCCAAGACAGATTTTGGAAGGAAAAGATTTTCTCCCCCTCTCCCCTCAGGAGCCTTCAAAGCATCCGTGTGCCTCCTCTCCAGATCGTAAATACACGTTTGATCCCGCAAGGTGCTGCTCGCTTTCATCTCCCACCGAATTCAGCGCAGCCTCCCCAGCTCACGAGGAGAGGGGTCCCGGATGGGAAAAGAATTTGACAGATGCTTGCAAAGGATTAAGAGTTTCCAGTCGTTCAAGAGTTTCCAGTCGCTCACAGTGGAGCCTGACTGAGACACGATCAGAGCGAGGAAGTGTATTCAAACTCCAGTGAAAATCTACCTGCAGTAAGTGGATTATGGGAGCGTTATCATCCAACACGAGCCTCCCTCTGCTGTCTCTCCTGGCAGGGACGGTGGCAACATTAGAATAATCTGTGCACCTGGTGCAGCAGCAGCTCTGCAATGAGATTAATGAACCTGCTGACTGGCAGGGAAAACTCTGGGCAACAGTTTGCCCTGCTGCTTCTTTCAGTTCTCCCCTGCCGTGGCAGAAAGAGGAAGAACGGGTCTTAACTCCAGAGGAATTTAGGGTCGGGCATCAGTGTTTCCCAGGCAAAGCAAGAGAGGCTGCAAAGGTTGGGAACCTGCTCAGAAGCTCTTCACTCCAGTGTTGAACCTCCCTCCCCTGATGGACTGTGGTGAGGAGTGTCTGTGCACATGGAGGTGAATTCCTTGGTTGTTCCCAGGCTCAAACGTCCTGGTTGCAAGCCAAGGAAAACACCTCTTAATTTAATCCACACCACTTGTTTCCTGCACTTTTCTTACTTAAATGAAACATTTATGAAGGGAAATGGGTCAGGTAAAACAAAACAACTTGCTTGACCTGAAACAAAACACGGGGTTTTTTCCCTCCTTTTGTACTGGGCTTGTATTATTATCATCAAAAACAATGTCACTACCATGCTGATATTAATCAATAATATTACAGTTTGTTGGTTTATTTCAGTGAATTTTGAAGATAAGCTTGGTCTCAGGAGGAACAATTCACAAGTTTCACTTCAAAACCCTAAGCACAAAACATTTTCCAAATTCCTATCCGAGTCTTGCTTGCTGATTGCTTTCACTGGGAAAACAAAACAAAACAAAACAAAACAAAACAAAACTTCCTGGAATTTGAAGCAAGTTTTTCAGTCAGCATCACTTTGCTTTTCTTGGGGATTAAAATAATGAGGGGAAAGGCCTTCCACGTTCCGTGAAATGAAGTGGGACCTCCCAACCGACTCTGCATGGCCCTTCCCGGATGTGTTGGATTTCCAGCTGATCCCTGCACGTGCCTGGGAGGTGCCCTGGGTCGATGGGTGGATGGCAGCCAGACCAAAGAGGCTTTGCAGTGGTTCTGCTCATCCCCAAAGGACAAAAACCCGCTGCAGATTTATATGAAGTAAAAAAAAAGAAACCACATATGAAAACCGCAGGCTTCAAACACCACCTGGGCAACGATTCTAGGTAGGAAAATGAATATATATGCCCAGAAATCCACATGCATCAGGGCCCTAACCTGAGGGCAACTCTCTGAATTCATGACAGCAAACTCTGTGTGCAGCAATTGTGACAGCTCGTGCTGTTCCCCACCAGAGCACACACGGTGAGAGCAGAGCTGGCCTTTCAGAAGGGGGCAGTTTTCACCAAGCCATCACCATCTGGGCTGTTGGACACACTTTTTTTGGGCTCTGTTGTGCTTATCCATGTAGTTTCTAAGCCCCGAGCAGGTAAATCAGTCAAAGAGCGAGGTCTCTGGTGGGTGTCCCCCCTCCTGAGTTTGGGTTTGAGCATCACTGCCTAGGGTGGGATGAGCTCTGAAGGGCAAATCAGTCTTAGTTTGGAGAATGAATGACACCAAGACACTGCTGTGTAATTAGAAGTGTCTCAAGCAGATGCAAGTGAAGCTAATCAAACACTGCTCCACAAGTGTGATCATCAGCCTCCTAATTATTACTCCTCAATTCCCAGGAGGCCGAGACAACGGGATTTCTCCTTTACGGGAGGTGTCGCGCAAAGGCAAATCAAAAATCACAGCCCCTGTTCAAAACTGCCGGTGGCTTTGGTCACCACCACCTCCCAGCTCATCCCTGTCTAGAGCATCCAAGCAGGAAAACACCTGGGAATCCTTTCAAACAGCAGGATGACATCGAGGCAAGGTGTTAATAAAGCGTTTGGCGTTGTGGCGGAGGTGGCTGTGATGTCAAAAGCAGATGGCCGTGTCATCGGGGGGGAGCTGGGCTGCACAGCAGATGGGCACTCCACATACAAAGATCCCTTTCATGCAAATTGCCCCTGATGATAATTTAAAGAAGGAAAAAAAAAAAGAGAGAGAGAGAGAGAAAGAGAGAGAATTGGAGGAAACATCTGATGTGTGAGTAGTACAGTCTCTAAATAGAGTATTTTCCCATTTTCCCATGAAGCATCAGGAGGTTCTTAAGCTCCAAAGTGTTCATTTAACTCCTCGAGGCTCTAGTCTCACATTTCCTCTGCACCGTGCTGCCCTAATATACAACTCCCTCAAAATTGCTGTCTCTCTGAGTTTATTTCTAGAAAGCCAAACATTTTGCACCTGTTTACACACAGAACTTAATATAGCACAGATTATTTTTTTAAAGGAACTTCCAAACCGAGTGCCTCCAGTGGATTTACTGCCAACATACAAACAACGCTGCAAAACAAACAGTACACACCAATATGCTCAGTTTATACTTCACATGGGGACACTGTGATTTTAAACAGCATAATCAGACTCAACCTACACATCATCTCATTCCAACCCCCTGCCATGGGCAGGAACACCTTCCACTAAGACCAAGTTGCTCCAAGCCCAGTCCACCCTGGCCTTCAACCCTTCCAGGGATGGGGCAGCCACAATTTCTCCAGGCAATCTCTGACAGAGCTTCACCACCCTCACAGGGAAGAGTTTCTTATCCATATCTAATCCAAATCTCCCCTCTTTTCATTTAAAACAATTCCCTCTTGTCCTGTCAGCATCTGCCCAGGTAAAAAGTTGGGTCAATACAGGGACAACTCCTCATCTGAACCAATCCCACTCCATTTAGAGCACTGTTAAGTGAGGGGAGAAGCCAGAACATATCTGAGATTATCAAGATTGCTGTAAATTAGAAAGCACAGAAAGCCACTTAATCCACTGAAGAAATGCAGCTCATTCTGAGGTGAGACACGACAGCAACCGAAAGTTTATTCAGCAGCTGGAATCCCCCCAGATGTTCCCAGGGTGCCTAAACCAGCAGGGAAAGTAAGTATGCAAACACATCTATGGCTTCCAACCAAGCCTCCTACAAGCACAGAAACACCATCAAAGGTGCAGAATCATGGAATCATTTGGAAAAGCTGGAAAAGACCCAAGATCATTGAGTCCAACCAGTAGCCTGACACTGCCATCTTCACCACCAAACCATGTCCCCAAGCACCACATCTATCCATGTTTTAAACACTTCCAGGGGCAATAATTCCACCAATTTCCTGGGCAGCCAGTTTGACAACCCTTTCCATGAAGAACTTTTTCCTAAAAGCCAACCTAAGCCTCCCCTGGCACAACTTGAGGCCATTTCCTCTTGTCCTATCCCTTGTTATCTGGGAGAAAAGACCAACTCCCACCTGTCTACGACCTCCTGTCGGGGAGTTGTAGAGATCAAAATGTCCTGACCAAGAAGAACAGGTGTATTTAAACATTCCCCAAGCAGATAATATGTGTTAACCACTCTGCTGTATGCCCAGGGAGGGGAAGATCTAAATAATGAATATGAGATCCATTTCTCCTGAACTAGAGCAGGTCCCAAATGCATGGTCCATCTCCAGTCTGAGGATGCAAACAGGCAAGGCACAGAAGGAGGCATTTTTAGGGATATCACAGGAATGCACATGCAGCTGATGAAACCAGGGAGCTGCTGTTCAGTAAGTGTGGTGTCCCTACAGGGCTCAGGCTGCCCTGCTGTCTAGGGGTGGTGGTAATTGAAAAGTAGGGATGGGCTCTCAAAATGCCCAGCTGGGCAGCAAATCACCTCAAAACTGATAAATACCAGCATTTAATTAGGGCAAGGAGCTCCAACCCTCACTGTGAAGACTGGAGTGATTTGCTTTGTCAGCCTTCAGCTCCTTCATGCCAGCTCCCATCCCTTGGCTCTCCCCTCTGTTCCATGGGGGATGTGCAGTCAGGGATGCTGCCATCCACCTCCTGCCCAGGGCATCGTGTCATCTGCTGTGCCCACCCAGCTTCCCCTGGGATCCTGGGAGCCACCATCTGAGTGGGGGCTGGAGATGATGAGAAAATCACCAGCATCCTGCCCGTGTGCCCAGCTGCACCCAGGACCCCGGTGACAGCTCTCTGACAAGGGCAACGATGTTTTCTCATCCTTTGCCTGCAAGGTACAGTTCCATCCAGCTCAGAACAGTGGGGAGTCAAGGCTACGAGTGCCAGGGAGCATCCTGTGCTCGGAGATCCCTCTAATTCCCCTGGACATGGAATTGTTGCCCACATGGCAGCCTGCACACCCTCCCTGCCAGCAGCGAGGAGCATGAAAGGGCAGGAGACTGGGAAGCTGTAGGAAGTGAGATGGATAAAACATCAGGTGACACCGGGATTTGGGATGCTTTGCTGGCTGAATTGCTTGAGCTGCTGAATGCAGAGGTGAGATCAGCCCTGGGCAAATCCCCTCTGATACCAAATGTTACTGGCCTGGATCACCACTCATCTCTTTCCCTGAGTTTTATTTTCTGCCATGTCTCTGCCAGTGCAGCCAAATCCATGACATGGGAGGTCATGGCAGCAGCACTGCAGGTCCAGCCTTCCCACATGTCACCTACAGTCGCTGGGCAAGGGGTTAATGTCAGTTCAGCTAAGCTGATGAATGAACACACAGGCATTTAAACACACACAGAGCCCTGCCAGTTGATTAGGACATCACACCAGTCTCCCCTCCCAGCCCCTGCTGAGCTCTGGTGTCTGTCACCTCCACCCATGCTTTGGGCGAGAAGTGGCATGGGAGCCATGGCATGGAAATTAAAGCACCACCACTCTGTGCCTGCCACTCTGTAACAGGCTGATGTCCAGTTGGCTTGAAGCATGAAGGCAGTGGGACTAGAGGTGTCTGCAAAAGATGGCATAGGTGGGGGAGGTCAAAGCAAAGGGTCACCCAGCCTGGGTGGATCTCCAGAGCTTAGACCCTCTGAGTCCCTTCACACGCACACAGGTCACCAGCCCAGGCAGAGCTGATGTCCCCCTTCAGTGCAGCCAAATTCACCTTCTCACAGCAACAATCCCACCTTCAACTGTGACTTTGCCTGAAGCCACCTCAAGGGCTGGCTACTCACAAGGAAATAATGGTAGGGACTGACTCTTAGAAGTTCAAATCACAGACATCAGCAGATTGGTGGCAGTTGAGGTGGTGGATTTTGGTGTAGGGTATCACCTTTGCAGTGGCTAAACAAATATAGTCCAGTTTGTGGTTGAAAGCTCCTCAGAACTGAAGGACTGGAGATTCTGGGGCTCTGGTTTGAATCCATCTTAGCTGATACCAAGCCCAACAGAGATAACACTTGGTTCAAACACAAACTGGTTCTAGTAGGAGGCCCTGAAAGCCCTATAAATTATTAAATTTTACCTTTCTATACTTTCTGATACTCCGCTTTTTTCTCTACCTGAAACCTGACCATTCCTTTAACAAGAAATGAGCCTAACACAAAAAAACTGATCCAAACCCAAGGTTGTTGCTGGTTTGCTTTCACCCCACTGAGCTTCAGTCAGTCACTACAATGCTGAGTTGAGAATTAAGTCATCTCAGGCTTCCCATCTAGTCAACAGGAAAAAAGACAGGCACCTTCCCAGAGAATTCAGGTCGGAATTACCTTCTGGAGGTTGTAACCACAGTGTAATTGGTGTATTGACTTAACTGGTTATTTTTAACACATTTCTAACAGCTGGGCAAAAGTGAATAATTTCACCTTCATGGGATCCAGCTGTACAGACTAAAGGGAGAAACTGTCTGTGGGCAGCTGCTTTGGAAAGGGTCATGTTGTAAGTAGACTCAGAGAGGTCATCTCTGCTGCTTCCCCAGGAACTCTAATTAGACAGTGCCCTGTGGTGGCCACCTTTGAAAATCCTGCCATGACATTTTACCCAGCATATCAACAAATAACCTCCCATTTAAAACAAAAATCCACCGAAATGCCCACTCAGGAGCCTCGTGGCGAGGAGTTCACTGAGAGCAAATCCAGGCAGGGAGGACAGTTATTCTTCTCACCGAAGACCTGATCTCTCCAAAATCAACCCCAGAACGTGGAGCTAAAAACCACCTACAAACGATTAACGTTTCCCTCCTCTTCGTGATTATTCAACACCATTGATAGCATTTTGGCTTTCCCTGCAGTCATGTCCATCTCGTGACTGGCAGCAGCCACCAGATTTTATTAAGCATTTATTTTTCACTTTTATGAGAATATATGCAAGATGATTCACGCCGAGCAAACTTCACCTGCCCGTCTGCAAAAAGCTGCCCCTATAGAAATGGGATCCCAAGAGTTGCCTTTATCCAGTTGCTAATGGATGTTTAGCATGTGAGAATCCGTATCTGCCGAATTTTGAACATAATAAGCTTTCTGTGAGCTTTTCATATGAGAGATATCGACTGGAAGTAATTCAGAGAAGTTATTCAGCAATTGCTTGGCACAACAAAGGAGCTTGAAACAGATTTACTGCCAGTTGACAGCCTGCATGCCACACTGGTGCAGCTGCCCACTTCTCCAGGAGAATTCCTGACATGCTGTCTGCTCTGGGTTAGCCTACACCACCAGGATACCTTCAGAGAGGTAAAATAATTGCATTTTAAACAGGAAAAAACCAGCCCGGTTGAATAATCAAACCTCTGGAACCAAGAGCCCGGTTTATCTTATTAATGCGTTTGTAGGATCTGCAGGCTGTGGGTGTTGGAAGGAGAAATTCACAGTGAAGATGGTCTCAAAACCCAGCCAGGGAAGCCAGCAACACTCACACAGGACAGACACGCTGCAAGATAATTTATTTCTTTTCCCATCATCTGTCACTTGGATATACACATTTTATCCTTTATCCTCCATCAAGCAGCACTCTGGCCGCCTCAGTGCAAGATTTGGCCGCTTTTACACCCTGACAGGGGTATCTTATTCCAGTATCTCATTCCCTGGCAGCTTTGAAGTGTCACAGTGTCCTGGCTATGGGAGTGTTGAGCAGGTGCAGCCTCGCTATGGCTTTACAAGGATGTGGGTTTTTTTTTTCCCCCCCTTCTTTGCTCTGTGACTTGGTGCTTCACGTCTGAAGTGTTTGTGGGCTCCTTGCCAGGGCGTTGCTTTCACGCTGGATCCCAGTTTAATGTCCCTTGTTTTCCTGCCTCCTGCCAGCAAGGGCCGTTTTTCCCTTTTGAAAGGCTTCACTGCAGCAGGTGGAAGAGGGTGTAGACTCAGCAAAGCATGCACGGGGAAAAGGCAGGGGGATGGGGGAAAACAAAGGTAACAGAGGCCCCTTCCAGGCTCAGCACCTACTTTTTTGTGTGAGTTGGGAGATCAGAGGAAAGAAAGCCAACGGAGTGGGTTGATTATCACAAGGGCAGAGGGGAAGGATGGGGAAGATGAGAGCTGGGAGACCCCCCCTGCTTCACCTCCTGCAGGGCATCTCCTCACTGGCCCCCTCATCTCAGGTGGAAAACCCACCTGGTTTAGAGCAGAAGAAAAGGACTCTGTAATGATGGTGTGGTGAAGCAAAAGACCTGTATAAAGCAAAGGAAGGGAGGAAAGGAAAAAAAAAAACAGCATCAAAGAGAGGAGGGAAGAATAAAAGCACTTCTTTGCTGATCCACAGCTGAGCTGGGCAAAGTTCTACAAGATAAATAACGCTGACATTACAAAGCTATGGTTAATTCATTTTTCTCCTTGTCACCGCTTCGGATAATTGGCCTATACAACAAATGTGGGGGAAGGAGGTTGGGGCTTTTTTTTTTTTGTCTCCTTTTTTTTCCCTTCCTGAGAAGTACAACCAGGATTAGACCGTGTGCTACACCACTGATAAAATAAAGAGAATGATCCAAAACACTCCAACTTTAATCCAGAGGAGTCAGCGGTGAATAGCACAAGTGCTGGAGGGTGAAGTGAGACCTGGTTGTCTCTATGGAAACTAAACCATCTCTAGAGCAAGGACTGACCTGGAGCCTTCAAGCAAGTTTGGCTTTGTCCAAGGCACTGTGTGGTGTCCACACTCCTCATTTCAGGGCGATTTCCACAGTAACTCAGTTTATTCACAATTCATAGAACCATTGAACAGTTTGGGCTGGAAGGGACCTTTGAAGGTCATCCAGTCCAACTACTACTCTGCAGTGAGTAGGAACGTCTCCAAGTTGCTCAGAGCCCCATCAAACTTGAATTCAGGCTTCTGGATTCAGGTGATTAACTTGGAATCCCAATGTTCTCTTCTTTGTGTAAAAGGACTTTCTGGTTGGGTGAAGGAAAGCCTGAAAATACGATCTCATGTATTTCATAGTGAGGAGGGACAGTCTTGAGTTATTTGATATGTGCCACCAACCAGAAGACACTGGCTTGGAGGTCTCAGAATACAAAGACAAACCAAGATAAAGGGAGGAGGCTGAAAATCAGCTCAAACACAGAGAAATCACGAGCCAATCAAAAAATTCAAATTTATAATAATTTTTCATCAGATGATTTTTAAGCCTGAGTCATGATTCAAACTCTGAGGAGTTCCACACTAGATGACCCCAGATGGCCACTGCTGCTTGATCAGTCCATGAGCAGTTTATAGAAGCAACCACCTCTTCAAACATGTTCCTTCTTATCAACCAGAAAATTGTCTCTAAGTCATCAAGGAGAAAAAAAGAAACAGCTTCTTTTCTCTCTGATCACGACAAAAGCATCTTTCCTTTAAAACAAATCATCTTCCATCTGTGAGAGACAACTCCACCAGCAAATACTTTTTGCTAAGTGCCTCATTCTCCTCATTTTCTGAAGGCCACGTGTCAGTTTAATACAAGGTCTGTGGGGAAACCCATTTTTATCAGGCACAGCATGTTGTGTCCCTGAGCAAGACTCATGGTGGGCAGCATTCAGGACCAGTTTAAGGGGTACACCATACATGTGAAGGTGGGGATTTGTTATCCCCCTCATTAAATCCAAATCTCAGTTAGATCCAAAGCCCCTCCTAAATGCATGGGTATTTCTACATTTAGGTTATGATTAAATATGCACAGAGAAGGGACAAAAATAGGTGGACCAGGCAACATTCCTGGGCTGCTTCAGGGATCAGATCCCTGCTGAGATAAGGCTCTGAGCACAACCAACCAAGGTGATTCAACTTGAACACCCATTTCTGGAAAGCATGACTCACTGTGACAGTAAATGAGATGTTTCCTCATCAGGTTAGTCTTCCCAACTGGGAAAACCATGACCCTTTGCTGGTGTAAATCCATGCAATGACTTCAATGGGGTCTTTTCTGATGTGTACCAGCTAAAGGTTTGGCTGTTTAATTGTGGTGCTGGCACTGCTGTGAGAATCACGGGCTGGTTTAGGGTTGGAAGGGACCTTTGAGACCCCCATGGGCAGGGATACCTTCCAGTAGTCCACGTTGATGGCCTTGGACACTTCCAGGGATGGGGCAGCCACAACTTCTCTGGGCAAACTGTGCCAGGGCCTCACTATCCTCACAGGATAGAAGAACTTCTTCCCAATATCCCGCCTAACCCTGCCCTCTGGCAGTGGGAAGTCATTCCCCCTTGTCCTGTCTCTCCATGGCCTTGTCCAAAGTCCCTTTCTTGGAGCCACAGGCAGGTCAGCTTTTTGCTGCTGGGCTGCATTCATGAGCCTTGGGGGAAGGCAGGTCAATGAGGGGTGGAGGAGACACCCAGCACCAGGAGTGGGGAAAGGCAAGGAAAAGTGGAAGGGAAAGACCCCAGACCATGAGTTCCATACCTGGAACTCAGCAATGCAGGGGAAGTGACACGAGTTGTGGTGCTACACTAAAATTTTAACACCATGAGGATGAGAGTGTCATTTCCTTACACATGAGGCTCTCAGTGCACAGCCTTGGAAATAAATCCATTTCCCCCCTTGCTTCTCCCATACCTTTAGCTTGCCTTTTTAAGCCAGAGCCATTTAAGAAACTTCAGAAACCCTTCAAGAAGTTTGTAAAGCAATTTATTGGGACTAGGATTCCTGTCCTCTATGAAACTGGATGACTGAGTCACCCTGGGCTTAAATGTGCAGAGCACAGAAGGAGCCATAAAAACCTTGAAAAGAATCCTGAACAGCCTCACTATGCATAAAAAAAAAATCACATTTTTATATCTAGCATTTAAGTGCTTCTAGGATTAGAAATAAATATGACACATCCTAATGCAGACCCGGTCCCTTGGATCAGAGAAATTCCACTTCTCCATCTCCTTGTGTCCCTGGATATAAAGACATTTTTAGGCCCAAGAAAATTTGGAAACCTGCCTGTCCTGAGCTATGGGAAGGATTAGTGTGAGAACTGAAACTGCAGACTTGGAGGCAGAGGAGGGAACTACCGACTTGGGCAGATTAGTTTCATTTCTGCGTGTCCTTGGCCGCTGAGGATGCACGAGAGTTTGTGGGGTCAGAATGACTTCAAGGAGGGGCTGGATGAGAAGGAAAGGGTCAGCTGAGCGTTGGATGGGCATGAGCAGGAGAGTGCAATTAAACCCCACGTGCTGCTTGAGATCCACCTTGGGGTTACCACCGACAGGGGATGGAGGAGGCGACAACTCCCTGCCCTTCACCGGCTCTTGCGCCATTCCAACCTTTTCTTTCCCCGCCGCCCGCCAGCTCTCCCTCCACCCCCCCAAAATCCCAAATGCCCAATCCCAGGCATCCATCCCCCACTCCTTCTCCTTCTGCCCCCATCCCCGAAGGATGGATGAGCTCGCCGGAGCAATCTGGCCCTTGCCGGAGAAAGTGCCGAGAGCCGGCAAGCCGGAGCGAGCGCGGCAAATCGATTGGACACGGGACATTACGGATGCGCCGGCCGCAGAGCGGCAGCTTTGTGAGCCTGAGCACACGTGAGGATTAGGGGCATTAACAAAGCCCCCTTAACCCACCAGCCTGCCCCAAGGTACAGGGGGGACGGGGAACGGGGTGGGCAGCCAAGGGGACAAAGAGGTGGCAGCGGGAAGTCACACACACACACCCCCCACCCTTACAAAGGAGCGGTGGCAATAAGAGGTCCATGAGACACGAATGCCACCTGGGACTGTGGAGCCACCGCGCTGCTCCTCGGGGCTCTGGGCCAAATTTCCTACCAGCACAAATCCCTCCGATGCCAAGAGAGTAACCCAAAGATGAATTGGACCCGATGGGGAGGGTTTGCTGCCTTTAGTTCAGGCAGGAGAGCGGAGCTGTGCCAGCTGGGGTGTCAGACTGCGGGACTCAAAAGGGCTTAGGCACCTAAATCTATTAGGTACTCCCAAAACAATAAAGTGCTTTCTCTGATTTTAAAGTCTTCTTTTTTTTTTCCCCACTTTTTTCCTTCCTGAAGGCAGCTTTGAGGACCTCTGTTTACTATTGTTCTTAATCGAAACATAACAGTAACAACTTGCAAGTGAAAGGGCCTTTTATGTTTCTGCCGAGGCTTTTATCTGCACGCATTTTTAGTAAGTGCTCTATCAAAATCACCCCGCCCACCACCGAAATTCGGCGGTCTCTGGACTGCAGAGCAGCAGCTGTGGAACAGTGTGCCAGAAAGCTGAGCAGCAGCCCAGGACAGCCAGGGAAAGGGAGTGGGGTGTGTGGCTGAAGCTGACAGACCACCCCCCAAATCAAGGCACTGCCTCATAGCAGACGGGTCAAGCAAAGAGTTCAGCAGCAAGAAAGTGGCCCAGGCATTTATACATTAGATATTAGGAAGAAAGTCTTTGCTATGAAGGTGGGGAGACCCTGGCACAGGTTGCCCAGAGAATTTGTGGCTGCCCCATCCTTGGAAGTGTCCAAGGCCAGGTTGGATGGTGCTTGGAGCAACCTGGGCTAGTGGAAGGAGTCCCTGCCCGTGGGGGAGGTGAAACAACATGATCCTTAAGGTTCCTTCCAACTTAAACCATCCTGTGATTCTCTGATCTTATTCAGCATCCTGGGAAAATGTCCCTGCTGCTGTTTTTCTGGGCTTTGAGGGGATGCTCCTCCTCAGCTGGTCCTGAAGTCCCTGGCTGCTCCCACCACGAGACTTGCTCATGGGCACAGGCAGCAGAACATCCTTCCCACGTGGCCATGTGTTGTCTGCAGAGAAGATCAGATTCCCACCCAAACAAGCACCTTCAGAGGATCTCCAGCCTGACCGCTGCCTAAGCAGTGTGGTCTTTCTATCCTGACACCACCCTCCAAGGAAAGGAAGCCTCACCAAGCCTGTCAGATTTCAAGGAGCATCTGGATGATGCTCCAGGTCATATGGTTTTGTTTCAAGCAGGTCTGTGAGGAGTAGGGTGTTGGAACTCAATAATCCTTGTGGTCCCTTCCAGCTTGAGACATTCTATGATCCTATGATTCTGTGAAGCGTTAATCCTGGGTGAGGAGGAGACTGCTCCAGCAGGACTAAAGGAATCAGGGATTTATGTAGTTAACCAGTAAAGGAAGTTCAGGGAACAATTTGTGGGGCAATAATGTGGCTGCTTGAGAGACATTTTCTGAAAGGTCCTAAATTTATGGGAAAGAATGAACAATTTCCAAGCAAGCAATGGAAGAGAGCACCATGGGCTGCTAATTGCCATTGCAACACTGGGACAGAGGGAGGGCACGGGGTGGTGTAGTGATGGAAACCCTAAAAGAGGATGGGGCCAGGGAAAGTGCAGAGCTGCAGCTTTTAGGGAGCATGAAGAGGATAGCGGAGTAATTAAGACATAGGGAACGAGGCCACAGAAATCAAGTTTTAGGTGTGTGGGTAGAGAGGAAGGGCCGTGTCTCTGAAGCTGCAAAAAGCTGGCTCTGTATCTGCAGCCACAGGAGAAGGTCAGATCCTGTGCTGGGACTGAGTGATGGTCAAGGTAATGACTTTGACCACAGTGCCTGAGAAAAGTGAGGCACAGAAAGCCTGAAAGAGAAACCAGACCATTTGCAGGCTGATATTTCACTGCTTTTCATTACAGACCCCAACCTGGGATGTCTTTAGAGAGACTTCCCACTGTCAACAAATGAAGCAAGTGGAAAAGAGGCAACCTGCTGAGGTGAGCTGTCTGCTGTCCTGCTTTAGAGAAAACCTTTTCGTTCCTAAAAAGGGAGCATGCATGTGGAGCCCCGTTAGAAAATAAAAAGGGGCCAATTCCCTCATATTAAGCCTGTTATTAGGCTCAGAATCAAATTAAACCACAGGACTTTTCACGAGCAAAGTGCTATTTTAAGGCTTATTAGACTATATTAGGATTGGCATAAATTTCCACTGACATAATATAGGCCTTTAATTGGATTTAAGGGCGAGGAGGCTGCATTAAACTAAAATCAGTCCTCACACAGGGAAATTGGGTATTCTCCTCACAACTCCTCTGCTTTCCCTTGGCGTGAATCCCAAGCAGCCGAGCAGGCTGGGTAACCCATTCAAATCCAGATGCAATTGCTTAGAGCCTCCTCTATCAATTTGATAAGCAAGCTGGCTGCCAAAACACAACACAGTCACCACTGCTGCTTAGCCAAAGCCTCGCTGCCATGGCCAGAGCTCTGGTAACTTTTGCAGCTCGGGCAAAAATGGCATTTTCTTGGACACAGTCTCTGCCTGCCAGACTTCAGATGAAGTATTTGCCCGGGAAAGGTTATAATAACAAAAATCTCAAAGCCAAGACCTTGACTTAACCTCCGAAGAGCTGACAGCATCAGAGCCACAGGCAATAATGAAAACATAACCCTGCTGGAAATGTGAGTCAGGAGTCCCTCCTTTGACCTGTTTTTTTTTCATGTGTCCCCTGATTAGACACGGGAGGGTCTCGGGAGCTTTGAGGGTCAGGGGCTCTCTGTGACACAGCCATGTGCAATCCCTCCTTCCCTCAAGAACCTGAGACGTGCACAGACAGCTCTGGAAGTCGTGGCATGAGATGGTTTGCACTCATCAGTCCCCAAGTCACCCTCCAACTGAAGAAGGAATTAGGCATTTTTATGTTGTGGTGTAAATGTCTCTCCTAAACTACCCACCCCTTGTGAGATACAGAGGCTTGGGAAGGAGAAAATGAAACCCACTTCAATATTGAGTGGGGCACACTGCACTTTGGGTTTAATAAAGGCACAGACTGAGGGAGCACTCACCCTGCACTTTGAGAGATGTCCCTTATTTGGTGCCTAATGGGCCACGAGTGGCTCTACCAAAAGAAGCCCCAAAGACACTGAGACACCTTCCACCACTGCTTTGTACATTGGTAATTGATATTATGAGCTCGTCCACAGCCTGTAATAACTTGTGGCAACTTTGTCAAACAAATACAGCCCTTTCCTTACAACACCAACCACTTCACATGTGGCTTGGTCAGAGATGGGGGTCTCATAAACTGATTTCTGCAAGCGAGAAGCAGTTTTAGTCTAAGTTCAGCCAAGCTTATGGATGCTTCAGGATCCATTCTTCCAAGGTCACAGAGCTTCTAGATAAGCTTGAGAGTCTTTTCTCTCCAAACCCACAGACTCTTAAGTTTTGGGGGATGCTCTCCAACCTTCCCTTCTGAACTTGCCCAGTCCCAAAGTCACCAGACTCATCTTCATTGCTAGTAGAATATTAAAAAAATGAAGGAGGTTGGTGCTATTCTTTGAAGACATTTCAAATGATGCTCCCATTTTTGAAAAGTAGATTTTAGCAGAAATTTTGTTCTGGCATGTTCCACATGAGTGGGTTTTTTGCATTATATATGTGTGTGTGTGTGTTTCTGTGTGTGTGGTGAGATGTGACATGTCACAGCTCTGCAGCTGCATCCCATTAGCACAAACACTGAGCTGTCCAAGATGGTGAGATTTTTTTCATCTGATGAAACAAACCTTATTCCTTTTCTGATAGTCTCGGGATTAGTTCAAGATGGATCTCGGAAGCTCAGACAGGCCAAACGGGGCTGATGGATTCAGGGTGGCAACCCAGCCCAGCACTGCTCTGGGGATTCCAAGCACAGACAAACCTTTTGCTCTTGCTCTGCTGCCACCTCCTTTGCAAGTGACCTCAGTGGTGACACTCACTCACCCCAGTTTGAGGTGTGTGGGACCCACTTGCCATGCAGGGATGACCCACTGGCCAACAAAAGCTCCGTGGGAGTAGCTGGAGCTGGACAAAAACCTTTGCTTTACACTGAGATCTCAACCTTTATTCATATCCATTAGAAAAGCCCAGATAACTTCACTGTGCATTGCCCAAAGAAACCAGGGAAAGGAAAACAAAGCTGGGAACCCCAACATGCTGCTGAGCATCAGGAATAAAGATGGTTTTGCTGGATGAAAGTCACAACTTAAAGGTGTCTCTGAGTAAACAAACCTCCCCTGTCCAGGTAACTTGTCTGCAACCAACAGAGCAATCTTTGTAATGCAGATGTCATGGAAAACATGACCTGGTTTGGGGAGTTATCTCTTAGTGGTTGTAGGAATCTCTTTTCACCTTCCATTTGGACTGGGAAAAGCTTGTTTGGGAGGTTTAGGAGGTTTTGGTGGTCGGTGCAACTCTGCAGCTGAACCACAGGTGGACCTGCAATGCTTTAAAGAAGTTTCTGCAATAAATGTTGGAGAAACACCATGGTGGAAAGACTGCACTGGCTCCAGTCTCAGCCCCTGACGGTCCCACATCCACGTGACCCAGTGAGAAACAGAAGACTGAAGTAGGAAGAGAGAGCACAAACTCAAATCAAGCAGTAGCTGGCTCCTCAGAGCATTCCTCTTTTGAATACTCCACATGAATCTGCACTTTCTGCCTCCAGATGGGACCCAAATACCAACAGCTCAGGCAAAACGCTGCCCTCATGATATTACTGAAGTAGCCAAAGTCAGGGGAATTCTAGACAGAAGATGGATTTTCCAGCTGTAGAGAAACTAGGTCAAACATTTGAACTTTTGGATGCACTAAACCTCCTCCAAGTGCCGTGCTGGTCTCTGCAGCCAGTTACTGCCAGCTGTGCCAGGGCCGTGCCAGCGCTGCCAGAAAGCTAAACCAAGCAGAGGGAGATGATTTTGCAATAACAGACAGCCTTAGAGATGCCTTACAGACGTGTTTCTCTCCTCCCCTGCCCTTGGATGCGATCTCAAGACCTTTCTGAAGCGTTGGGAAGAGACTTTTCCTCTATTTTGCAGCACGAATTCCGCCTCAGCAAGAAAATAGAGGCTGACTATGGAGAC
The DNA here is from genome assembly GCA_013400415.1 of Scytalopus superciliaris. Classification (NCBI taxonomy): domain Eukaryota; kingdom Metazoa; phylum Chordata; class Aves; order Passeriformes; family Rhinocryptidae; genus Scytalopus; species Scytalopus superciliaris. The sequence goes on from VXBX01006546.1 coordinate 46,061, forward strand.
ACATTTCTGTCAGTCTGTGGGCAGGTCTCTCCTGAGACACGGGAGAAGTCCCATTGCTTGGGGCATTTAGAGTTAGACTGGCCAAAGCTCCTGGGAGTCTCTGTGGGGAGGGAATCTCATCTCTGCCTCTGGAGAATGGAATAGACCTAATAAGCCTTCTCTGTGTCTGATTTCTCTGATCCTCTGATTAAAGTATGTTCATATCATTTGCATTTGAATTTGCTTTTATCCACCACCCCCACCCCCCCGATGCCAAAACATGTAGGCAGGCAATTCAGGAGATGATGTGTTTATGTAACTGCAAACTAGGTTTATAGCAGTTTAATTAGTAATATTAATAACGTCACCTAAGCTTAATGATACCAATTATAACACAGTAAATATTTCTTATTGGATTACAAGTAGCAATATTGAAAGATGAACTTTCATGCTCGGTCAAACTTTCTAAACATATTATTTAAAACGAGCGATAAGACAGTTTGCTTTTCACATGTGGATAGCTCTTTTAATCTCAAAAAGGGATAATTATTGCACATAAATATTTGCAGATGGGAAACACTGTCCCATTTGACAGCACCTCTCCTCTCCCTGCTTTTGCTTCTACTTATTGGGAGGGTAGAGTGGGTTACCCAATTGTGCCAAGTGAAAACATCTTTTTGATGCCCCAGAAGGGGATTATGAGCTGCTATGATGCTCAGAGGGAGAGAAAGGGTCAGAGATATGCAAGAGAGGATGATCAAGGTTACATTAATCTGCTTGTGATGTGCTGTATTCTTTTAGGAACTGTGGATGCAGAGAGGCCAGAGTTAGGAAAGACCCTCTGGGTCAGCTGGGATGGGTTTTTCATATGACTTCCACTTTGGCCCCAAGGCAGCTTTTGAAGGTGGCAGATGGAAACAGTTAAGACAACTGAGAGCTGTTTAAAATCCTACCAATAACACAGCCCCATCTCTCCCTGTACCATGTAGGATTATCCCTGTCTGGCCTCTCAGGACTACTCAGATCCTGCTCACTATTTTCTAAGCCAGGTGAATTTGTCCCACTTCCCATTCCTATGCCTGGTTCACCAGCAGCTATGGATTGGCTTTTTTTGGGTACTGGCAATGATCAAAATTGAAATCTTTGGGATAAGAGTTCTATTTAGTATCTTTACCAATGATCTGGACAAGGGGATTGAGGCCACCCTCTATATAAATTTGCAAGCAACACCAAGTTGGGTGGGAGTGTTGATCTGCTGAAGGGTAGGAAGGCTCTGCAGAGGAAGAATGTGATATTATGACAGGCTGGAATGATGGGCCAAGGCTGACTGGATGAGGTTCAACAAGACCAAGTGCCAGGTCCTACGCTTGGGTCACCCCAATCCCCCTGCAGCTCCAGGCTGGGGGAAAAGGGGTTGGGAAGCTGGAAAAGGCCCTGGGGGTGCTGAGAGAGCGGCTGGACACGAGCCCAGGGGTGCCCAGGGGGGCAAGAGGCCAATGGCCCCGGGGCTGTGCCAGCCATGGGGGGACAGCAGGAGCAGGGCANTAAAAAATTCTTCACATAAAGGCCTGTCCAGCCCTGGCACAGCTGCCCAGGGCAGGGGTGGAGTCCCCACCCCTGAAGGGATTTCAAAGCCCTGTGGATGTGACACTTGGGGACATGGTCAGTGGTGGCCTTGGCAGTGCTGGGGGAATGGACTCAATCTCAAAGGTCTTTTCCAACCTAAATGATTCTATGATAGGATCCTTATTATACAAAATGCTATAATAGAAGCAGATTGGCTACATCCTGACTGTGCTTCCTCAATATTCTCCTCCTGAACTTGGATTTACTAGAACTACCTACAGAAGCAAAAGACCCTTCCAGTTTCCAGCAGGGAGATGCTCTTTAGAATTGCTCCAGAAGCAGATGAGAATGTAATTTTCCTGCTGTTGCTCTCTGGTTCCTTTCACATCACTTTTTCTTCCCTGAGAACTTTCACATCCCGCTTTTCTTGCCTCAATCAACACTCCCCATGGCACTCAGCTCAGCAACAGGAGCAGACCTCGCTTCCACTTCTCTTATGGGAACTGGGGGGTAGTTCAAGGAAACTGTCCCAGGAAGAGTGAGGAGGGGAGTCCTACATGGGGTCTGTTGCCAGTGTAGTTATCAGAGCGCTGGAGAACACACAGCTCGTGGGCCTAGCTGGAAACCACGTCCTCGGGTCACAGTTTAAGACAAGGCATTGTGCATCACCCTCAGGAAGTGCCATTGATGACAGAGAAAGCTGAGCTTACTGCTGTGCAAAAAATGACAGCTTTTCGAGGGCTAAAATACAGAGCTGGGAATCCCTGCCTTAACACCACCACTATGAAAGCCAGCAGGGCCTGCAAAGAAACCAAGGGATGAGAGGAACTCCCAGCTCTGGCCTCTCATGGCAATGCCTCTGCTACACACAGGACATTTTTTCTCTCTCTGATTACTGGGGTTTTTGATGTTGCCATCACAGAAGTGTGCAATGAGGGAACTGCAAGAAGAGCACGAGGGTCTGTGGAGGAACAGGAAGGGGTAAAAGAGCAGAGGGTGGGAATATTTCTCTATCTGCAGCCTCACCACATAATTTACAAGAGGGGGCACCTCATCATAAATAACCCAGAGCTCCTGGGAACAGTGACCTAATCAAGATGTATAATTGCACGCCTTATCTAAATGAAAGCATCATTTCAGAAATGATAATGTGCATCACCGTGGATTCAATTGCTATAGAGTTCAGCACTGAAGGGTAATTATAATGTTTAACAAATATATTCCCTTTGGGGGCCTGTAGTTAAAGATATCATGTCCTGGTTTCCCCTCCTGATGCAAGTCTACCACTGAATTTTGAGGGTTTCCACTCCCTTTTGAAATTTCTCCTTGATTTCCCAAAAACAGTTGGCTCTTGTCATGTCCACGCTGGCTTTTAGGAAGGCGAGGGGCTGAGATTACAGGGAGAAGGAAAAAGAGTTGCCTGAGAAACAAACCAAGGCAAAAAGGAGGTTCTCAGAGGCAAGAAGAAGCCACCTTACCCTTCCTGCTCGCTTGGCATCAGCCAAGAGACTGACAGCTTTGGCTTAAAGGCTGTGACCAGGCTGCTGCCACCCTGCAGGGAAGGATGTTCCCCCCTCTAACAGCCCCTGCTGCCTGGATATTCGACCTGATTCCTCAGAAAACCTTCCTGTTCATTTGCTCCCCTTCCTCCTGCTGGTATCCCTCTGGATAAAGCCTGTCCCTGAGAGGAGGAAACACGGCTCACATCCCTCCAGGTTGGTCCCGTGCATAATCGATGCGCTGCACCCAGCGGGAGGGAAGCTCTGACACACACAGGTGCTTTTTATACGTATGCATTATATTTATTTTCGATATTTAAGCGGAAGAGGGGCATAAAATAAGCAGGAGCACAAAACAGCTTCAGAAAAGGAGATACTAAGCAGGCCAGCAGCTTTTAGCCTGGAGAAGAGAGAAGAGCTGAGGTGCCCATGAAATCACAGATCAGAGACGGGGAAGAGCAAACTGCTCTTTGCCTTCCCAGCACACAGGAAGGAGGGACCAGGCAGAGGCACCAGCAGGTTGAAGGCAAAAGAAGGGAAGTGCTTTTTCATCCATTGTATAATTAAATTAAATGACTGGTCTGGCAGGATGTCAGGCAGGCCAAAATAATATCAGTGAAGTGCGAAAAAAAATTAATTAAAAATCAGACGATTTGAAGGAGGACGGGCCCATTAAGGGCTGTGAAACACTGCTCAGGATATAACCTTCACCTCAGGAAGTCCCTACACCACTAGCTGGAAGTCCAGAGGATAACCAGGACAAGGATTCCTAAGCACATGGTGTTTTCCCTGTGCATTCCCAGCACGCTGCTCCAGGGACCACAGTGCAGGTTGTGCACATCAGCTGCTCACCACCAACGGGACCCAATCACCAAGAAAGATGCACAGCAACACCAGAAGGCACCTGGGGAGAGCACTTGGAATATGTGCTGCCCAAGGATGCTCCAGTTCTCCCTCAGGGGGGTAAGTTGCTCCATGGAGATGCCTTAGAAAACATCCTGCAGAGAGACCACCCCAGTGAGCCCCTGCCGTGCCCTGAAAGCAGGAAAACAACCCCAAAAACGTGTGCTACTGCTGTGGTGTCCTGCTGGGAGAGCGGGCTTGTCAAGGCATGGATGAGCTCAGGTCATGGGATGAGCTCATGGAAAAGAAATACTTTTTTTATCATTATTATTCCTTTTTATTTTTTTTTTTTTTTTAGTTCATACATGATGGATGAATCCAGCAAGAAAGACAATCTAGTTTAGAGACAGATCTGTCAGCTGCAAAATAGCTGATCCTGCTTTGGGTTATTAGTTGGGAAAACAAAATTGAGCCAGAGCTGTATTTTGAGAATCTTTTTAAACCCACATTAATAACAAAAAAAAAAAAAGAAAGACAGAAAGAAATCAGAAGGAAACAGAGTGAGAGGAGATCTTGGTTAGATGAATAATTTTTGTGTCGCCTCCAACACTCTGATTAAAGCTTTGGTGCCTAAATCAAAGATACCAACAGCAACCTTAAAGGGAGACTGAAAACAATTTTGTGTGCTGCCATTTCCCCCTCTGCCTGCGTTTCATTATACAGAAAGTTTTATTTTGTCCTCTTTTGATCTTTGAAAGCAAAGAAGCAAGAGGGAGGTAGGAAAAATAAAGCCACAAAGAAAAATTTGACACCAATCTTGTTTGCTTCCTTCTCCTTGCCTGCATCGATAACTCAATTGGATGAGAAGTGAAGCGCCAGCAGAAATGAGCTGAGCACAGGCACCAAATGAAAACCAAATGCTGGGCTGCAAAAGCAATATTTCCAATCACATGGAATTACTGGGCTGGCTCCCCTCCCTTCCCCCAGCACAGCACAGCACAGCACAGCCAGGCTCTTGAGGCCACCAGTGCAAACTTGATCTGCTTCAGAGGGGACAGGGACACTCTGCCCCTCGGCGTTTCTTGGCAAGAGACCAGCAGCTCTTGGGAGACCAAAACCATTTCTGAAGGATATAAAGCTTCAGTCCCAGTCTGGAAGAAAAAGGGATGCCTGAGGCCACTTGCATTCCGAGCTCTGCTGCCACAAGTGTTGGACAAGTCACACAATCACAGAGTGATTTGTGTTGGGAGGGACTTTAAAGATCATCCAGTTCCGACCCCGTGCCATGGGCAGGGACACCTTTCACCAGAGAAGGTTGCTCCAAGTCCCATCCAACCTGGTCTTGGACACTTCCAGGCTCACAGCACCATTCTCTACATAGAATTATAGAATAGTTTTAATTGAAAGGAGCCCCAAAGATCATCTAATTCCAACCCCCTTGCTATGATCAGGGACACCTTCCGCTAGACCAGGGTCACACATAAGTCTGTATTTGCAAATTAGGAACTGTGACACCCCCTCTCTTTTATTAAACCATCCAAAACCAAATGTAAGCTGCTTAACAATGGGAATTCTGAAAGTGTTTAGCCCTAACCCCCCCAAAAAACCAATCAGGGAAGATTTCTGCTTTCAAAAGCCCTCCCTTTTCTCTCCTTAATCCTCAGCAATGGATGGCACAGCACTGGCTTCTCAAAGCCAAGGTGTCCAACCAGTAACACATCAACTCATTTCAACTCAGCTGCCTTTGGATAAGGGTTCTCTGTCCAGATATCAAGGCCCTGCAGGGCCAAGGGTCACTGCTGGCACACACAGGAGGATGAGAGTGATCCTCCACTCCAACCCCATCCTCCCACGGCTGCTGTCATTCCTGCTCTCTCCTCTTCCCAGATGCTCCTCTCCCAAGTTATGTGGTCGCTCTCTGGTGTCTCCCAGCCATCCAGCAATCCTAATCCTAGAGATACATGGTCCATAAGCATGTCCTAGTCTGAATGACAAATTGAATGCTACAATTCAAAGGGGAGGACCTTCTTACACACCCAAGTACCTGCCTGTCCAGTCCAGGAGGTTGTGTGAACATGTCCTGCAGGTTAATGCCTTCCTGAGGTTGGGTTTCCTATTTTAGGAAGGTGAGTAACCCTAAAATGCCAAGTTAAACACCACAGTGGCTGAACAAGAGTCTGTATTTCCCCAAATATGCACATTTTCCCATCAGTGATTGAATTTGCAATCCACAGAATGGACAGAGACTGACCCAATCCTTCCCACCATCTATCCAGGCACACATCCTCCAGTAACACAACCCCTTCATGCCCCACCAGTGCTCAGCAGCAAGAACCACAAGCTTCTGGCACGTTTGTCTTCACCTGATCCAGGGTCTGAAAGGGCAGCCACTGGTGCCACATCAAAGATAAAGGGATGTCCTCGGTTTTTTTAACTTTGGCTTGTGATCCAGCATGGGGATTATCCTACCCAAAACCCACCCCACAGTGCTGACTGTGTGTCACTGGAGTCTGGGGACTTGTCAGGCTTGGAAGTGGAAGGATTGGAGTGATGGAAAGTTGAGTGATCACAATACAGTGATTTCTTGGGGTTCGTGTGACGCCCGGGCAGCACGTCTGGGGATTGTTTGTATGTGCCTGTGTGGAGGGAGGGGTGGCAGTGGAAGGAATCCATTAGCATTTTGGGCCTTGCATATTTATGCTCCCAAAGACATGGAACAAAAAGGAGACACACCAGGGAGCCCTGGTGTGAGCCCTCTGACACCCCCAGCTGCTCCGTGTGCTGGTGATCAAACCCAGCCAAACTCCCATGGCTCGGGACATAGCAGGTCACCTCTCGTTCTGGGAGCCTTCCCACCCGTGGGAGTTTCTCCCACTTCGTGAAGTGCACCTTTGGTGCAATTTGATTCTCTGATTTCTCATCACACCCGAAGCGAGCACAGGGAGTAGGTAATTCTTTTATTCCATGCAGCTCCTGCTATTATGCAGAGGAATGATCTGATGTCTCTGAGCAACCCGTGTTCCTCCAACCTGTCCTCAGGTGGTCATATCTTGAAGAAGACCCAGCCAAGCTCCACAGGGAAAGGGATGCAACACACCAGAACACAGAACCCAACTCTAACATTAAGAGTTCATTCCCTTGGCTTTTCTTTGGGATAACAGCCTGGAGACTGATACAGGACCTGGGCAGGGGAAGTGTGCTCAGAATCATGGGATAACAGCCCAGGAGTCTGACTCAGGACCACGATAGGTGTGCTCAGAACATCACAGATCCTTAAAACCACTCCAATATATTCTCCTCTCCTTTTCATCTCTGGTCTGTTAGGAAGTTCATTAGAAAGGAAAAGGAAATGACCCTGCACCCTAATAAGGTCTTATGGACCTTGCAAGGGAGCACTGAGGTCTCTCCAGGAGCTCTAGCAGAGGAAGAAGCAATTGTCTCATTAGTTTCAGTTGTATGTTTGTTTTTCTGACCACTGCTGCTCCTTTCAAATCTCATCTTCCCCTCAGGCAAAAATCACTTGCACAGGCTGTATTAAGCTTTTCACTAAGTCTCCTCTTTGATTACAATTCCCAGCAAACCACCAGGGTGCAAGAAACATAATTAAATACCTTGCTTGCTCTGTAAACAGTCGATCCCCAGAGAAGGCAACCCATGACTCCCCAGATGGGCTACCCACAAAAAGTCTCCCCAACTTCAAGGTGAGACCAGAGAAGCATTTCTGTCCCTGAGACATGATCTCACCAGGCCATGCAAAATGCCACTAGTGGAGTAACCCAGAAAGGATAAAAGAAATCGTTTCAGAGATAAGTGACTCGACACTGATAAAAAGTAATAACTGTGCAAAGTGTGGAGCCAACACACATTCCCTGCCCTGAATGCATCGCTTTGAACATAAAACTCATCAAAAGCTTTCAGTTTTCATACAATTTCTTCAGAATGCCAAATCTAATATCTAATCTGCTCACAAAGACAAAGCCCTGGGAGTGGTCTAAGAAGGAGCACAGATGTAGCTCAGGAATGGTACAACACCCTTCCTCAGCAGAAGAAATGAAGAAGGACATTAAGAAACCCTCTTCAGACTTTACCTATCTGGAATGGTGCCTGGGAATGGCAGCGCTTTCCCTGCTGCTGCCTCCAGAGAGCCTTCCCACAGCTCCCAGCTAACACAGCCATCTCGGGAGGATAATTAAAGCAACAAACTCGAGGCAGGAAGGGCTGCAGGGATGTTCTCTGGCTCTCCAAAGACTGGGGGCATCAAGTACATGATTTTAGGGAGTTTTGGTGATTTCTGGCATTCTATGAGAGAAGGAGATAGGGAAGAAAAAAAGAAAGACAGAACCCTCTGGCTTTATGGAGGAAGTTCAGCAGGGAAGTGTTCATCATGCTGTTGGGGAGATGAATTGTGAAGGCTTTTCACTTCCATCTGCAGCTTTCCTCAGTCAGTGGCAGACAGGGACCGTCCCCCTTTCTGGAATGCTCCACCTCACTCTCATCTAAAGAAAATCTGCTGGAGTCCAACTTTTTGAGAAGAGCCAAGACTGTCAGAGGCCTCTTGACTTCCCAGGAATGTGTCCAAGTGGGCACAGGCCAGGACAGAGAAGGGGACACCAGCTGTGACCATGAACATCTGACCACGTGGAGCCCTGAAAGAGTGGAACCCCAAAGCTCCCACCATGAAGAGGATGTCACCTTCAGCTCCAAGGAGCACCTTTCTCAAGCCTACCAGAAAGAGCCCTGTTGTACTTTCAGAGCAAACCAGCTCAGGGGCACGACATGCCTGGATGAGCGTGAAGTCCAGGTGTCCACATGGCAAAACCTCACTGAGCAACATCTTCAAAGCTATGAAAATGTGGAAGCAGAAGGAATTCAGGCACAACACCCAAGACCAGCTTCTCTCCTTGACATACAAGCCCACTTTGCTCTCCCACAGGTCACCTTCTTCCCTTGGGGAAGGCGGGTTGCACAACCCATCAGTGCTGGGGATGCCAATGGGAGCCTTTGATGCCATTGTGCTAATTTAAAACTTCTAGGGGGCCTTCATTAAACAATAAAGCATTTTAGAGGATATTGTCTTTAATTGCCTTTTTAGCTGTTGCATTAAATAACTAGACACCCATATGGAATTGGGGGAGGGGGAAGCCACAGTAGCATAAAGGAAAGCAGGGAAATGTGAAACTTTCATGTGAGATAAGACCCTCCTAACACAGTTATTATATCCCTCTGCAGTCAGGCGGTCTCCTGGTTTTAATAAAATCTCATTTTCCTTAAATTTTCCCATGTGGCCAACGTATTATGTGTGGAGTTTAATGTAGCAGGATATGATCTAAACTTAGACTCAGGTGGTCTGGGCCCTCTGGAACAGACGGGATGGATTGTCAGGCCCTGATGGGGAATATAAACAGCAATAGAAAGCACTTCCTTTTTATTATTTTTTTTTCCTTTCCCTTTTCCAAGATCTGAAAAGACTTCACTATATTCAATTAATGATCCTGCCAGCCAGCCCAAATCAAAGAGACATGCATGCAGCCATGCAGGGGTGGGCTGTGAGGGAGGGAATATAATCAACACTCACTTGTCTTTGTTGCAAATAACAAAGAGATTAAGATTTAAAAAAAATAGGCATCAAGATTTTGCAAATGATTGATTTGTGTGTTTTGGCTGGATTTTGAAATTATTTTTATTTTTCAAGAGGATCTGGTTTTGTAAACTTCTCCAGCTCTATTCCCTGCAGAACTCCTTAAGGTTTTCATTAGGATAGGGATATCACGTTCATTAGGATCACTGGTCCTGATGAATTCATTTCTGTTGTCACATACTATTCCATAAGTGGATTTAACTCCTAGTTCCAGGGGTGATCCTCTGTCACACAGCATCACTCACCACATCTTGGAGAAAGAAATATTCCTGAAAAGGGATGTGTTTCAGTATAAAGAAACATTCTCTATCACAGCTCCGCTCCAGAGCACTGGGGCATTTTGGTTTGGGGGTTTTTCTTGCTTTTTAATTAAAGAGGTATTCCATTAAACTGTGTGTTCCTAAGAGCAGCTCACCAAGAGGAATTTCCAGAGCTCCAGCAGCACCGAAGCAAATTCTTTGTTCTGCTTGTAAAGCTTAGTCCAGCCAACTTCTTCTTTTATTTGCAACATTTCCTGCCCTGTGCTGTTCCTCCACACGGTTCCAGAAGGCACAGCCAGGTTGTTGCTGCAGAAGGGAGACCAGAGGGGGCAGCTAAAGAAGACAGAATGGATCTGTGGTGCCCTGCTGAGCATCGATTTAGCCATTTCTGGCCGTGGCTGGAGCTTTCCAAATATAGGATCTCACAGCCAGAGATGCCCGGGATTAACTGGCACGACTTCCTGGATCTGCATCGACTGCTCAGCCCAGTCAATGTCAAAACAGCTCCCTTTCCCACCCCAGGACACGTTGCTGCCTGGAGAAGGAGCCCACTCAGAGCCTGCACTGCTTTCTGTGGAATAACTGGGATCAGGCTGATGAATACGGGCACAAAGGAAATATCCGAGCAAGGAAAGGTGACACATCCTGAGCACCCAACTGTCTGCCAGCTACTCTGACCACAAAGCATGTGGCAAACCTGAGGGAACTTTGATCTCCTCTATACACCCAGCAAGACCCTGTCCTGCACCTGAGGGTGGGGAATTTCAGACCTCTAGAACAGGCTGAGTCGCTAAAAGAAAAAAAAAAATCCCTTCTGAAACTGTACTGAAAAAAAAAATAACAAAAACAGGATGAAGAGGGAAAAAGAGATCTCATTACATATTTAATTTTAAAATCTATCAGCTATTAGGGTATTTATGGACTGATTACCTGTCAAATGTTATGGTTTAAACCAAGGCTGCTCCTGAGTGCTGTAATTAGCAACCTGGTCTAAAGGAAGGTGTCTTTGCCCATGCTAGGGGAGGGGTTGGAATTAGATGGCATTTAAGATGCTTTCCAATTCAAACCACTCCATGATTCTAATGGCCATAAAGGAGATACAGGGTGAGGAGTATCCTTGTGTGGAAGTATTCAGAACCTGCCTGGGTGTGATGCCGTGCAACCTGCTCCAGGTGAGCCTGCTTTAGGACGGGGGGTGGAGCAGATGGTCTCCAGAGGTCCATTCCAACCCCAAGCATTCTGTGATTCCATGAGGCAGAGAAGGGTTAAATGTCAGGGTCTTTAGCGGAGGATTCAGCTCTTGTGTCCTGCTTTCAGTGTGACTTTTCAGTAAGCCAGGAGGCTTGTAGAGGGAGCAGATCGCTGCTGAAAATCCAAGGTGTGTTACCCTCAGAAATAAGGTTAATTTGAGAGCTCCCTACACCTCCAGTTGTTTGCTCCTGAGCATCCTCCTGTCCCAAAACCATCACCTCCACCACTGGTGGAGCTGCAAGAAGGGGAACCCAGAGGGTGCAGAAAACAAAGCCTAAAATACCTTTCAAAAGCAGAACCACAGCCTTAATAAACAGCTCGACTTGTTCAGCCTGGAAAAGAGGAGGCTGAGGGGAGACTTCATTGGGGTCTGCAGCTTCCTCGTGAGGGGCAGCACCAATCCCTTGTCCCTGGTGACACCAGTGACAGGGAACGGCTGGAGCTGTGTCAGGGGAGGCTGAGGTTGAGTATTGGCAAAAGGTTAATTACTGCAAAACAGGAACCCTCTGGTTTGTGTAGTTTATACCCATATTGTGCTTCTGTAAATGGTCCTGGTCAGCAACAGATGGGACCTTTGGGGACTCATCAAAAGCTATGGATATTTTACATCAGAGCTGGGAATTGCACCTTGAACTCCTAAATTGCAGCCCAAAGCATTAACCAGGGGCTCATCCACTTATATTAAAACAGTGGAAACATTGCCTCCCTGAGGACTTGTCTTTTGGAAAAACTCCCTGCCTTTAAATTCACACTCTGTTACGCTCTGGAAGAATGTTCATGTGTCAACAGCTAAGCAGAATGATTAAAGATAACCGCTTTCTATTCCCCTGATTGTAAAAAATAAAGAAAGAAAGAAAGAAAATAACTATAATCGTATCAGACAAAGACAACCTTAAAATCCCTTTTCCCATTTCCTACATGAATAGACACAATGGGGTATCCCAAACCCACGGCACTCCCTCCCATCAACCTGCTGAAACAACTCATTCTGACTTTGCTCCGGTCTCCAAATACATCTGGAAGAAAGAAACCCCTTTTTGAATGAGCACCTTTCAAAGCCGTGTCAAGTGAACGCGGGCTTTGTGACCGAAGGGGCGTCGGGCAAGATGCAACTCATCAAGCCTTCGAATGGAAGGCTTAGATGTGAGGCCCGGGGGGCTGTTTTGCCTTCCAGAGGGTTCCGATCAATCTCAGATAACGCCGAACCCCAAGAGGGAAAATTAGTAAAAACCGGTCAACTTGATCTCCCCGTCTCGCAAGAGCACGAGAGCTAATCTCCCTTAATCTAATTCAATGGACTCGGTTTAACATCCCCTGCCCTTTCATTCTCCGGGCGGGAATAGCAAGGGATGAAACGAAGCCCTTTTGGGCTCGCTGACGGTGCAGCAGGTCGAGCATCGCCCCCTCCTCTCCCACCCACAAAGTGCCACCCCAAACGGTGCTCTCCCCCAGCCGTCTGAGGTTTCTCCCCACCCGGTAAACAGGGAACCCACCTTTTCTTTCCCCTGCTATTGCACCCCACGCTTTTGGAGGCTCCAAGGGCTAATTAGCTGCCTTGATTGGAGCAGGAAGGGCGGGACAGAGCCCGGAGTGCTTGCTCTTCATCAAGCGTGAATGTCAACAAAACCTCGCTTTCCTCTTTCATGAATTTTGAAAGAGGTCTTTCTGGTTTCTGTTTGTTTTCTAGATTTTTTTTCTTTATTTGCTGCGTGTCTTCCTCCTTTTCCCCGGGGATTTTCTCGGAAGGGAAATGGTAGAGTTTTATTACAGACCTGTGAGTCTGATGGTCCAAAGCCTTCCTCCTTGCCATTTGACCCCATATAAAATGATTATAAAAGCTTTCCGTGTGACACCAACCCTACAGCAAACCCCCCCAAGACAGAACATGAGCAAAGAGTGCACACAACCCCCAAATGCAGCAAAGAAAAGAGCTGAACTAATTCCAGGGAAGAAGAAGAAAAGGGTAATTTCACTTCCAGGGGCCGGGAACACCCATAAATGTTTAACAGGAGTTAAAGCCAGCGATGAGGACATCACCTGGACGAGGCAGTCTCCGCATCACGTTCTAATGAGCCATAAATGATGAGAGACTTGTAAACAGTCAGGCTGTGAAATTGCACGTTTGGCATCTGAATTTACTCTCTCTGCAGTGCTGGGATCGAGCACTTCGTGCACACTTTGTTGTGCACAAGAAGATGAGCCTGACTGATTTCAGCTCCTTTCAGGGTCTTATTCCTACAGATCTGAGCTGGACTATTGTGAGAGTTTTCCAGACCTGCAGAGGAACATTTTGATTCCAGATAAAAAATCTTGAAAAAAAGGATCAGGAAGATTTAAGAGACTTTATAAACCCATGAGTTTTCTTTAAATCATGCCAAAGTATGTTTTTAACTTAAGACTATCTGACAGCATGGAGATATATTTTTACTGCACACAAAGCCCTCATTAGGAGAATTTCTCCACTTAAGAATTTGGCTTTTGCTTATGATTGCTTCTTAATATTTCTTTAGAAAAACTGATCCCATCGTTATTCTTCATTTATCACCCTCTTTCATTACAAATATCAGTGAAGTGGCTCCCCCTACACACACACTTCTCCCATTACCCCTTTTTTTTCTATTGCCCTCTCTCTGTTTATTGATTACAGCAAGAGCCAATCCATTTTTTCTCCCCCCCCCCCTTTTTTTTTTTTTTAATGGATATATATCACTGAGTCTTACAGCCACAAAGAACAGGCATTTTGAAACTGGTCTGAGCTCCACATGCTGAGTGGGCCAACAAGGATTTAATTCAAAGGCTCCTAGAATCAATACTAGCCTTTGACTTGTCCTTATTTTATCCTTGTTGATGGTTGATGTCTGTTGTCAAAACTCCTGGAAGGCGTCTGCTGTGATTTGCTATAGTGGCTGTGGAGACTTTAATGAGCAGAGTCGTTCTTATATTTGAGATCACCTTCAAAATCCATTACCTAGTCTCACTAGAGAGATCTTGGAAATCTTCCACATGGAGAAACAGCCAAACACCTCCTGTTGCACTGGTTTCTCTTTTCAGGTGGGGGTTATCCGTCCTTAAATTGGCCACTTTGCAGCCCACAGCTCTCCTGAGCCACTCTCCCAGCACAGAGGAGATGTGCGGAGGGTTTTGGGGTCACCCGCATCCCTCCGAGTCCCAAGACAAGCTGCCTGGCCCGCATTTCCCATTTGTCTGCTGGTTTTCACAGGAATATTTCAAAGCGCATCCCAAACTGACAATGAGCCATTATCTTCACTGCTCTACCCGGGAGAGGAATCAAAGGGGAAGATTTGCCCCGGGAAACATCCTTTGGTGAGTCACACGAGCCACAAAACCCCATTCCCAGCTCCCGGTTTAGCAGCACATCCCACTTTACAGGAGTTCGTGTGAAACAAGAGGACTAAACCCATTCCCAGTCCTGCCTTTTATTCAGATTGAACAGCTCCAGTTCTGATAGAAGCCCAGGGTGAGATCGGATCTTTATCACCCTATTTGGGTGTGGAGCTCTGAGCAAACTGAGAAGCCACATCCTTTCCGGCAGTCCCGTTCCAGCTGAGCCATAAAACCTCTCCCAGCAGCGCTGTCCACGAGCCATCCAGTTCGCTGAATGGGTGCATTTCATGTCATTTACCTTCTGCTTAATCGTTCTCATGCACACGTTAATTGTCCTCCTACACGAGCAGGGTACTAATGGGAGCTCAGATAACCCCTCCATCCTACTTTACATGCCGGTTCACGCTTTCCCTTATTTTAACTGGAGCCGTTTTTAATTCCAGTTAGGAAATTGATTATTCACACTCTTATTTGCCTTCCGTAAGAAGAAAGCACGAGGAGCACGAGAGGAATTGTAAACGCTTAGGTTGGGGCCAGAAATGGAAATCTTGCATGTCGATGTGGGTGTGTGGACGTGTGGTGAGCAGGAAAAGTGCCCTTATTGTGTTCCTGATCAATATTTGGGATGCTTTTTGCAGCAAAGGTGGTGAGGCCGGGTCACCAAGGCATGGGGGATGCAAGTCTTTTCAGGCTGGCAGAAGGGCTGAAGGCAGGCTGCAGGCAATCAGAGAAAAGAGTCTCAACCCAGCACTTAAAGCCTCGACAACATCAGGGTTTGCCTGGTTTCTACGTGCAAAACCTGTGTGTGTCTCAGGGGTCCTGGAATTTTAGGATAGCAGCCCAGTTTGGGAACTCGGGGCCAGAAGGGGAAATGCAAGTGGAGCCGAGCACCACGTGGGTCAGTGGAAATGGTCATGGAATCATAGAATGGTTTGGGTTGGTTGAAGATCATCTAATTCCAACCCACCCTGCCATGGAAGAACACCTCCCACTAGACCACGTTGCTCAGAGCCCAATCCAGCCCAGCCTTGAACACCTCCAAGGTCCCCTGGCCTTGGGTCAGCGGAAGGAAAACGTGAGGCTGGTTTGTTCTCAGCTCCTGATGGTGCTTTGTTTATGAGCAAGTGGGTGTTCAAGTAGATATGCTGGATCCCAAAGCCCTCAGTGATCCCGTCAGGCCTCCTAGCCATGTCTAAAAACACTAAACTCAGGCTCCACGGAGCTTTTCTTCATCTGAGCTGGTCACTCCCCTCCCTCAACAGCCAACAGAGGAATGGACAATTCTGGACACCATCCACCTGAGCTCCTTCAAATGGGATGAGATGGTTTGCTGTTCAGAAATGGCCATTCCTCTCCAGGTACTACAAAGGTATGGGATGGCCACACCCTGTGGAGGCACCACAAGGCTTATGGAGACAATCATGAGATCTCTCCCAGGGCATTGGAGCTTTTCTAAGGGGGTTACAGGAAGCAGAGGGAGGCAAAAGGATCTGCTGAAAAACACACAGCAAGAACAGATTGCAGCTATGGAAGGCAAAAATATGCTGGGGACGTGGTTGGGAGGCAAATATCCAAAGAAATCCCCCCAAACAAAAAACCCAGGTGGCTCATTTAAAGCTGTAATTTTGGGTCTCCTCAGTTTCCATGTCCTTGTGCAGCCTGAAGTCTCCAGACATTCACCCTCCCTCATTATATGTCACAGCCAGCGGCAGGAAATAGGACATCATGTTATTGTCTGGCAAATAAGGAAAATTGGCGAATTCTCTCACAAATGAGGGAAATTGTGATTATCTGGGAAATTGGGGGCTGTTGTTCCTGGAGCAAAGGAGGACACACAACCACAGCAATCACTAATCTTAGCTGGTATCTCTTCTTTTTTTTTTTTTTTTTCAGTAGTCTTCTATTCCTTTTTTATTTCTGCTCTTTTCTGGGGGTTGATAGATATACCAGCAATCTCTGCACGGTCTACGTTCTTCTCAAATAAAAAGCCTTCAGTAAAAAGAAGCTGTCTCGGTGCTAAAAACAATAACAATAATAAGGAATGAAGCTATTTTAGGCAGACAGTGCTTGAGTGGCTGTTAGAAAAACCTAGAGGAAGGATCCAGAGCCTGGCTCTGTGTTCAGTGTATGGGCAGTCCTGGCTTTCTCTTGCACACCTCATTCCACTGAGGTCACATCATCAGGCTGGTTGGATGATGCAGACAAACTCCATCCATGGGCTAAGAAAACACCCAAAAAAAAGGATCTTTTTTTCTTTCTCCTGACCTGCTTTAGACTCCAAAGCAGAGCAGTGAGTTAGAAACCAGCATTTTGCACGAGCCACTATCCTGTTACTTCATCAATGGCCAGACACGCTCCGATGAAGTAACAAGAGCAGCAGAGTCCAGATGCATCTGAGATAGGCCGGGGGTGCCCCCTGTGCAGAAGGCAGCAAACCCACTCAGGGAGCCTGGCAGGGGCAGCAGCATCTTCATTTCAACCTGCTTTCTGCTTTTCTGGCCGAATGCATCGGGAAATTCCGTTATCAGAACGGAAATGTTTGGTGCCTCTGAACTGGAACCGCGTTCCTGATCTGATCGACCATCAGGAACCAGGCTTTGCTCAGGATTTCTCAGGCACCTTCAGGTCTCTCTGTTAAGCCAGAGGAGACTAAAAGTGGCAGAACTCCTGGAAGCTGGGGGGGGGATTTGAGAGCTCCTGCAGTGCCGGGAGAGTGAAGACCTTCGCTGAGTATTTGCAGAGCACTTTAAGCTCTGGTTCTAGTAACTTGATTTTTCAAGCAAACTAGTTGAGGACCCCACTAAATGCTCTTTCCTCCATCTCTCAGCAACAAGTGCCAAGGATATTACCTACCTAGCCTGTCCTTCCCTTCCTGTTCCCCCCAGGCCATGCATTGCTAAGACCCACTGGGATGAAATTATTCAAATGCGGGCTAAAAATTTAAAAAATCAAATCTGTTTTCTTCAAATAGTTGTGGTTTGGAACCCCCAAATTCTGACTGTGTTTTCCTCCCCTCCCCAGACCGCTGACCAACAGGCAAGGAGTCATTTTGATAAAAGTGGAAGTGACAGGATGGGATTCATAAAAGACCAAAATCTCTCTGGAACTAACCGGTATTTTAGGTACTCTCTGCATACAACGACCCTGTCTAAAGAACATCTGCTCTGGTGAACATCAGTTATGAGTTCTCCTCCTGGAAGCCTCTATAAATAATAATGCACCGAGGGCTGAGCGAAACCTCATTAAATTTGGAAAGCCCGAGGACTGCTCTTCACTCAGGACCCAGGCAGGGGAGGAGGACAATGCCCCAAACTAAGTCCATGTGCAGTGTCAGAGTAGGAGCCTCAGGGGCACAGCCCTTTTTTCCAGGCACATGGATTCACATCCTGGGGATTTGAGGATGTGCCAGAGACATAAAGAAACCAGGCTGGGCTCCCTGTAGACAGCTGGGAGGGTGGAGGGAAAGTTTTTAGCCAAAGTGCTAACTAGGAAAAGGAACCACAAGCGAGTTTACTCCCGTTGTTTGATTGCCAGATATATTCAGGGAACAGAACTTTATGCATCCTTTATAGGAGAGTGGGATTTTATCAAAGGGATAATAACTGCATCATCAATTTCTCCTCTGAAATGAAACCCAAACACTGCCTGAATGCACAAGCCAGGAGCGGTAGCAATAACATTGCTGGAAAGAACTCTGTAATTGCAACGCCATAAACCATAATCTTTGTTTTAGAAATAACACCTGCTCTCCAAGCGACTTCCTCTGTGTGGCACCACCTCTAGAAACTCCCTGCTAACGGTGTCAGACGGCTCAGGAGCTCATATAAAACTCTCAAGCACAGCCCGCTTCGTGAAAACATATTAACTAAATGGAGCTGCAGGCTTCATTCCTCTTTCCTAGAAGATGATTCCTGCCTCCAGCTCCACTCCTCGTAATTTATTTTCCCTTTTTAAGTGCTGATATGCACACTCTTACAAAAAAAAGAAATGCCTTTCTGATTATACTGGCAGAGAGAAGGCTGCAGAGCTGCTTTGCTGCTCTGCATGGGAAACTTTAGTTCACTTCTCCCCAGTAAAGATTTCTTTTTTTATCTCCTTTGGGTGTTTTCCTTTTTGGTTGGCTTGTTTTTCTGTTGGTTTGGGTTTTTATTTGGAAGCTCAGACGTACTTATTATCCTCTCCATCAAGCAAACTCGCAGCTGCAAGAATGAGGGGAAAGTTGTTACCCCAAAGAGCAACAGGAGGACCTATTTAGTGCAAGGAGGCAAAAGGGATTGTGCAACTCATTGGGAAGGGGACAGGGATGGGGCAGGTGGCCCTTCTGAAGGGGGCAGATGGAGCTCGTGCCTCTCCACAGTTCAGGGCAAAGTGAGCTGAGGGCTTGTCAAAGGTGCTGGTTTAAGTGGTCTGGGCTGCAAAGCTGCTTTTTCTGCTTCTCATTCATCCATCACAGAATCAGAGAATGGCCTGAGTTGGAAGGGACCCACAAGGATCACCGAGTCCAACTCCTGGCCCTGCACAGGACAGCCCCAAGAATCCCACCACGTGCCTGTAATGAAAATCATGGAGCTCAGATTGCCCTTCAATAAGGAACATGATAAATCAAGAGCCTCGGTGTGAATCTGCACTGTGAAGGGGTACAAGCCCTGCTGACTTTCTGTTCCCTTTCTGTTCTTGCCAGAGCTGCTGGTGGGAACAACCAGCCACTCCTCAGCCAGGAGCCAAACACTTCGCCAACAAGACTTGGGTGTAAGGGCTCCATTTCTTTATTCCTCTGGGGGATCTGCCAACAAATTTCTTATCAACCACAAGGCTTCAAACTGTGTGTTTGGAAACCCCCTCTTTGGGTACCACTGGGGGAAATGTGAGACTTTAATAGGACTCACATGGCCAATATGAAAGAGAGAGAATGTGAAAGGCACCGTGGGGAAAAGAGGGAGTGATAGGTGGGTGTTGGCCTTTTCAGGAGAAGGGAATGACTTTGGGGATTGAAATAAAACTCACACAGTGTTGCTGCAAGAAAATTACTCTGAGTATTGCCCGGAGCCTCCCAGAGTAACAGGAGTTTCCCACTGACTTTAAAGGGATGCAGACAAAGCCCACAAAGAGTTTTCCACTTCCCTGTGCTGACAGACAACTGAAAATTGCAGGAATTGAAGCAAATCTTTTCTCCTCCATTTGTGATATGCAGGGATTCCCCACATAGGCCTTTCCTACATGGCACAATTTAGTCCTTAGGAGAGGTACCAGGATAATGGGCTTGCAAGGAAACTTGGGAATTTATCCACATAGCACGTAAAGCACGGTAGAGATGACTCTGGAGGCATTAACAGGATCCAGGCTTAAGATTTAGGGTTACTCTGGACCCCCTCCCTTCCCTGCCTTATTCTATGATTATCTTTGGGTAGTATCAGCAATTCAGAACAGAGTCAAACTGAACAGCCCAAACTGAGATGTAAAATACATCCAGGGAGCCTTTTTCCTTGTGAGGGTGGAATGGCAGCTTTGGCAAAGCTCACATCCCCCCAGTCCCACCCACTAACGCTACACAGAATCAATAAGGTTGGTAAAGCCCTGGAAGATCAAGTCCAACTGTTAACCCAGCACTGCCAAGCCCACCACTAAACCAGATCCACTAAACCATGTGCTATGAAAGTAAAACATCCAGCTTTCTGGTCCAAGGGCAGAAGTTTCCCTGCCCTGATGCAAAGAACCAAGTCCAACAGTGCAACCTGGTACTCTCACTAACCAGTGGGGTTACACCACCAACCCCAAAGCCATAACTCCAGCTTTCTCCTCCTCCTCCTGAAGAGTGGAGAGCACTGATGTGGCCTTTCCTCACCTCCAAGCCCCAGTGCTCTTTTCCCAGCCCTATCTGTGGGACTTTTGTTCCTCCCAACAAAGGGAGCTGCTCTGTTCCCCAGCCACAGTTACCGTCTGGGTCCCGATGAAAGGAGCGACACTTGAAACCAACCCGGGTGGCTCCTGCCCTGTTTCTAATTAGCACATCATCTGCTTGCTTCTAAAAACAGCCGCCTGCAAGGGAGCCTGCAAGGAGAGTCGCTTTCAGCAGCATCTTGGCTCTCCAAACAGCCTGGAGAGAGGCCGGTGGGGCCACCTGGTCACGCACCAGGGGACCTGCTGTGATGCTGTGGGGGAGCAGGGAGCTTGGGACCCCAACCCAACCCAACCCAACCCAATCCAACCCAACCCAAGCCAACCCAACCCAAGCCAGCTCAAGCAGAGGAATTCACACCACGGGGCATTCAGCAAAGAAAAGCAGGGTGATTTCCCTCAGGGGAAGCAGCTGAGCTGGCAGACACCTTGTCCTTTCCGCTCTGGGACTTGTTCAGACCATCAGGTCTCCCTTGAGTTTTCTCTCCGTGCTTCAAGTCTCACGTGGGGATGGCCCGGACTGTGTCTGGGTACTCCAAATCAGCATCTAAACTGCTTTTACACAGGGCACAGATGCACAAATAAGCAAACTGGTTTTATGGTGTGACTTCTGGCTGGAAATAACAGTCTAGGTCATAGAATCACCGAATTATTAAGGTTAGAAGAGACCTTTAAGATCATCAAGTGCCACCATTGAGGTGTAAGTTCTCTCCCCATTTTGATTCATTTGTTGTCTTTACAATGATGCCCTAAACCAGCCTCTCTTCTTTCCTTCCTTTCTTTCTTATCTTTTCCTTTTCTTGCATTCTTTGTTTTCCTTCCTCCCTTCCTTTCTTTCCTCCCTATTTCCCTTATTTCCCTTTTTTTCTTCATTTCTTTTTAGATTCATTAGGCAGCACAGCAGGAGTTGAGCCACTGAGAAAGTTTCTGCAATGCAAAAAAAAAAATCATGTGCCTTCTCAGGGAAGAGAAATGTGTGGGAGAGAGGTAATTACTGCTCTCTGTATCTGTCTTTAGCTCTGAAATTAATCCACGGAGAGCACTGAATTAACTTAAGACCGGAGAGATCTGAGGATTGTTGCTGGCAGTTCGTCCCAGCGATGCTGGACCTGGTGTGAGTCTTTGGACAAGATCCAACGCTGACTGCAAGCCAAAGGCAGGACTGCAGACATGGCAGGTCCTGCTGGAACAGACAGACAGTCTGTGTGAGAGGGATGCACACCAGAAATTAGGGAATATTCACTGCCCTATCCACCTTCCCAGATCGTAAGGAAGCCAACACTCCGTGAGGCTGAACCTTAAAGGTCTGTCCTGAAATCTGTCATCGTAAAAGAGATGGGGACGACTAGAAAAACACCAGAAGGGAAGGAAGAGTCAGGTTCAGGTCAGCAAGGAAGTACACAGGACCAGTAAAAGGATTATATTCCTTCCATCCAGGCTTCTGTTTTAAATCTGAGCCCAGTCTAATCCAGCCTCGCCTAAGCTTTAGTTCTGCAACAGCAGCAAAGTGAGAGATTTTCTTTAATTTTATTATTTTTACTGTGAAACAGCCGCTGTGCCCAGTGAAATCCCCGTGTCTCTGCCTGGAGTGCAGCAGGAAGGGGCCCACAGATAGAAAATGTCTTGTGGAAGGTGCCCCTGCCCATGGCAGGGGGATTGGATTGACGTGGTCTTTAAGGTGCCTTCCAAACCAAATCGTTCTAGGATTCTATCAAAAAGAAGAAAAACACTCAAAGCAAATATTCAACAAAAGGACAGAGGATGGATGGGAAAATTCATGTATTTAGGGTCTGTTGTCTCTCCAAGTCTGTGTCTTCCTTAAACTGAGGAGTTAGAGGTGGGGAGCATAAATCTCTATCACATCTACAGTTACAGCACTGAATTAATGAACAAGTCAATCCCTTTAGGGCTGTCAGGCAAACACTGGATCTGCTCCACCCTGGATGGAGCTTCCTACAGACAGCAAGGGCAACCTCGGAGATTAGGCAAGCCTCTAAATCTTTGCTTATGAATTCTCCAAAGTTCACATTCTAAACCTGAGTTCAGCTCACAGCAGAAGACACATAATCCCTCTCCATTCCCGGGGCAGGTTTCATACCTCCCACTCAGCAGCACTCAGATTTGTTTGGTCTAGCCCTGTTCCAACGGGCCTCCTCCTCTGTCACTGGGAGATGCTCCACATACTCAGAGAGGTTGGCTGGGCAGATCCAAGGAATCCTTGCCAGCTCTGCCAGCTTGCCCACATGACACGACTGTGGCACTCTCAAAAGGTATCAGGGTTTTGCAAGCTGTGGGGTTTCCTTTCTGAGCACGGCTCGGCAAAGCCCAAGATGTGATTTCTCTGAAGCTTTGCCCAATCAATCTCCAGCTTGCCGTAAACCCCTGGGGGTGTTCAGCAAAATGTGGCCCAGATGGCACTGGAAGGCACAAGACATCAGTGAGACCCATCCAGGCTAAGACAGTGATGTCCTTCCAGAGGCTGCCCATGCCCAGACCAGGACAAGGAAAATCAGAGCTGACCTGAAAAGCAGGGGGAGCTTCCCCTCCCCACAACACCGTCTCTGCTTCACGAGACTGTTTCCAAACCCATCCATTACCTTGCTTTTCCTTTCACAGTTTCTTCACAGCTCCAGCTCAGCCAGAAGTTGAGCCATCTGAGCACACGAGAAAGACTTCTCAGATGTGAAATCTGGCTCAGTGGGAAACCTAAAAATCTCCAAGGCAAACTGGGCGCATTCGGTTCACCAGCAAATATGCCAAAGGCTCGTGTTATGTTGCCTGGAAAGAGCTGAGTCTTGAACACTTAATGAACCCTCTGAGATTTGGCCATCGTGGCACAAAACCACATCACAGCTCTCCTTCCTAAATCTGTGTTAAAAAAATCTCTCCCTTATAAAACTGCATTTTCTGTTCTCTGCAATTCATCTGGCAGTGCCAGCTTGGGAGGGGCTCAGTCCATACAAAAGGATCTCAAACATTCATGAGCACCCCTGAGGAAAAGGGATACAGTAAACAGAGTGCCTCACACCTCTGGAGAATTAATGCAGAGTAAACTGCACTAACTGACCTTCTCCACATACCAAGAGGCCGTGGCAGCATCTCAAGCACAAGCTTCACCTCCCAGTGCCTGATAGAGATGCTGAACAGCTCTGTCTGCCTGTGACAGTACAGTAGGCACTGACTGAAAAACCCCTGGCACGGAATGCCCTCACATCACCCCCGGGCACCGCTGACATCCCTCAGTCTGCTTCACGCTGCAAAGAATGCGCTGTATCAGTTTGCAGTTATTAGTCACCGGGAGAACTGGGAGTCACCTTCGGAATGTTTCCCTCCGAGCATCCCTGTTCCCCTGCCCTGAATGTAAACACAGTCCAGAGCCACAGCTTGGTTTCCACAACTGGCCTATTTATATCCCTGGTCCTGCATAAAAGAAATCAGTAATTTATCCTTTGCAGCAGCGACTGTGCCTACAATTATTGGGTGGGAGAGCTCTGCGTGTGAGTCCTCGGTGGCGGAATTGGGGATACACCGAATATTCCCATTTTTGCCCTGCCACAGCCACACCTCGGCTCTCCCTTCCCTAACAAGGGGGATCGCTCACCACGGGGGGATTGTGAGCAGAGGGATTTGGGAAGGCTTATGCATGGAAGGGAGATTAACACGGGCTCGAGCCGTCTGGCTGGAAAACGTGGGAGGCATGAGAGTGGTATTCCCAGCATCGAACCGTTCAGAGGGGCAGGGCAGCTGCTGCCTTCCTTCCCACCTTCTACATGGAAAGGTTTTTGCATGTACCTCCTTAAGATTTAGTCTTTTGTGGGTTTTTCTCCGTTATGTTTTGGTTTTCCCTTCTCAGCTGGACCACAAGTGGATGATGATTTCCACGAAGGGAACGGCCCTGCAGCCTGCTGGGAGAAGGCTGGTGATGGTCCTTCCTCTCTGGGAAGAGGCCACTCGGAGGGATTACCTGTTCCCTAAGCCAGGTGAGCAGAGGGTGCTCTGTGGTTGAGCCCCACAGATGTAGGTTATCACCCCCCTCGTGCCAGGCTCCCCCTCTGACCTTGAACATGTTGCTTAGAGCCGATTAGGGGATTTAAAACCATTTTTCTTCAAACTAGCAGGAAGGGTTTGCTTATATGGTTTGGTTTCCTCCCCCCCTCTCCCCTCTATTTCTCTTAAATCTGTTAGGTGGCTTTGAATATCTCAGTCCTAATCTCCCTGGGCTGCAAATGCAGCCACCCAGCAGATGCAACTGCTACACCTATGGGGATAATTAATGAACCAAGGGCATGGTCCCCATGTTATAATTTCTCAGTCTGACCAGATAAACCGACTTTTTAGAATCTGGTTTCATTGTAAAAATGAACATAAACTGTGGTATCTGGGAAAAAAATCATCTGTAGGAGTGCTGCATCCTACAGAATAAAACAGTTTGTGATAGTGGCCAAACAGAGCAAACAGAAAGGAGCTGCAAACACTGAGCAACACGTCCCTTCAGGCACATTCACACCAATCATCCTGCTTTGCAGGACTCACCAGACCTCAGGTGACCTGGAACTGGACAAGACTCACAAGTTCTCCATGATATTCCCATGAGGCCGGAGCTAAACTTGCTATGAGATCTATTCTAGGCTCTTCCAAAGGGAGCAATGAGAGTGCAGGGAAGAATAAAAGCAATCAGATGGCCAAGAGCTATATTTAATCTTGTCTCCTAATATTAATGTCTTTTCTGTGCCCAAATTAAACCACAGGATTTTGTGATACTTGGGTGTGAGTTCATATCTGATACTGAGATAAACTGAAACAGAGCTTTATGAGATCTCATCAGATAAAATGCTGCCTTATTCACCATCACTCCAGCTATGACATTTTTGCCCTCTAGCTACAGGGACTGGGTGATCATAGACTTTATTTCAGCACTGCAAGAACAGAGTTTAGATCTCCTGGTGCACTGTGGATGCTTGTTTTGCTCTCATGTTAGAGGAAAGCTCCAGACAGAAGAATCATCAATGATCTTGGAGAAAAAGGATACCACCTTCTGTGAACCTTTCTGTGTGACCTCCCCAAAGAAAGTTATGTTCTCAAGTTCAGATGTTGTTAGCATCCTCCAGCAGTGGAGGAAAACACAGCAACCGACAACAGAAAGAAAACTCCCAGCTATGGCTTCAGTGTCAAGGAAATGGGGAGAGGGAACTTACATCACTCCAAACCACCTCAGGTTTCTGGTGGAGGTGGATAAATTTCATCCTGTTTCTCCAAACTGTTCTGCAAACTCAGGAAAATAAAAGCGCTGGGACAGAGACGAGCAAAGCAGCTCTCACAGGCAGTATTGAACACCAAGATGCCTCTGATGTGAGTGTTTGGGGTTGTGAGATAACGTGGGAGCTGCAATTTTTTTTTCTCAAAGACCACTAGAGAAACAGGGGGAAGAACAGACAGGGTGAGCTGGGTCTGCACTGGGGGGTGAGGCAGATTTGAGAAGGGCGTGGGGCAATGCAGGCCAGGCAAACAACCCAACACCCCTCATGCTGCCCTGGGGTGTTTTTAGCTCAGAGGTGCTCCAGCTACTCCAGAATCCCTTGGGAAAGCCAGCAGGAAGCCTTCTAGGAGTGGTCACAAGCCACCTGCACTGTGGCACACTGAGATTTATGTGGAGGCACAGGCTTCATCCAGCCAAAGGAGAGCCCAGGCTGCCTGGGTAAGTGTGGTGTGTGCACTCCTGTGGGAAACTGGTTCAGATGATATTCCTACATTCCATTTTCAGTGGGGATAGGGAGCAATGCTGGGCTTAAGACTGAGCTGATCATACAGACAGCACTTTCGTAAAGACAGAATATGAGGGAATAACCATCTTGAAAAATATAGGACCAACCATCGATGCCTTTGAAAACCCCCAGGATTTCCTTTCTGCTGAATCCAGCATACCATCCCCGTCATCTTCCATAAGACCTCTCTAGTGCTCCTAAATTTGGCAGCTGTCATCTACAGGAGTTACATGATCTGGAGCTAATGCAATTAGCTGTGACTTTGAAGGCACACAGCAGCTTCTCATCATTCTCAGAAGAGCCTTAGACAACTTGGGGACAGCAGCCAAGCTCAGGATGACTGCCAGGAGTGTCATGTGCTGTTCCAGAGCTGAGATAGTGTCTGCAACAGGAGCCTTGAACAGATTGGGGAGAGGATGTAGGAAGGAGGGGAAGACAAGAGTGAATGAAGACAAAGAGGGATCCACGTCAGAGAAGGAATGGACACACTTTACAGGGTCAGAGGGCAAAGGGAAGTGAAGGAAAAAGGGAAGGATGGTGGGAATGAAGGATAATGGGACACAGCACACGGGGGGATGAGGTGAAGAAAATCAAGTGGATTGAACAGGGCTAAGTTGGACAAAGCATATGCAGTGAGCGAGGGAAAGGCAGTGCATCAGTGTTTGGAAGCTGGGTTTAGTTTGTACTAATTATAAGCTTTTTAAATGCTGTCATTGATGGGTTATGATTAAACATGGCCTGGCAAAAAAGGTGAGATCATTAAAGTGCCGTCAAGTGCAGCAAAGAGACACTTGTCTGCAGGAGATCAGGTAAATAAACCAAGAAGTAATCCCCACTGGCCCATAAAGCTGTTCCTGTTCATGTGGTTGGATCTTTTATTAGACTTGACATATCACAAAAAGTTACAATAACGACTTCCAAAGATCAGGTTTTCTGCCAGAGGCCCTTAGAGGGTCCTTTATCTTCTTTCATCTCATTGCCAGACAGGCACCATCTCTAAGATATCCTTGCCAAGGAGATCCCACCACTGGTGGCTGTGGGAGAAGGTCCCAGACACGCTGTGACAATGGGTTTGTGAACTTGAGTGTGCTCCCCTTGTGAGCTCTGGGGAGGGAGGGAGGATTTAGGCACAGACACACAGGCAGGAGCTCTTCAAACTACATATAAGGAAGAAATTTTGTACAATGAGGTGAGGCACAGGCTGCCCAGAGGGGTGGTGGGTGCCCCTGAATCCCTGGAAGTGTCCAAGGCCGGACTGGACAGGGCTTGGAGCAATCTGGGATAGTGGAAGGTGTCCCTGCCCATGGCAGGGGTTGCAACAAGATGATCTTTAAGGTCCCTTCCAACCCAAACCATTCTGTGATTCTATGAATGGAAGGAGTCAGAAAGAGCTGTGATATCACAGCAACCCACAGTAGCATCTCTTAGGATTTCCAACTCTTATGCCAGCATTGCTGTCGAGCCAGTGGGATTTCTAGAATCCCGCTTTGCCCCCGGGGTGCACACAGGTTTTCCAGGCTGCTGATCTGCGTCACTCCCGACACCTCCATGTGCTCAGCGTGGCTGTGACTTTTGGCTGCAACCTGTGCACACACGGGGATCTCACTCTCTGTGCCTGAACACGCCGTGGACATCTGGGTTTCTTGGCCACGCCACAGCCCTCGGTGGGAAGTCTGTGCTTGCAGACAGTTAGTGTATGGCACCTGCAAAGTAGACACAGTCAGAGCCTTTCATCTTGGAGGAGGCTCTGCCAGAATGCAGGAGCCACGGATAAATGCAGGACTGCCTCCAGCTCCACGTAGGGAAGAACATGCCTTCATATGTTCCCCGTGTATGAAAGTTATATGCAGTTTAACGTATTTCTGCCCTGAGAGTTGGTTTCTTAGAGGCTGCAGCTCAACAGCCCACTGAGCTCTGCACAGGCAAAGGCCCTTGTTTGATTTTGAGCTCCATAATAAGGTACATGTGAATTCTCATGTGTTTGTTGTCAGGGATATAAAGTTCATACAATGCGTGCGAGGACAAGCACAGCCTGAAAACAGATGATAATCCCAACCAGTATCCCTGTTTTCTGCAGCTTAGGAAGGAGTATGAAGCTGTCCCTGGGCACTGTTGCTATCTGGACATATTCCACCTTAAAGAGTGTCTGATTTTTACAAGTCAAAAGAAAAGCCCAGCCTGGAATTTCACACCTTCCAGGTAAAGGAATCAGAGAGTCATAATGGGGTTTGAGTTGAAAGAGTTCTTAAAGGTCATGTCAGTTCTAACCCTCCTGCCATAGGCAGGGACACCTCCCACTAGACCAGGTCCAACCTGGCAAGGAATGAATTGATATGAGCAGCTCCTTCAAGACTAGAGGGTCTTTGGGAGGAGAGTGGTGCAATTATAAATCAATCCAGCACCACACTCAGACCTCATAAGCCCAAACTCCTCCAACACCCCAATCCACACACCTTGGGGCATGCCGTGGTAACCTGGAGCAGATGCAGAGAAGTTACTGCAAACAGATGCTGAACCAATCAAGGTGTTGAGGCTGGGGAAAGCAGGCAGAGAAGGACAAGCAGGTGTCAACATCACATCAACATCACATCACCATCCATCGCTCTGCCAGGCTGAGACAGGCTGTCTCCAGATGGCAGATAATCCAGCAGGGCAGGATGCTGGACTGCAAAAGGGGTTGTGTAAACATGAAATAGCGTGGTGTCAGCCATGAGGATCTGGAAAGGACTGATGGGGTGGGGGAGAGAGGGATCTTTCTGTGGTCTGCAAGAGGAGAGAGGAGTCTGCCTCTCTTCCTGCAGCAACTTGAGGGATGAGGCTGAAGGGAGAGACAAGCAGCCGCTTGAGATGTTCCGGAGAGACGTGTGTGGTTCACTGATGGTGCAGAACTTCCTCTGTCAGAGCAGCTCAGGTAATTAAAGCTGCACAAACACTGTCTGCAGTGCAAGGGGACTGGGAAGTGAATCGTTTGGCAGGGGGGGAGTTTAGAAAGAAAAATAAAACTTGGGAGTAAACATATTTTTCCCCCCAGAGCAGCATTCTGTATCTTGATGGAAGAAGATGACAGCTCTGAGCCTAATCCTGCACTGCATCCGGGAGAGATTGCAGCTGGGGGCCTCGGTGAGTGGTACCCAGCCTGGCATAAATTAGATGGGAAAGGACAGAAAAACCGGAGCTAATATTCCCAGAACAGCCGGGACTTGGAGGTTATTAACCCCTCTTTTGTCATTAACTTCTAGCTTAGACAAACACTTTTCACTCATCTAATGTATCACAGAGAGATGAGTCACTTCTTCCCCTCCACAGCTGTTGGGAGCATTGCTGGGAGAGCAGCTTTTCTCTCCTGGGTGCAGCAATGAAGAACAGACCACAGCTCTGCCCCGTGCCCTCTCCCAGATTTGGTTGTTTGCAGGGGATTGGACTCAATTGGATCTTTATGGGCCCCTTCCAACTTGACAGAGTTTATGATTCTATGAGTCTGTGAACAAAACCTCCCATTTTAAGCCTAAAAACACCGTAAAGGATCGTGTTGGTCACATCCAGCTCCCCATGTCACCACACGGACCTTTAATGCAGTGGTTTGCAGAGCATCCAATACACGAACATGACACACAATCACTGCAAAGTATTTCCCAAGATTGATGATCTGAGGCTAAAAGCTGCAAAATTCACATGCCACAGGAGGAGGGAGAGAAGGACATTGCCAGCACCAGCTCCTTGCAGCAGCTGCTTAATTTGTCAAGTAGTAATTCATTAGGTCTTAATACACAGGGTGGATTTAGAACAATGAGAACTTAGCAGCACTCAGTGTACACATCCAGTGACATGCCAGCAACATGGAACTCTCTAGACAGCCACAGATTTGTTATGTTAATACCCTCCATCTCCTTCTGAGACTATCAAAAGGCAGGTGCTGTCATGCAGGAAAAAAATGAGGGTTGGGGATGGATGGATGTGACTGGTGCTTATTGCTCGTGGGAAAGCACTCAAAAGAACGCTGCAAAATCAAGGGGGGAAAGAAGGGATTTTACCATTTTTCTTCTGATTTATGAAACATCCCCCAGTTGGGACTCTCTGGACCAGATTCTTCCTCCAAGAACACGCTGGAGTAATGCCATGGATTTCTGCAGAGTGCCTCCAAGCCCAGGGGGAGTAAAGACGGTGGGAATCTGCCCTTCCCTCTGTAAGGTAGGCTGCCCTCAAAAGCTGCAAGCCCCAGGGAAACGGGGCAGTGTGGGAGTGCTCCAGAGCCTGCAGGCAGAGCCTACAGTCCTAGACAGTGTTCAGGAAGAGCTGCTTTAGTTCTCAAGCTCCTAATTGAACTAATTGAGCTTCTGCAATTTGCTGGAGTTAACCCTTCCCTCGCCCACCACAGGAGGCCAGAAGCTCCGTGCCAGTTGGGTGTTGCAGGGCACCGTGTTTTCCACAACAAAGGGGAGATGGGAAATGTTGTTGCTCCCGGACCTCTCAGGGTCTGCCTTTGATTGTTGCATTTCCTCCCAGTGTCAGCACTTGTGATATTAATGATGTAGGCACGGGGTCATTAAAAACCACTGGGGAGGGGGGGATGCAGCCACCTAACGAAGGATTAGAGCCCCGCCGTTATTAAAGGGTGAATATTCACTCTGTCCAATTAAAGGGATCTTTGCCTAATAGCAGCAACACCGCTCCTGCAGCTCCCCTCTGGCAGGAAAGGCACGGAATAATTTCATCACCCTCCCAAATAAAGCTGAGGAGATCTCTAACAAAGAAGCTGGTTTGGAAAGTGGTGCCGCTCGGGGAATCCCGGGCTCCAGCCTGACGAGCTTCACAGAGGTATTTCAACCAAGGGACACTGGTGGCTATGGCAAGGGGGACCTCCAATTTCATTTTATTTTAATGTTAATTGGATTAACATTTCAATTGGTTTGACGTGTATTTTTTGCCCGTGTGAGATAAAGATGCACAAATATAAGCGCTGTTAATGGCAGAGGAAGTGGAAAAAGAGGAGGATGAAGAGGCTGTGGTGGCTGAAAGAGCAGTCACATCCACGGCTTCTTCCCTGGGCTTGGGGAGAGCAAGATCTCTTCATTCAGAGCTGTGAATCTGATCTTAGGCCCGGGTCTGGAGTGGTGGGAAATCGTTTTTTGGGGTTTTTTTTTTTGTCAAGAAGCACCATTAATACAAAGACACAACAACAATGAGCTGTGGTAATAAACAAGGACTTTGGTGAAATGAGCCCTGTGCATGAAGCAGTTTCTTATGCCCATGTTATCTATGGGGAAACTTAGAGGTGAAGGGAAAAGGGCTGCAAACCCCCAGTCCCCAGTGCCCCCTCAGCATGGCCTTCACCAGAGCTGCTCCCAATTTACAGCATCCTCCAGTATTGCCAGTCCGAAAGGTCAACAACCACCAGTCTCCCCTCAGGAGACGGCGCACAAAGAAAAACAGATTCCAGCTCGTTCTCTCTCATCCTTTGCTCTCCTGGCCCCCAAAATGACCCTGCTTCACTTAATTGGACCCCTAGGTGACCTCCAAAACCACCTTCACCTGCAGAGCTTAGAGCGACCTGCCTTCTCCAAATGAATTCCCTGGCCACGGGGGTCCCGAAATCTGCTGCCGGCTCACGTAAAATCACCTCGTCCGGGCATCAAAAGAGAGCACCTCTCCCTCCCCTCCCCAGGTTAGGGGCTCTAATCTCCTCGAGTGAAAAGCACAAGGAGAAAATAACGATATTATTATGGCTACTTTCCCCACCGGAGCTGAATTTAGGGAAGGTAAATAATTGGCATAAAAGAGGCTTTTTGAAAGGCAGGTCTTCTTTGCCCGGTTGTTGTGGATTTGTAGCAAACTCGTCGCCCGGCTCTCCACTGTGAGCTACATCATCACCACATGGAGAGGCAGAGATTAAAAAAATAAAAAGCTTCTATTTATTATAAAACTTTAATTGGCTTTAAAGAGTGACTGTCGTGCTGTCTGACACTTTAAAGTGTTCTGTACAGTAGGAGACATAAAACATGAATCACTGCACTTGTTTTTCATCGTCTTTCCTGCCACATTTGCTAATTATTTAATCTCCCGTGTCAGAAGTGGGTCTTTTGCTCCTTTTTCTGCCCATTTTTTAACTTCCAACTCTCTCCCGCATTAGAATATGGAGCAGGTTTTGCCTTGTGCGGTTTGGGTGCCAAGGGCCTGGGATTTGGAGGGATCAGGGAGGGATTCAGGAAGGGGGTTAAACACACGCATGGGAGGGAGATCATCCACAGCAACTCAACATGACAGTCCCAACACAACCTCTTGAATTAATTCTTTCTTGATTGAAGTTGAGGATCATGTCCACTCTCTGCTCTTTGCCCATTCCGTAAACATCTCCGTAGTCACCATCCCTGGAGGGATTTAAACACCCTATGGATGCAGCACTCTGGGACATGGTTTAGTGGTGGCCTTGTCAGTGCTGGGAGAACAGTTGGACTCCATCTTAGAGCTCTTCTCCAATCTAAATGATTCTGTGATTCTAAAAGACTTTTCCAACCTAAACACCACCACGATTCTCTGTTGGATATGGGATACTTGCCCCAAGCTGGGAGAGACTCTCTTGACCCTGTTTGCCTGTTCCAAGACTACTCAACTCTGAGCTAACAATATTTACATGGGTTTTGTTCACAAGGGAACAAGAAGACCAGGAGATCATTGTGGAACAACTTCCTGAAGCACCAGAGAAATGCTGCTTAGTTGGGACAGGGCAGCTGCTTCTCTCCACTCAGGAAAAAATGGGGTTCTCCCTGCAGAATAAGGAGAGCAACATCTTCCCTACCACATCCATCACCACCTGGAGACTAATACACTCTTCATCCCTGTGGCAGTGTCCTCCTCATGGAGAGAAAACAGATCACAGAATAACAGAATTCATGGAATTTATGGAATTCATACAATTGGTTTGGGTTGGAAGGGACCTTAAAGATCATCTCGTTCCAACTTCCCTGCCACGAGGGTGAAAATCCTGATGAAAATCCTGCATTCACCAGAAATGGTTAGAAGATTTCAGGGAGAAAAAAATTGTAATATTTGTGGCCTGCATGTCATTTTTCTAGTTTTCAGCACTGAAACAGAGGTCCTAAAATAATGCAGGGTATTCCAGGGCAAGACAGGGAGCACACCCACAGATGGATGGTGGAAGGTGTCCCTACCTGTGGCAGGGAGGGTGGAACAAGACAAGCTTTAAAGTCCCTCCCAGCCCAAACCACTCCATGATTCCACGATTTCCATTGAAAATTGGGTTTTCTCCTCTATCCCTGTCACCCAGCCCCTGGGGCCTGGCACCCCAGGAGGATGCTCCCCTCTGCCAGGCTGAATGCCCACGCTGTGATTTATCTCCTGGCAGCAGAGCCACGTGGCACAGCAGCTCCTGATGCCCTCCTGGGGAGATGAATCTGGGAAGGGGACAGGAATGCATCCCCTGGGCTGTTTGGGGTCACTGAGTGGTGCCTCTGATTGCAGGTTCCTGAAAGCTGCCACCTCTTTCAAGCATGGGGGTTGGGAAGTGTGTGTGTGTGGGGGGGAGGAGATGAAGAAGAGTCTCAGATGTTTGCAGAGAACAAATAATAATTCCACTAATAAGGCTGCATAATTTTATGGCTCTTGCTTGCCCATCTTCAAAGGGCATCCCACAGCTTTTGGCAAGGCCCTGTGGAGCAGAAGCGAGTCACCAGCCCAGTGCCAGCTCGGGGTTTAGTGGTAGCAGGATTTAAGGGGACTGTTGATATCATTACTAGGAACAGGGCACAACTGCTGGCTGCCAGCCATCAGGGAGAGTGTGGGCCTGGGGACTGCTCACCAGGGGGAGAAACCCTAATTCTGGGTGCTCTGGAGGCAGAGGAAGGGATTTATTCCCTGGGTTATTCAAGTAATAACCGAGCACCCTGAAGTGAGAGTGAGCCAAGGGAATTGCTTGGCTTCATGTCGGAGCCTTGTTGCCCCCCATTCCCTCCCTCCAACCCCTGTGCCTCCCTTTCATCCCTCAAGGGTGCAGCCCAAGTGAGAAGTTCTACAAGCAGAAAGCCCCAGGTCATCTCTCCCCACCTGGGCTGAGGTTCCCCAGTCTCCCCATCACCCCCTCCAGGTATGAAGATGCTTCTGTGCTGCAGGGGCAAGAAACTGGCCACTCATGGCACCTTTGCCAGGTGGTCTCTTGCAGTCACAGCCCCCAGGCTTGTCCAACTTGACACTCAGAAGCATCTGAAGAAGGGATTTCTGCACCCAGGAAGCCTCTCTAGACATCACAGGCCTGCCCAGATACCTCATGCACTATAAAACAACATGCAAAGCATTATCAGTGAGGGGCTGCTGGGACAACTTACTGACCCATGCAGGCAATCAGCTTATGATATGAGGGATGGGATCATGTTGGCTGAGCAGGCACAGCTGCTAATGTTGTTCTTGTTCATCAGAATACTTAATCCCACTTTTTTTTTTTTTTAATAAAAATAAATCCTCAATGACTATTTGCCCGAGGCTTTAGTTAGAGCAGCTAATGGGGCGGTCACGTGAAGTGAACCCTCTGCATGGAATAGTGAACAGTAGCAAGATTGCTGAACTCAAGGAGGGAGGGCAGGAGGAGCCTGAATATGGGAGGAAAAAAAAAACAACATGGAAATGCTCTGCTGTGAATGCACAGGGCTGTGAAGCCTCTGGGTGGATGGGTGTGGGAACGTTCACATGCAGCCTGGTGCAGGGAGAAGGCAGCAGTTGCTACAACCCTTGGGAAAAATCCCAAATAAACGTCAGTGTCACAATCCCCGGCGATGGGAAATGTGGCAGGCTGGAGTAAGACAGAGCAGAAAGCCCAAAGGAGCGAGAGGCCGGGCAAGAAATTAGGCACAGCTCTCCAATCCTGCCCTGTGGGCAAGGGCTCGTGGCTGTGGGTCACCCCATGGCCTGCCAGGCTGCCCCAAACATTGTGATGGCACTGGAATTCTGTGAGAAAACACACAAACCCTTCCTCCCCCAGATGAACAAACACTCCAGTGCCTGGCAAAGAGCAGCAAACCTCATTCAGGACACGGCAAGGAGCACGTGCAGCCCCGTTGTGGTGCCAGAGGCGAGTGTTGGCACCGTCCCGCTCCAAAAGATGTGCCCTCGTGCCCGCCGGGCTCTGCACACCCTGCCAGCGTTCCAGGGAGCCACGCACCAGCAGATCCCACCAGCCAAAGCAACCACAGAGAGCCTTGAAAAGGCTTTAAAAGGTTTAAAAGCCCAGCCAGCTGATGGAGAGACCTCGGGAAGAGGAATGCCAGAGGGGCATATCCAACCCCGAGCAGGAGGCATCCCCACGCAACCCTTTTTTGCAGCCTTTTCTCTTCATTTTTGTTCACAGGCCCCAATTATCCTCCTCTCCGAGGCAGCCAGAGCAGTTCACACCTGCTTTGCTCTGGGCACAGAGTCCCTCGGAGCCAAGTTTGAGCCCGTCCCCCCGGTGCCACACAAGTCCTGCAGCCAACAAGTTTCCAAGACACGCATGGCATACAAAGGAAAGAAAAGGAACGCCCGAAGATTAGACCTTGAGCTGAAACTAATTGTTCAATAAGCCATGAACAATAGAGCGTTGGTGGGGTTTGTTTCTCTGCCTTTCATCTGTGGGAAGGCAAAAATAAACATGATGGGGAGAAGGGGGAGAGGTGCCAAGAGGTAGGACGGGGTTGGGAAGCCCCAGGATGGAGCTGGGATGCTCCTGGCTCAGCCCAGAACAACCCTGCCTGCTCTCACCACTGAGCTGCTTCACCGAGCCTGGCAGGTTTTTTTGGTCAAACAGGGCTTGATTTAGCTCAGACTAATTCAACAACCTGATTCCAGGGCCAACAACATCCGAGTCTAGTCCACAAAGCAGATGAGAAATAAGACTTTACATTGCAGGCTATTATTCTGCGAACAGCAGCGGCTCATTCAGATTAGATTAATTGACAGGAATAAAAAAGAATATGTTGATAACTCCGGACATACAGGACATTTTTATTCATGCTGGAAAGGAGCCCAGATGTAATAGACTTGCACAGACACCCCCCACCACTCCCCCCCTTTCCCTGCAATAGGCACCATCAGCAATTTTTTTTTT
The DNA here is from genome assembly GCA_013400415.1 of Scytalopus superciliaris. NCBI lineage: Eukaryota > Metazoa > Chordata > Aves > Passeriformes > Rhinocryptidae > Scytalopus > Scytalopus superciliaris. The sequence goes on from VXBX01006546.1 coordinate 82,186, forward strand.
TCCTGATCCTTAATAAAGTAAGGGCAGGACGGGATCTGGGGCACCCGGTAAGGCGGCAGCACCGACACAAGGCAGATTGCTGGGCTTTGCCCTACTGCAAAAATTAACCATGGACCCAACATATGGGTCCCAGAGAGTCTCCTGCAGAGCCCACTCCTCCCTCCACCTCCCACCACCCCCCTCCACCAACCAAGCAGGATAATCCCCTTATTGTTATTTAGAGACACAGAGGTGGATCTGATCCGCAACCCCAAAATCCCCGTGTCTGGAAAGAGCTGAGGAAGAGATTAGAGATTACCTCCCATGAAGGGCAAGAACTGAAGAGTCAGATCCAGACTGCCCTGAAATCTGGGAGCGTCTGAAATTTGGACTCAGACCCAAATTTCTCAGACAGCAGCCTGGCTCCATCAGCACTTTGGGCTTGCTGCAACCTAGCAACTAACAGCTGATTTCCTCATGAGCCCCAAGCTGAAGGAAGGAAAAAGAGGCTCAACTTCAAAACAACCTCCAAAAAACCACCAAAGAGTCGAGGCCCGTGAAACACAGATATAGGGAACTATTTTTTTATGGTGATGGTGGTCAAAGACTGGCACAGGTTGCCCCATCCCTGGAAACATTCAGGGTCAGGTTGAATGGGGCTCTGAAGGAGCTGTTCTAGTTGAAGATGTCTCTGCTCATGGCAGGGGGTTGGACCAGGTGACCTTTAAAGGTCCCTTCCAACCCAGACACTGATGGAGAGGTCACAACGTCAAGATTTCCAGGTGTCTTCTCTCCAAACACCATCCCAACCCCACTGCCTGCTCATGTGGCACGGAGAAGACAAAACCTCTGAGTGCAGGACTCAAAGACAGCTTGGTGTAATGCAGCTCCCTCTCCTGCTGGAGTGTTGGACACATCCAGGAGGCAAATCCCAGCTCAGATTGACCAGGGAAGCAGGAAATACCCAGAGTGCTGCGGGGTGTAACTGTGTGAGACACCTCATCACCTGAAGGGAAACCCAGAGGCAACCTGATCTCCTCCAAAGAGGAGGGACATGGCCATGATACCTTGAGGCTGGATGGGGCACCTTCCAAAGATCCCATCATTTGGCATATTTTACTGCAGAGTGTCTCTCAAATGCTGTCTCCTACTACAATAAACTCTAACATAGTCTCAGTGTCACCACACAAGGGTCAGGCATTAAAAAAAAAGCACCTTCTCTTCCTTCTCAGAGCCTGTCATTCCTGACAACCAAGAAATTTTGGATTGCTTTGTTCATACTCCAAAATCTGTGCAAGGTCAGATCCAGAGGGAGCTGAAATCCAGTGATGATTTCTTTCTGTCTTTCAACCTAGAAATGATCAGCAAGTCTGTCAAAGTGCCCCAAAGCAGCCAGGAATAGCTGGGAGGGAGACGAGAGGCTGGAGCTGTGGGGCCTTTAGGGAATATCTTGCTGGCATTGGGAAGTGGGATGCCAGTGTGGTGCCACGTGCTGTCCCTGATTCAGTGCCCCAAATCTATCCCACAGAACACACACTCCTTGCTGGAGCTCAATTTCCACCTTTTCCCAAGTCTCTTGGGACCGAGGCAAAGCCAACTCTTGTCTTCCCAAATGCCACATTGTATCCCAAATCCTCCCAGGAATTAGCAGGGAACTTTATTGACGTGCTGGTTGTGGCAGCAGAATTGACTGCTGGGCTGATTTTACCAGTGCAACTCATCAATCCCATTTTCTATTATTAGGCATCTGTGTGTTACAATCATTGATCCCCGGCACGAAATTTCCTCAGGGGTTAACAATATTTTGAACACACAGGCAAAAATCCATGGAAGCTTAAAGAATACTCAAGTCCAAGATTCCCAGAGGTCTCCAGAGCCTGAGTTTTCTTCAGTTTATACAGACACATCAATATAGCTCCTTAATTTCATTTCATTATTCCTCCTGTATACGATGTGTGTTCTTCCTATATTGACTTGAGGGAGTTTTTGGTGACAGACAAGAAGATAAACTGCCCCACTCATTAGGTGCACCTTGCGTTTTGAGATGCTTGGTGGCCAGTCTTCAAGACCAGAGCAAAAACATGTCTAATTCCTTTGGTTTCCAAGAGAAAAAAAAACATAGGTATTAAGGTCTCTTGTGGATGCCACGTGCAATTCCAAAGGGACCCTATTAGAAAAGTCTAATTAATGCCCTATTACAAAGTGAGATGCAAAGAATATCCCTATTAGCTAAGCAAAGATGGGCAGAGATTTTAACATGCAAAATCAACAGTGAACAGGTAAATGGAGTCTAAATGAACAGCCCAGGGCTGATAAAAAGAGCAGGCAGGTACCAGGCAGAGGAATGGGAGATGCCATGGAAGTGCAGGAACAGAAAGAGGCATGGAGTAGCTTGGCAGGATGATTGATGGATGGGTCATTAGATGGAAAATGGGCACTGTTGGCAATTATCCTACATTCAACCCAGACCAGTCCTGGCCCTTAACCCCTCAGCACTCCCCTACAAAGGGCACTCGAACATCAGATCAGGCTCGCAGGGAAGAGGCTGGCAAAAAAAAAAAAAAA
>VXBX01006546.1:84769-102154 GCA_013400415.1 Scytalopus superciliaris
TGCTACCCTAGAAATGGACACCACCACAATCACGAGCCTGACATCTTAAAGCCTAACCCTGGGATCCCACTCATCTCCCAGTGTCCTGGAGAGAAGGTTTAAAAAGGCACTGAGCAGTTTATTGGTGGCGAGGGACCAATTTCGCTGCCGCGGCGCTACTGGAAATGCTGAAGAGTTTCTTTTACTCCTGCAAAGTTACACTAGAACATTCAAAATCCAAATCTGGCCCATTAGAGCTCACATTTCCCTTCTGTGCAGAATGCAATTTTCTTACATCTGTTCTAGCTAACAAGCAGACAGAAAGGGTGAGACACTGAAGGCAGAAAAGACAGGAACAGTAGTTAAATGATGGCTAATGGGCAACTGATTGAGTAGAAGGACAGATGCAGAGAGAGATTAATAGAATAGATAAACAGGCATCAGACCCCAATCTCGCAGCAATTACAGTCTGCTCTGGATATCCTAATCTTCTGCAGTGTTGCTCTCCAATAAGTCCAGTTAAATTAGTTATTATCCCTCATTTGTGTTTGTCCCTGGAATGATTTTGGTGGCGTGGATCAAAGGAACACCGCGGGCTTTAATGCGGCGTGTGCTGCTGCAAAGTCAAAGCATTAGAGAATGCTCCCCCACTCTAAATGCATTCCCTTCTCGTGCCAGAACGTGGATCTTTAACTTCTAATTAGTGCATCCCTGGGTCTGTCCAAACAACCCTGCCACATCTTTCCTGGCAAACACAAACAGATGAGGCTCCCCAGGGACTCGGAGCCAGCTCGACACCTATGAGGGGTAGCAGTGCTATCACAATTAATAAAGCATGAGCAGGCACCGAGCAAGGCTGGATTCAGCTCTGGAGCTGCAACCCACTTGTTTGTACTTTATTTTCTCTTTCCCACTTGAGTCACTAAAAGAAAAATAAAAAAAAATCCCTTCTGAAACTGTGCTGGGAAAAAAAAAAATAAAAACAGGATGAAGAGGGAAAAAGAGATCTCATTACATATTTAATTTTAAAATCTATCAGCTATTAGGGTATTTATGGACTGATTACCTGCCAAATGTTATGGTTTAAATCAAGGCTGCTCCTGAGTGCTGTAATTAGCAACCTGGTCTAATGGAAGGTGTCTTTGCCCATAGTAGGGGAGGGGTTGGAATTAGATGGCATTTAAGATGCTTTCCAATCCAAACCATTCCATGATTCTAAGGGCCATAAAGGAGATACAGGGTTTGGGTTTTTCCCTCTGCTTTGGAAAGAGTCACTGTCTCAGAATGACCACGAAAAACAGTGGGCATGGCAAGAGGGATAAATGAGAGAGGGTCTGGCAGAGAATGAGGGGCTTCAATCCTCAGCTGGAGGGAGCTCCCCCAGCACGAGCAGAGCAAGGAGCGCTTATTTATTCACATCAGTGATGTGAAGCAAACACAAATGTGCAGGGGAGTTCAGCAGCAGCAGCTGCTGGCTGTGGATGTGTCAAAATGGGATAAATCCCATCCTTGCATCACACACAACACCTCAAATACAAGGAGTTGGTGTTGGGATGGCTTCTTTGTCAACCCGACTACGAGGTTGTGGGGCCAAAAGAGGCACCTGTGGCAAAAGGATCTCTCAAAACGTGAGGGGGGGCGGGGGGAACAAAAATATATCAAAATGTAAAAAACTGTATCAAAAATAGGGTGGCCAGCAGGAGCAGGGCAGGGATCCTGCCCCTGGGGAGGCCACCCCGGGAGTGTTGTGTCCAGTTGTGGCCCCTCAGCTCAGGAAAGATCTTGAGGGGCTGGAGCGGGGCCAGAGAAGGGCAACGAGGCTGGGGAAGGGACTGGAGCACAAGCCCTGTGGGGAGAGGCTGAGGGGGCTGGGGGGGTTTGGGCTGGAGAAGAGGAGGCTCAGGGGGGACCCCATCACTCTGTGGGACTGCCTGAAGGGCAGTTCCAGCCAGGGGGGGGTTGGGCTCTGCTCCCAGGCAGGCAGCAATAGGACAGGGGGGCTGGAGCTCTGCCAGGGCACATTTAGGGTGGGCATTGGAGAGAAATTCTTTGCAGAGAGAGTGCTCAGGCCTTGGAATGGCCTGCCCAGAGAGGGGGGGGATTCACCGGCCCTGGGGGGTTTTAAACTGAGCTTGGCCGTGGCACTGAGTGCCCTGAGCTGGGAAAGGGGCTGCAGTTGGGCCCGGGGTTGGACTTGATGATCTTGGAGTTTTTTTCCAACCCCATCGATTCTGTGATTCTAAGAGAAGCCTTGAGATCCCAAGGAAAAACCTTTTCACCCACAAGAGTGGCAGCCTTCCCTTCCACCCACACGCCCCCATAAACACATTCAGAGCTGTAAGAGTGATGCCTTTCAATGCCAAAACCCAAATCAAAACATGTCTTTATGGATGGAAGGGCATCAACTGCATGAGATTTGGGGACAGAAGGCAGGTTTGCCAGCTGTGAGGATGCAGCTTAAACGCTGGTGCCACTTGAACCAGAGAGCACCACACACAGCAACGTGGCCAGTCTGATCAAGTGAACTGGCAGGGAAAATTACACATTTCCTTCTCATTTCAAAGCTTAATTTAGGGGACCAAACAAAATTCAGGTCCTAGACCGCAGCAGGAAGGTCTGACTGGGAAGCAGAAGTCAGTCTTCTCTGGGTTTGAGACCAGACCAGCCAGACCTGGAGGAACATCTAGTTACAAACACAGCTTGGATTCCCAGCTCTATTTCAGGGTTTCCACTTTAAAGACACACAAATAATTAAAACTAGCCTTGAACAAACAGCCTCTTCACATTCAGAACAAGTCCATGTGGAGTTCAGTAGCTCCAGCAAAGCCAGAGGCCCCAGTGGAACTGTCCAGGCTATGAGGAATTGCCCAGGGGACAGCCATAATCTGCTTTCTGACATGCACAACGTCCATAAACAAATGATTACGCTCCTGTGCCTGAGTCTCCCTCATCTGCAAAATGTTGATAATGATCAGGGCTAATTGAAAATTTCCCATCAAGCATTATTAGGATGGGGAACGGGGATTTTGAATGAACCATTTGCAAAAAGCCCAATTTCCCCCATGTATCTGATTTTTGACAGTAAAACAAGCAAACAAAATAAAAAAATAACAACCAACCACCAAAACTGTCTTAATTCTTTGGGAAAAAATTTCCATGGGAAACACTGAGTATTTTCTGGATAATTCAATGACTTCCCAGGCTTCATAAGGCTTCTGAGGCTTCTTTTACTGCTCTTTTCAATAATTACAGATGCTTTCAGGGGAGACTCAGTAGGGCAAGCTTTATTTTCAATGATCACGCTCAGACCTCTGGCCAAGTCTTAGTTAAGTCTCAGGCAACGATGTGGGGAGAGGGCACTTCATTCACAGGGACATCCAGATGATGGAGAAATTGCACAAGAATGGCCAAACCTTGTGGGTTTTACACCTGATCCCAGCAGATTTGGTTTTGAATAGCAGTTGCTGGAAGGGAGAAGGGGAGGCTTAGACCTTTCTGCCACTGTTTTCCTGAGCACTGGGTGGCTACGTCTGTAGAAAACCAAATTAAATCAGCTCAGAGCTTATATTTCCCTACACCAGAACAAATCCACGCTCCTACCAGCACTTAAACTGCTGAGTGGGAGTGAACTCAAGCCCATACTACCCCAAACCTTGTGTGGGAGCTGGGAATTAATCTCTGGGGACATCCAGAGCTTCTGCCTGGTGGCTTTTCTGTCCCTGGTGGCTGGGATGTTTATTGAGGGTGGGAGACCATCAGCAACCTCAAATTTGGAGGTCAGTGCTCTTAAGCATCCACCAAAACCGACTCTGGCTGCTGCACCCGCCTTGATCTTCCATCCAGCCAGGACTGCCCTTCATTATGTTTTAATTGCAGAGGTGATCAGAGGCTCTGGGGCTGTGGCACTTCAATTAAGCAGATTGCCACGTCCCTGCCTGGCCTGGGCTTTGCCTGGGAGAGACACCGAGGGCAGGAGGACACAGCAGTCCTTGGACTAACAAATACACACAAATAATCACACACACAGCAACATTACCAAGCAGTTCATAACGATGAATAATTAGCAGAGCCCTGACCAAATGCATGAGCAGAAACACACTGAAGGCATGGGAAGATTTCTGTCAACAGGAGGGTGTGTTTTGGCTCAAACACCAAGAGACACATCCATGATCAGTCAGTTTTAGACACTTACATCTTCCCTGCAATATGCCTTCAAGCCTGGCCTCTAGTCTTTTCTGCAGCCTAAAAGGAGCGGAGAGGTTGAAAACTCCATGAGAAGAAATATCACTGACAAGGGCTGAGGTTTCAAGGAAAATTGGTTCCACCAGGACTGGATTTGTTGCTGCCTGAGAGCTCAGGATCCTCTTGTCAACTCGGACCTGATGTGAAATCCCAGCTCCCACCTGAGCTGCAGGAGAGTTTAGGTCTGAAATCCCGAGTTTCTGTGCTCTGCAGCTGGAAAACCAGAGTCCTGTGGGACCCCAACTTCACAAATTTGAGCTTCTACTTGTGTTGCTCAACTGGATAAAATGTTATGTTTGGAAATGACCGAGACTGGGAGACTTGTTTAGTGTCACTGGGGAGGCTTCACTTGGAGTTTCTTTTAAATGAACATGGCAGAGAAAAACACTCCTTGCAGGGCAAAAGCTCATTAAAGAAGGCAAACTCCATGATTTTATGTCCTGACTGAGACAAAGTAGACGCTTTTTAGTACAAAAGCCCCGCACCAAAATCAATAAGCCCTTGTGGAAAGTTTTCATAGAATCATGGAACAGCTTGGGTAGGAAAGGACCTTAAAGATCATCTCATTCCAACGCCCTGCCATGGGCAGGGACACCTCCCAGTAGACCAGGTTGCTCAAAACTCCTTCCAACCTGGTTTTGGACATTTCCAGGGATGGGGCAGCCACAGCTTCTCTGGGCAACCTGTGCCAGGGCCTCCCCACCCTCTGAGTAAAGAACTTTCTCCTAATATCAACTCCAACCCTCTATCAGTTTGAAACCATTCCCCCTTGTCCTGTCACCACATGCCCTTGTCACAAGTCCCTGTTCTGACATGGAAACAAGTTGCCTTGCAATGCACTGGAAAGAGAAACACAAATCCCACTCCCCTCTTCCAAGGAGTTCAAAGCATCAAAGTGCTCGTCAGATGCTGCAGGGTCTGACTGGCAAAGGGGTGTCCCCACTGCCACCAGGGAGCTGTCGGTTCCTGACCATCATCTGAGTGATGCACCGTTGGGTGGTGGCAACAACACGGGGATCTGAGCAGGATTTGTGGCCCTGCAGACCTGGGGAATTACGGGACAGATTCGCCGGCACGGAAAAAATCACGAGGTGGACTTAAAAGAAGAAGTGCGGAGGGGAGAGGAGAGGAGGGGTGGAAATCAGTCACCAGACAGAAAGGCAGAGGGGAGGAGGAGAGCAGAGAGGTGAGCTGTGCTGAGAAAAGGGATTAGCCACAGTGCACGGCCTGCAGGGCTGGCAGAAAGGCTGACAGAGCCGGAGCTGCTGCACTGTGACCTTCCCCAATCACTTTGGTGCTCCTGCTCTGCCTGCCTTGAGGAGAAAAGGATGTGCTGCTTCCTCTGCTGCCCCCCCTGCCTGCACCCCTGGATGGCATTTCCAACAGCCATCAGGAACTTGCTTTTTTGGAGGACAGCAGGGGGAGATTCCTCCCATGGCCAAGCTCTAAGTGAGAGGTTATGGCTTGGCAAAGCATTGGTCAGGGATATCAAACCCTACAGGAACAGAGACACAAGGTACAGGGATTTCGAGGGGTTTGCAGTGTTTTGGTGGGTTCCCATAAAGATGGGGTGAGTACAGTCATTCTCCAGGAACCTCTCACCCATCACAGAAAGCTTTTGGAAGGCACCTTTAAAGGTTATGTAGTCCAATCCCACTGCCATGAGCAGGGACACCTTCCACTAGCCAAGGTTACTCCAAGCCCCACCTAACCTGGCCTTGGACATTTCCAGGGATTCAGGAACAGCCACAGCTTCTCTGAGCAACCTGTGCCAGGGCCTGCCCACCCTCACAATAAAAAATGTCTCTCTTACATCCACTCTAAATAGGCCCTTCTTCATTTAAAACCATTATTCTTGTCATATCTCAACAGGCTCTGTTAAAAAGTCTGTTTCCATCTTTCTTGCTGCCCCCTTTGGGTACTCTAAGGGGCTCTCAGGGGTCCCTGGAGCCTTCCCTTCCCCAGGGGAACCCCCCCCCCCAGCTCTCCCAGCCTGGCTCCAGAGCAGAGGGATGCAGCCCTGGAGCATCCCCATGGCCTCCTCTGGACCTGCTCCAACAGCTCCATTCCTGTCCCTTCCCAACCAGCCCTTCCAGGCAATCAAAGCTGGCCTGTGCCTTGGCAGCCCAAAGCCCTTGCAAAGCTGCACTTGGGATTCCGAGAGTGTGGCAACCTCAGGAAGAGAGATGCACATTGCAAGGGTGGAAAGGGAAGCTCCCTCAGAGCTCCTTTGCATGACTGGAGGGTTCTGGCTGCCTGTGAGGAGACATTTAAGATCAAATTAAAATCAACATCCCATCCCATTCTTGGAGACGGAGATCCAGCTGCTGTTGCTGTCCATGAGTTGCTCCCCTCACTGCCCAGACCCATAGGCTGGGGCAGAACAGCAGTCCCCACACTCAAGACCTTCATTTAAAGAAAAAAATTTACTATTTAAAAGTAGTTTTTCAGAGTCTCTGGAGAAGGACTTGTAAAGTCTCACAGTAATTCAAGGGCTTTGCAGACCTCAGCTGCTCCTGCTGCACATGCAAGGGCAATTTCTCAGTCCCTGCCTTCCCAAGAATGAACATCTGGCCACACACACATTAAATAAATACCTTGGTGTGCAGCTCAGCTTATGAAGGCCAATTCCTTGTGCCTTTCCCTCAGCACATTTTCCTGCCAGCCCCACATTGTGGAATCTCTGGTGTCCTGTAACGTGGTTGTGCTCACACTGAGCTTTGCCCCAAGTGACAGCACTGATTTGATTCTCTCTCCTGTCCTCAGATATCTGATTCCATAAAACTCCTGTGAACTGAAAGTCTTGGAGCCCCTTCCCTCCTGCCAGACCTGGTTGAAATAGAGATTGTTTCCTTCAGCCACTGGTCCATTAACTTTGATCCCTGGAAGCTTTGCTGGCAGAGGAATGGGAGATACTGGGAGCCAGGGTGGACCAAAGCTCCCTCCAGCCTCCCTCATACCTCTGGCAGGGCTTCATGCTGATGATTTAGGGAAAAACAGCTCAATCAAATTATTCCACTGGCCAACTGATATTTGCAGGGATGTAGGGGAGGGGGGAGATTTCAGCTGATGATCATCTGAGGCTGGTCAGGGTCCTGAGACAGGTTTCAGTGTGATGCATGAAAAGCAGCCTCTGCTGGTGGCAGAACTGGCTCCCCTTCAGCAGCACTGGGAAAAGGGACACCTTTATCCACATGGAACAAGCTCACATTGATTGCACCAGAGCAGAAACCAAATCAGGTGGGATCAGATCCTGTTTGGTAGCAACACCCTGGGTGAGAACTGCAGAAAGTTCTTGCACCTCCCTCTTGCAGCCCAAACCACAGGCACTGAAACACAAGGATCCAGAGCTGGTTCCCACAGCAGGAAAGCACAAAGGTCACAAAGTACTTGACAGACTCATAGAATTGCAGAATGGTTTGGGTTTGGAAGGGACCTTAAAGCTCATCTCATTCCCACCCCCATCAGGGCTGGAGGAGGGGTGTGAAAACCTTCCTCATTCTTCCACTGGATCTCACACAACGACACTACGGAGTCTGGTAAAAAGAGGAAATGACTGTTTATTTCACTTAAAGGCTCTTAATGTGACTGAGCTGAAGTTGACCCACCTGGAGAACTCTACAGAACTGTAGCAGCTGCCAGGAGTGCAGTGGGGTGGGGACCATCACTCCAATAAATACTCCAATAGTTCATACCATGCCCTCAATCTCACCAACTGAAGGCCCTCAGGGTGCTCTGCAGAGAGGAACAGTAAAATGATGCTCCTTGCCAATAGGAGAGAAAGAGGGATTGCCCCAGGCCAGTGTTCATTCATTAGGTGACCATATCCTTCCTCCCAAGCCACAGCAACCTCTGGGTTCATAATCCCTGGGAGTAAAGAGTGGATCCTTTAATTACTCCAGCCAGGTGGGATTTGCAAATTAAAGTCTTGTAGGGGTATTGCAGACTCGGTCCAAACACTCATCCCCGTGGTTAGTCCATGAGCTCTGTGCTGAGCAGAAAGGTCTGACCTCCAAGGACCCTTAACAGTGCAAGATTAAACAGAACCTAAACCCTGGATGCCAGTTTGCAAAACAATCATTATTGAAAATAATTATAATCGCCTTATTTAAAAATAAAACCTTGGAGTTGGCGAGCCAAAAAGCTGCTTATCAGAAATCTCTGTGTGTTTTAACTCCAAGACTCAAAATCTCATCTAAAGAGCACATTGTCATTCTTGCAGCTAAAGTGTAGGCCAATTGCTCTTTAATAGAATAAGCTCTTCCTTGGAGGAGATTGTGTGTTGCTGATAATTATCTGATGACATGTTGAGGTTTAGCAGATGGATTAATTTCGTTTTACATTATGCTGTTAGTGCCACTGGAGGGGTGTGTGGCTGCATCCTTTTGGGTATTAAGTTAAAGAGCTTGCAGTCTACTTTACAGGCAGTAGAAACAGCTGTCCTAAAAACAAGCCTCCACTCTTGTTTTGGGTTTTTTTTTTTTGGGGGGGGGAATGCCATCATGCCAATCATAGGGAAAGGCCACACACAGCCTATTAACTGAAGATGAAGGATGCTCCAGGTGTCCAGGTCCCAGCTGGAGTCTCAAGAGACACGGATGAGGCACCAAACTGTGCCTCAAACATCAATCCCAACGTGATACCAGCTGAATATTATGAGATGCCACGTCCTTGAAGGCTTCCTCCCACCTGCAGCACTGGGAGCTGGGCAACTTTGTGCCCTCCACAGCACTTGCTGCCAAACAGCTCAGACCTCTTGATCTGCAGGAGCAATTTTCTGTGCACTCTGCTGCAGCCTTGTGCAAGCAGCAAATCAAATTACTCCATCCACCACTCAGAGTGCATGCTTGTTTTAAAGATACTTCCCAACCTATCCAGCCCTGCTTCCCAGAAGATTTATTAGACACAGGCACATGTAACTGGGGAACCAAGAGGCTGCTGCTCTCAGAATATTAAACAAATAAATTGGTTGCCCTCTAACATACCCTTTTTCCTCCCAAAATGACCCAGGCCACTGAAAAGCTAATCCAGCTTTCTGCAAAGCTGGAAAAAGAGTGTGTGGAGTTCAATAGGGCTCAGCTATCGAGCTCAGCTCAGATAAACAGCAAAGGTGGAAAACAGCAGAATGAAATGACTCTAAAGAAGGATATTGACTGATTATCATGTGGGATGCCTGGAAGAAACTTGAGTGCTACCTACAAAAATGGACTGAGAGGACCATCTATTATTACACTCTGAAACACTCTCCAAGGGGGGGAAAGAAGGGAAACTCCATTACCTTCAGCAGGAACGTGCAGGCTGGGCAAAATAACCTTGCAGTGAGGAAATAACCTGGCATTGACTTACATTACTGGTCCCTAAAGCCTTGTCCTGCTGTGATGGGACTCCAGGGAACTAAGTGGAGTTCAGGGATCGCTGCCACTCTGAGAGGCTGCGCCTCTGCAGGGGTTGCAGGGAAGAGGCAAAGTTGGCTTTGATGTGACTTTATGCCCTCCTGATACCAGCCTGGTCCAACACAACAGCCAGAGGCTGAGCTAACACTCCCAGGTTTTATAACTTCTCTTCAAAGTCAGGTTGGATGGGGTTTGGAGCAACCTGGTTTAGTGGAAGGTGTCCCTGCCCATGGAATGAGATGATCTTCAAGGTTCCTTCCAACTCAAACCACTCTGGGATTCTACACAACCATGAGACAATCATGAGGATGTTTCAGTAGTGGGTATCCCACCTTATCTGGATGCATTCTGGGGGACATGGGCCATACTTCCAGTCCCAACATGGCTGGAAGAAGGAAAGCTGCTGGATTTGCAGCTGGTGGTGCTTCAGGACACCCTGGGTGTCACTGCTGCTCCCTCCCAGCCACAGCAGCCACATCATCCCATGGTGTAACATGGAACTGGCACTGGGTTATTGCTGCACAGAAAGTGCCTGTTTGGGGAATTTTTGCTTAAAACCATTTTTTTTATTTCCTTGTTCATAACCTAGAGCTGGCTGGGACAAAGCAGGAAAATCCAGCAGGTCCCTGCACCAAATTTCAGAGGCAAGGACAAGAGGTTTAGCCTTGCCGAGGGCAGCAGTTCTCCATACGGCAGCTCCTTTTCCTGCTTCATCTCCAAGTTCCCAGGAGCTCAGCTGGATCTCACTGGACCTGCTCTCCAGCCTCTCTCAGCACATGGAGACTGGTAGGTGTTTAAGCATTTCTCCTGAAAAAATGACAGACCCTGGGGCTCAGACTCGCAGTGAGAAATGGTTCTCATTTCTGTGAGTGCCGCGGGTTCAGCCGAGGTCGATGGGAGCGGTGCCCAGGGAAAGCCACTGGAAAATATAACGAACTTTGCCATCACTCACTTGCCTCCTTCCTCAGCAGCCTGTGGAGACAGCAAGGGAGTGGACAGGCTTGGAGAAACAGGGGCAGACTAAGTTTGGGCTGAGGGATTTGAGCTCCTCTTCATCCAAGGGTATACCCACCAAGTGCTGCCAAAGACAGGGATACTCCAAGCAACAACACACAGCAAGACGTGACCCCTCCAAGCCTAATTAATTTAACACAACCATCTGAAAGTCACCTCAGAAATATTAGATGCCACAAAATATATATTCACATAAAAACACACACACCAGCACAGCACAGCCTGAATCCTCTGGATTTAGTTGCCTGGGGGTGCACCTGCACATTCCCTCACGTGGGGTTCCTGCTCCTTCCTTGGGTTTCCAGCCCCCTGAAAAAGAGCATCCCCTTTGGAGCACAGTGAGATTCCCTAAACAGAATCCCCATTGTCATGGATGGCAAAGCATTCCAGCAGGTCACGTGCCTCAGGAACAACCTGGATGGACTCGTAGAATCAGAACTATGCAGGACATTCTTAATCCTCTGACACACATCCCCACCCCACCCCACCCCCAAAAGTTCTCCTGCCATTACCTGTTTCTACATTAATAACAGAGGGGAGTTGATGAGGGCAATGACCAAAAAGGGAAGTTAATTGGATCAGCCAGAATTATTTATTATTGCTGCCACACAGCCCCTGGTTAGGGCTGACTTCAAGCTCATCCCTGAGCTGTGTCACCTTGGCTTCCTGAGCTCCTCTGACTCTGGTTAGAAGGTCTTGGCAAGGGGCAGGTCTGGGCAAGGCGAGCTGCTCGCCTGGGGTGGGATGTTCTGGCAGCCTGGCCTGAAATGCTACAGGGAGAGAGTGAAAGGGGAGCAGGGATTGTGGCCAAAGGAAGCACGACAAAAGCCAGGCTCAAAAATCCTCTCCCATGTTGAAGGGTAACCTTAATTCTGGGAGCAAATCAGGCTCTGCGTGTGTTTTGATTTCTTTGTAGGATCCATTTGCTGCCATCAGAGACACCACCACTAATAAACTGCAATCAGTGGGGTTTTTTAACTGTGGGTTCCCAACTCAGCTCAAAGATTTCCTTTTTGCACCAGTGATCTCTGCATCAGGATTTAGGATTACATCCCTTGTTTGTGCTTGGCTCTGCATCCAGATGAATATCCCCTTTTTTAAGGCTGCTGGGCTCACATTTTAGCTGAGGAGCTGTGAAGTCAGTGCTGAGGGTGCTCTGCTCCTCCACCATGGTCATTACACCCACCCCCAGCACTGATCCAAACCACGTGTGGGGGTTGGCTGCTGCACATGCAGGCCACGTTTATTATATTTTATAGGAGCTATATATTAAACTTTACTCCCCAAACTCCTATCATTTTCCTAACAAGTTACCACCCTGCACTCCTGCAGTGCAGCAGGACTTCTGAAAGGATTAGACTGGGCTTTGACATTGAGCAGCAGCTCAGTAAGAAGACACACAGCCCGTGCCTTGCTGTCAAAAATATCCTCTCAGAGAGAACACCCCTCTATTAACAGTGATCATAAAATGATATAATAGGTTCATGGACTGGGTTTGGGTCAGAAGGGACCTTCAAGATCATCCAGTTCCAACCCCGTGCCAGGGTAGGGACATCTCCCACTAGACCAGGTTGCTCAAAGCCCCATCCAACCTGGCCTTGAACATTGCCAGGGATGTGAAATCCTTCAGTGACATTTTACCTGGCTGCATAAACCTCCTGCCTCATTTCTGGCAAACCCTTGTCACCCTGTCTCCTCATCAGCTCCTCTCTCATGATATAATTCAGGAGGAGCAGTTCTGGGTCCTGGCCAGGTAGACTTGGCACTCCGTGCCTGGCAGGGATGTGGGATGCTCTTCCTACAGCCTTCCCTGACTCCAGCCTCAGAGCAAAGGGAAATAAAAAGCAATCCAGCTGCATCTGCATGGAGTATTGTGTTGTTTGGTGTCGTGTCACTGTTGAAAGGTTGACAGACTTGGTCCCAGGAGGAGCTGCAATTAAGTGCCACGCTTCCCTTTTTTTATTCATCTCATTTCAATGCGCTGGAAACGCAGCAATCAAACCCCAGCCCTGAACTGAAGAGTGAAACTCTGCCCAGGCACAAGCAAAACTTCCCCCAAGGTGTCAAGGAACAGAGGGAAGACTCCCAACTCCACTTTCCCCTCCAGCCATCCATCTACCTTGGATGTTTATTTGATCTTCTGTCACTGCAATATCCGAGTGTTCTGATCACATCACCATTCCTGCCCGAGCTGAATGAAAATCCTTAACAGGGTTTCAGTGCCGTGATGCCCCCTCAGTGCCCACGCAATGAAACAGAGAGATCCTCTCCTCCTTTGCCCTGACAATTCCCACGGGGACAGAGATTTGCTGAGGGCTCCCTGGGTGCAGATCCATGATCTGGGATGAATAATGGTTTGGTTTATTGGAAATTCGCTTTTCATTTTACTTCAATTAAGTGACCGGCGAAATCAATCACCCACCTTCTGCAAACACTAAATCTTCCAGAGGGAAAATATTTATCAAGTCCCAAGCCAACAGCTTTAGTCCCTTTAGCCCTCTTGCTCTCTAGAATTGTTTTGCAATGTAGGGGGGGGAAGCCAACTTGACAAACTGGAACTTCAGGGGATAAAAAGTAGATTTTAAAAAGTAGATTTTCAAGCAACAGTGAGGGTGATCCATAAAGGAACATCCTATGGACTTGAGCAGAGACAAACCCAGCTGGTTCTGTGCATGTGTCCAGGTGTCACTGAGATGACAGAACCTGAGGGAACAGCATGAAGGTGTGTCAGGGGAGGTTTGGGTTGGGCACAGGTAAAGGTTCTTCCCCCAGAGGGTGGTGGGCACTGCCCAGGCTCCCCAGGGCAGTGGGCACGGCCCCGAGGCTGCCAGAGCTCCAGGAGTGCTTGGACAACACAAGGTGGGGTTGTTGGGGTGCCTGTGCAGGGCCAGGGGTTGGACTGGATGATCCTCATGAGTCCCTTCCACCTCAGGATATTCTGGGATTCTGACAAGGCTGAGGTTGAGCCCATCTGCACAGAGTTATTACATTCAGTTGTTTTTGACATCCTCTGAGACTTCCACCGTAGGTACAAAACTCCTCAAGGCAGAAGATGGTTAAAATGAAAGTTTGTTTAATTCTGCAAGACTCCTCCGTCTGGCACCAGCAGGAATCTGCCACGGGGGACCTGCAGCAGAGCTGTGACAGCTTTGGCAGGCTTTAAATAAACTGGGTTTGTCTCAAGCACCAGGTCACAGTAAAGTCTCATCTCATAGCTGGCTGAGCCTGGCTCACAGTGCAGTGCTCAGGGATGGACAGGTTGTCTTTGGCAATACCCACATCAGGATTACTGAGGATTTACATCTGTGCTGCTGCCTTTTCATCCCAAAGCTATTGTTCTTGCAAACCACGGGGATCCAGTTCCCATTCCACTCACAGTTCCCATTTCCTGAGTGTGGGGACACTACAGGACCATCACCCACGACCCAAACTTGGCTAAGTGGAGAATTTGCAGTTTCCTCCTCATCTGCAGCCAGATTTCCCCAAAGTGGGATTAACAGAGACCTGGCTTTCCTCTCTTCCTTGCTCACCCAGTGGGGGATTTTCTGCTGCATTTGGAAATGTCACCCCTGAAACTGCTCCTCAGGACAGCCTGCTGGCAGGGGACAGTGGAGTTCAGCTATCCTGCAACTCAGTCCCTGCAGGGAGCTCTGAGGTGTGTAAGGCTCAGAGGAAGACCCTCCAAACTCCCAGGAACGCTGGGGCTCAGATCCTCCCTGCTAACATCCCTGGCAGTAGCTGATTTATAATGCTCCAGGCCCTTGAAAGACCTGCTGCTTCACCAGATGCTTTTGCACCCTCCTTTTGCACCAGGAGACAACGTTGAGTGGTAAAGAACACAAAGCTGAGGTGCAGATCATGCCCTAAACGAGGCTGGTGTTTTACCCTGAGCTTTCAAGGCACAGAGGGGGCATTGCAAGGTGGAAGCAAGAACAGGGTCCCTCCTAGGAGTGCCACGACTGTGGCACAGGGGAGGGGTCTTCTGTGTAAAATCCTTCAAAAAAAGCTTTAGAGAACAGAGGGAAATCTTTCCTAGAAGCTTCTAATCTAATACATCTGAGAGAAAAGGGGGGAATTTGGGGATTCTAGTGTGGACTAAGCAGAAGCATTAAAAACATCTGCCTGAGGAAATGCCACATGCAAACAACACTCGAGTGTCCCACTGACCAACCCACAGGAGATCTGAGTGCAAACACTGTTCCCATCCCAGGCACAGAGAGGCTGATTCCCAAAGAAATCCTGTTTGGGACTTGACCTGAGGCATGGAAAGCCAGAGGGAGGTTGTCCTTCAGTTTGAGTTGGCCTTAGACTGGTCACCACGAGATCACATGCCTAAAAAAAGCTGAGGAGCTGACCTGGATACCCGTCACATTCCATGGTTTCTCCTGTCTCTCCCAATTGACCCCCCCCTATTCCTGGTGGTCAAGTTGAAAAGATCAGAGCCCTGGGAGGGACGAGCAGCCACCACCAGACAACACACAGGCACCAAAGTGGTTTGGCCACGTCGGGACTGAGGGTGAATAAATCAATCCAAAACCGAAGAGAAGCTTGAGGGCAGGGCCACGAGTTTAAGATGTTGCTCAGGGATCAGAAAGGGCTTTCAGACAGGCAGGAATCAGCAGTGCAGCCTCAGAGACAACTGAAAGCTTTGGTTACACATGAGAAGACAACAGAGCCCAGTCCTACCAGAGCTCCTGACCCAACCCTGCCTCCTGCAGCTCCACATTCCCATGGGATACAAGTGACTCTCCTCTTGCTTGCTTTGTCCTGAATTTAATGTAGGAAAAGAGAAGAGAGTTCATTTAATGAAGTTTCCACAGATGGTATTAACACCCTTCACATCATCTCCAAATTCTCCATATAATGCTCCTTCATCCACAGCAGCTGAAGCTCTGGAGGATTATTATGATTTAGTGTTTTTTAAGCCTCTGGTCCTTGGGAAACTTCTTAAGCCACACAAAAAGGTGGCAAAGTAAAGCAATACGTAGATCCTATAAGGAAAACTCTGTGTATGACGTTGCTAATAAGAAAATAGGTAGAATGCATAAATCCAAGAACTTTGGAAATGCCTACAGAACAGTTAATGCCCCTCCAGTTGTTTGGAAGGGTTAGGCTGGATTTGGCCAGGATTTTGAGGTCCATGAGCTCAGTCTGCTGGCTTGGCCTGTGGGGCACTGTTGATTTACAACAACCACAAGGAGGTCAAGACTAAACTTTTAAAAAACTTAAGCTAGCTTAACGTGCCAAAACATCAGTGCAATCCAGAAAATACAAAGCACCCCATTCTTCCCCAGCTCCAGCTTGTTCCATTTCTGGGTTTTAAGGCTCCTGTTCAAATTCTAACCAAGTTCAAACACTCTTAGCTTAAAGGTTAGAGCAAAATGAAAGCCTTGGGATCCCTAACTCCAGTACTGCTCCCAGCAAAACTGCTGCACCCAGGACCAAATAAATCCCTTCACAACTCCAATAAAGCAATTCCAACGGGCAGAAAGACTCGGGAGATTTATCTGGTTTCAGGACAAGGTCATCTTTTCATGCAAAAATCAGCAACTTTCCTGTGAATCTCATTTAAGTAGCAAGAGAATAACAATTCATTTCAGTTCTTTATGGATCTTCATTCATGGCTTCCTGCAGACAGAGGTTCTTCCAGGCGTGTCCACTGCTGTGTTTTTATCAATGGTTATTGATGTTTTTCAATTACTTCTGTGACACTTTCTGAAATACATTTGTATGTGGAAAGCACTCGATATAATCCCATCCCAGCACTTGCCAGGCTGGGATCCTCTTATTGCTGAGCTGGCCTCACATCCCTTGGTGCCATCCCATGGACATGCTCATTGCCAGGAGAACTCCAGATCTCTCTGCGGATCCAACCACTGTGGACTCGAATCAGATCTCTCAAAAACATCCCCACGCAGTAGAATTTTCTCAAAATACCTTTGTAATCACTGAAGTCACATCCTGGAATTAAGACCCTTGCAATAATATTCCCAAGTGTGGTTATTTCGCCTCTTAATCCCTCCCTCCCTCCAATATGTTTCCTTCTCAGCCTTCCCTGCTTATTTTTTCCCCCGGTTTCTGAGGCTGCAATTGTATTTTCTTTGAACCACAACACCACAGTGCTAAAAAAAAAAAAAAAATACCAACAAAAATCTCTTAGCATCTCTCTATTTCTTGCTACCAAAACATTATCCCTCGCTGGAGTTTATGCAGAACATTAAATAATTAAAAGCTGTGTTGAAGGAAGACTCTGCCTTGCTGGCAGCATTCCCAAAATGTGTGCAGCCCCATAATCTCTCACCAACCTGATTGTTTCTTCCATCAAACTTTCTGCCCCATCAAAACCTGCCCTTGGGCTCCTTCCACTCGTGCCTCGTTTTTTCTGGGAAGAAGCTCAAACTCTGCTCTAAACTGCTTTATCCACACAAAAAAAACCCCTGGATCCTGTGCAGGACCAATCCCAAAAAAACCAGCTCGTTTCATCCAAAAGAACCGAATGTCCTCATGGAAACTGCACAGCACAAAACCACAGCCCTACCACAAAGTGAGTGAAACCAGATCAGGAACTGAAACGATGAGAGAAACATTTTTTTCACTGAAGAAAAAGAAAAGAAAAGAAAAGAAAAGAAAAGAAAAGAAAAGAAAAGAAAAGAAAAGAAAAGAAAAGAAAAGAAAAGAAAAGAAAAGAAAAGAAAAGAAAAGAAAAGAAAAGAAAAGAAAAGAAAAGAAAAGAAAAGAAAAGAAAAGAAAAGAAAAG
>VXBX01006546.1:133014-147555 GCA_013400415.1 Scytalopus superciliaris
GGGGGGGGAAATTCCTGATTACTGTCAGCCAAAACCCCATAACATATTCAGCTTAAAGCTTATCTTCTGTAAAATAAACATTGCTACAATTTTTCACCCTCCAGCCAGAGAGCAAAGGCAGGGCTTTGTCAGAACAGCTTTCCTCCCTCCCTTTCAGGTTGTGATCTCTGGGGAAGTTGGTAAGAAAAGGGGGGAGTTTTTAAACCTTCTCCGTATCCTCATCATTCCTCAGCTGGCCTCGCAAAGCCCTTCCAAGAGGAATAGTCTTTATCATCCCAATAAGAGGTGCAGGAAGAGATTGATCAGTTCAGAGGGATCAATTCTGCCCTCCCGTATTATTTCCCCCTCTCTCATGACACAAATTGTTAAGCAGATCTTTAGCTGCCACTCATCCCCACGGCAGAGACAAAAGTCTTGTGCGGTGGAGCCACCACAGCTCAATCAGTGTCACAACAATGCCTGTCACTCACGCATTACCCGAGTCATTGATATGAAAAACTCCGAGTTGAGACTGTAAAACACCTCAGTGTCACCCACAGAGATGGAAAGGAGAGGCAGGGCTGGGTTTCATGAGGGTGTTTTGGAAGCTGCAGCGGTGGGGTTATATTGGTGTTTACTGGACAAAAGGATTATCACTGCTACAGGGTTTTTTTTTTGCATGAGTTAAACCTCCAGTTATTTAAAATCAACAGCTGGAACAGCTTCCTGACCGCAGCTTGGCTTTCCTTCGCTGAGTTTCCAGCAGGATCTTCTCACCTGCAGCACTCCAGGGTTTCTGGGGCTCTACCTTTGCCTCCAAGCAAGTGCTGGTGAGGGATAAGGCAACACCCCAGCTTGGAGGATGGACCTTCCCCATGCCCTGCACTGCAGGGAGGGTCAGGAAGACCAACCTGATTGGGACCAGCTCTGGAAGGATCAATGACCGTTGCAAAGAGCTCCACCACCCCACGGCAGGAGGATGTTCCACCTCCAACTCAACCTCTGCTTAATAAGACCAGAGGGAACATCAGGGGGAGCACGAAGGAATCCAGCATTAGTGTCCGGAGCGTGCTGATGGATCCTAATGGCCTGATAGGGTGGGAAACTCATGGCCAGGGTCATCATCCTCGGTGATTACAAGAGCTCTCTGGACACCCTGGGGGAGGGAAAGCCCACAGCAAAGGCAGGTGGTGCTCTGTGTGCTCAGCTGGTTCCCCGTGCTGCTCCTGAGCTTAACCGTGATAAAGACACAGAACCAGAAAATGAGGACCTTTAAGATCATCAAATCCAACTGTTAATCCAGCACTGCCAAGCCCACCAAAAAACCACATTCCCCACATGCCACAGCTACACAGTTTTTACAATAGTTCAGGTGACAGAGTCCCGAGGCAACAAATGAAGATAGAAACATCCTGCCAGATTCTCCCAACAATATTCCTTGGGCTATTCCTGCATGCAGTGCCTTTTACCTTTATTGCAATACCTCCTCAGCTTCAGGAGAACGTTTGATGCTTTTCTTACTGCCCTCTGTGCAACACTCCCCTCAAAATTAGGGATTTAAAAGTGCACATGGACAATGCCATGCTATGCTTTCAATTTTTCAAGGAGACTGAACGTACAATCATTGAACGATTTGGGTTGGAAGGGAGCTTAAAGATCATCTTATTCCACCCCCTTGCCATGCACAGGGACACCTCCCACTATCCCACAGGTTGCTCCAAGCTCCATCCAACCCGGCCTTGAGCACTTTCAGGGATGGGGCAGCCCCAGCCTCTCTGAGCAACCTGTGCCAGCATCTCACCACCTCCTGAAGGAAGAATTTCTCCCTACCATCCCACCTAAACCCTCCTCTTTCAGCCTGAAGCCTTTCCCCCTTGTTCTCTCAGCACATGACACCGTGCAGCAGGCAGAGGCAATGAGATCACAGCAAAGCCTCCCCTGTTTCTCCAAGTTCAAAATGAGCTCTGGGTTCATTCTTATGCACTTAAATGCTGGCGTCTTTCACATGCCTGAAGGTTTTACTGTCTTCTGAGATTTCCACTTGAATTACAGCAGCGGTGGGAAAAGACTGAATGAGTCACAGTCTGGAGCTGTGCCCTCCTCTCAGCCCCTGGAATCACACCCGGATAACCTGAGGAGAGGTGCTGCAGCAGAGCTCGAGGTGGCTGCACCAACACCAACAACTCAACGTTCAGAGCTGTGGGAGAAAAAAATCAGACCCATCTCAGGCACAGGTCCAGCCCTGCCTTCTGCTCTCTTGTCCTGGCAGAGTTCATGCCATGCTTGCAGGAGAGGGGGCCCCCTGCATGAAGGGCAGGATCAGGGGTGCTAGAGGAACATGTGCAGTCTTGGATGGTCCTGAATCCCACAGAAACATCATAAGGACTCCGTTACTCATCCTCAGGGACGCCTTTACCTTGGATTTGTTAGGCTGTATCATCTAGTCCCATCCTCCTTACCAGTGTGTTTGGCTGTTGTGTGTCTGCTGAGATTTTCCAGAGCTTATTTCCTGGGTTTGGGATGCACTGAAAGAAAAGTCAGGCTCTACTTTACCCTGCTCCTTGTGCCATAAAAACCCCAGCTCTGATTGCTTTTGGAGACAGGAGACAAGCCTTGGATGGACTCAAACATGCCGAAATCTCACCCTAAAATTTGTGACCGAGACAGTTGCTTCAGTTTTATTTATTTATACTCTTTTTTGAAGAAAATTTGATGGGTCATAGGTGGCTGGAGCTGAGCAACTGCTCAGTGTAAGGAAATTATCAGGGAATCACAGAATGGTTGGAGTTGGAAGACACCTTAAGGGGCATCTCATTCCAACCCCTGTGATATGGGCAGGGACATCTTCCACTATCCCAGGTTGCTCCAAGCCCTGTCCAACTTCCTTGGACACTTCCAGAGGTGGGGCAGCCCCAGCTTTAAGACTTATGCCTTGAAATGTTGTGTTTCAAGGCATAAGCCAACCCTGTAGGTTTCAACCCTCTGCAGAGAGGTGAACAGGAAATATTCCCACAGGTTGGAATATCTCATAGACCTGTAAAATCATTACACTTGGAAAAGACCTCTAAGATCATCAAGTCTAACCATCAAGCCAGCACCACCACCATGCTCCTTTGTGCAGCAAAGCTGTCAGATTCTTCTGAAACCAAGGCAAGAAAACCACCAGAGAGCTGGACTTGAGATCCACTCTGATTCTCTGTTTGGTCAGTGACACTTTCCAGCCTGTGAAGCACTCAGGTGTCTTCTTTGTAATGGGAATTTCGGTCAGGGAGATGGGGAGAGGAGAGAAAGCAAGAAGCTGACACTTCTACATGCACCACATTCTAATTGGGGTCAAGGGATGCAACAGTTGGAGAGCAGCAAGTTATTTTCTGCATCGCTGGCCTGTCAGAATTCTGTTTTTACTCAGGTATAAGGCAGGAAAAGAACAGAGGCTGGGAACAGCTCCCTGTCGAGGCAGTTCCAGGTGTGGAATGCCAGCAGCTGTCATGCTGAGCTGGGCTCAGCATCCTGGAGAGGGCAAGGGGCTGTGATGGTTAATGGAGAACCTCAACCAGCCACAACAGAAGGAAGGGCAACTGGAGGCAAAAATCACCCAGGTAGCTTTTCCCACGAGGTGATCCAATCCTCCTGCTGATATTTGGTGGACTTTTTGACTTCCCAGTCATGTTTACCCAGCTCCTGAGGGCATCAGGGGTAAAGGTTCATCCCTGCACTGCCAGGCAAGCTTCCCAAATCCCAGAAAATTCAGCCTCACCTTAGTAGAGAAGCAGGGCAGTTCCCTCCCCACCCAGCTCACTCCAAGACTGTGAGCCAGAATCCCCACTGTAAAGTCTGGAAATCCAAACACCCACATTCCAGTTGGTCAAGTGGTATAAACCCAAATCTTCAGGTGGAAAAGTCTCTTCCTGGTGACTGTGCTACACACTCAATGTGGGTGTGGAAGAGGAGAGAGAAGAGCTCTTGTGATGACCATTTCCAGCTCTGGCTGGGGAGTGTGGCCAGATCCCATCCTTCTCCCAGTGTCTCCCCAAAGCTTCTCCATTCCAGCCAAACAAAGTGAGCAATTAGGGATAAATTCACCCAGTGGGAGCAGGACCCCTGCCCAGAACAGCAGGGCTGGATAACTCCAGGCAAACTACCCCACACCAAGGGGCTTCCCTGAGAGGACAGAGGGCCTCAAGGGCAGGAAACAAATGGAAACAGGGACAGGAAGGTAAAATCTGTGAGAGGGAGAATATGGTCCTGTAAGAGAGCCAAAAAATAGCATTTATTTCATAACACAGCTGGAAAGACAGAAAATTTGGGGTTATTACTCAAGTGAGGAGAGAGGCTGAAGCAGAGATTCCTGAGACAGACACACCTGTGGTCTTCATACTGCAGTGGCCCAACAAAGTGGTTTAGATTTGATCCAGAAAGATCACAAATCATGCTAAAAGCACAGCATGGTGTATGGTCAGGCTTCTCTGCTGACATTGGCACTAAACAAGCAGCCAGTCTGGTGCCCTCTCCATCTCAGCAGATGCCCATTCCCCTCCCCACAAACCATGAGACAGCACAAACATAACACCCAGCTAGGAACCAACTCCATCCTCAGCACACAACGAGCTGTTCCTTGTGTACAGCTCTTTTTAAGCTTCCCATAAATGAATGATGAGGCCCCTTTAATTGAATTAATTCTAAATGCTGATCCCAGGCTGAATTATCAATGCAAAACAGCAGTGCAAGCACGGGGCAGCCACAGCAGCTCACTCACTGCTCATAAATGCTTCCAGTATCATGGAAAGGGAGGAGCCAGGATCCAAAGGTTTCCCTGATGGGATCCTCAGGAGCTCCTGCAACAGCACCTTTCATCTGCTCAAAGCCCCCAGCACCACCCAGGATATGTCCAGGAGCTTCTTTGGATGCAAAAAATCCCTTTAAATGCCCTGTTGAGGTATTGCTTGTATAAAATTGAGATAGGACATGATGTGTGTGAGACAGAAAGATGCTGCTGTTGGCCAAACAGACATCCAGCTATCCCCTCATCCCAACAAGATGATGAGATAGAAATCAAAGAATCACAGAATAGTTTGGATTGAAAGGGGTAAGGAAAGACCAAGAGTTTAATCACAGACACGTGGGACAGGACAAGCCCAGAGCTTCCCAATCGTGTTCCCATATCGGACCTGCAGAAACACTCAGCCCTCATGGGCCAGCAGCTGAAAACAGTGTTTTAAGCAGCCAGTTCAACACTAAGTCGGGGCTCTCCTCCTGTCCCACCACCCTGTCTGAGCACAAAGGATTTTCCCTGTCTCGCACGGAGCACGAGCACGAGCCAAGCAGCAAGCAAAGCTGTTCCCATGTCTGCTCTTCCCAGCAGGTAGGTGTGAGAAGCCCAGCCATGCAGGAGCAGAGCTGCAGACAGAAATGTGCCAGGCCAGGCTTGATTTTTCCCCAGGAGCCGGCACAGTTGGTGGGGAGGAGCTCAAAGTGGGGAGGGAGAGGGGGGGAAAACCCACCAAGCAGTGGAGATAAGTGAGCTGTGTGTGTGAGCAGTGGTGCAGAAAGCACGATGGAAGCAGGTGAGAATGTGAGAATGATCCACTCTGCAACTCCCACAAACACTGTCCCCAGAAAAGATGCTTTACTCCTCTGCCACAACCTGCAGACACCCCCACCAGTGCTGTCTGCTCTGGCAGTTGTTTCAACAGGACCCGGATTTTACCCATTCAGTTAATAAAAAGCCAACAAAACACAATTGCTTCGTGCTGCCCAGACACACATCCAAAATCAGCTGCTCTGTTGTGAAGGTACTGGCACTTCAGCAGCTGAATCCCTCTCTTTGAGACTGGATCTCTGTCCTGCAAATTCGGGTTCTCCCACCTGTTGCCTTGGGATTACCTTCCCTCTCCAGTTAATCCTTGGCACAACCATCAGCTCATCCCCCTTCCCAAGCACAAGCTCTGGCCTTGGCAGTATTTGGCAGAGACTTTTCCTGAATTTCCTGAACAAGTTGCCCATTCAAACTGTGGCTGCCCCAGCCCTGGAAGTGTCCAGGGTCAGGTTGGACAGGGCTTGGAGCAACCTGGGATAGTGGAAGGTGTCCCTGCCCATATCACAGGGGTTGGAATGAGATGCCCCTTAAGGTCTCTTCCAACTCCAACCATTCTGTGATTCCCTGATAATTTCCTTACACTGAGCAGTTGCTCAGCTCCAGCCCTCTGTGATCCATCAAATTTTCTTCAAAAAAGAGTATAAATAAATAAAACTGAAGCAACTGTCTCAGTCACAAGTTTTAGGGTGAGATTTCGGCGTGTTTGAGTCCATCCAAGGCTTGTCTCCTGTCTCCAAAAGCAATCAGAGCTGGGGTTTTTATGGCACAAGGAGCAGGGTAAAGTAGAGCCTGACTTTTCTTTCAGTGCATCCCAAACCCAGGAAATAAGCTCTGGAAAATCTCAGCAGACACACAACAGCCAAACACACTGGTAAGGAGGATGGGACTAGATGATACAGCCTAACAAATCCAAGGTAAAGGCACTGGCAGAGCTGGTCGAGGTGTAACCAGTGAGAAACAGGAGGTCACATCTTACAAAAAGAGTCCCATATTTACACTGCACTTATGAGTTTAACCCCACATCAAAGACACCTCAATCATTAATTCACAGAATCACCAAATTAGTGACAAGGCTCCTTTCCCAGTCCTTGCACCCTTATGGTGTTTGAAACAACTGCTACTGAGGAGTGGATTTATTTACTACATCCACTTTACGACGTGTTTATTCACATTTGTGCCGTGACCTTTCTGGCTGGAAAATTAGCAGTTATTCAGAAGCANAAAGTTATAAACTGTATTTAAAACGCGATCATCACTCAGTATTTGACACCTCGAGCATCAAGAGATGCATTTGCACTCAAACTATACTCTGGTTGCTAATCACTCTTAACAGGAATTTCCTATGAGCTTCTCCTCCTTCCCTGCCTCAGCAATGGACTCAGCCATCTAAAGAGTCCAAGAAACATTTCCTGCTTGTCAATTAAAGGCAAAGCAAAACTGGCTCTGCTCAAAATAATAAGCAAATTCCTCTTTTGCAGTGGCTGGGTGCTGGGTGCTGACTCAGCTCCCCCAGAAGGCAGAGCAGAATGTAAAGCAGCCGTCAGGAAAGTGCCTAAAAACCAAAAAAAAAAATGCAACAAAAAAGGCAAACCCAACCCTTCTCCTGCACGACAGAACGGGGAGCACGTACTGCAGCATTTCCACTAATAAAGCCCTTCATCAAATTTGGCTGCTCTCTGTGTATGTGTGTGAGGTGAGCATATGTCTCTATCAAATATTCCTGGCAGAGGCACTTGCAGGCAAGACATTCATAATGCCCAGTTTTTGCTGCTCTCTACGAAAAAGCCACGGGAGAGGCAATTTTTAAGTGCTGTTGGCAGGGTGCTGCTCCAAGAGCTTCCCTCCAAGGCTGCAGTCACTTCTCATCACAGCAAACAGGAGCTTTGGGTTGGACATCAGGAATTTCCTCACAGGAGGAGTTGTCAGGTATTGGAAGGGGCTCCCCAGAGAGGTGATGGAGTCCCCATCCCTGGAGGTGTTGGAGAAGTTACTGGGTGTGGCACTCAGTGCTCTGCTCTGGTTGATAAGGGGGTGATCAGTCAAAGGTTGCACTCAGTCTTGGAGGTCTTTTCCAACCTAAATGATTCTATGATGATGATTTTAAGGAACCTGTGGCTTTGGGGCTGTTATTTGCACCCCCATTCCGGGTTTGGATTGCTGTTAAACAGGGAGCTGCACCCCACAAATGCTCTGCAAAAAGCAGAATTTGGACATCCCGGTCTCACCAACTTTGTGTAGAGAGATGCAACACTCTCTGCTTGCTTGGGGTGTCCTCACACATTTAGCCCAACCCCTAGGATGGCATCTCTGTGCTCCAGCAAGGGCACAACCTGCTGGAGGAGGCACATTCCTGAGTCCACTTCAGGCCAGACCTTATCTCAGCTGGGTTAACCCAGTCTCAGTTTAGATCCAGCTCAGCCCCCCCCTCCCATGCACCAGTTACATCCCTATGAACCACCACCTTGCCTGAAACTCTTGGGCTGGGCAGGTAAAAGAAGCAAATGAAGATGGAGCCTGCAAGGTTTGTAAAAAGAATCAGACAGTGTGATGTCAAGAATGGCAGGGGCACAGATTTGACACCCAAGATGTCCCTTCCAGTCCTAAACTCTGTGCATCATGGCAGGGCTTTGCTCCCTGGCCCTTCAATAAATCCTGACATAGCAGGGTGTGGCCAAAAAAAGTCCTCCTAATGTGGAGCAGGGCACATTTTGGAGAGGACACTGATGTACCTTCTTCCTTGACCTGCTGTGATTTGAAATGAAGCCAAGGAAGAAATGAGGAGCTAATCCAGCAGCTCTGGAAATGAAGCAGATAGGGAGTTTTGTTTTTCATTACAAAGCCCCAACTGTGCAGAAATAAGTGCAGAGAGGTGACTGGCAGTGACCCTCTGGGGACAGCATGAATGAAATCATGGTGACAAGGCACTCAAAGACAGAGGAAGAATGGGATAAACTGCAAAAAGGATAAAAAAATATCCCACTGACACACCAGAGGCTGAAAGCAGGGAAAAATATGTCCATATATTTGCACAGAGACATCCCTGAGACCAAGAATGCTCAGTCAAAAAGCACAAGCACTTGAGTAGAAAGGTAGCAGAGATGTTCCCAAAAAGAGAAAGGTGCTTCTCATTGGATCAATTCTTCTGCAAAGATGGTTTTAGGAAGAGCAAAGAGAGAAATTTCATCTCAACCTCCCAGATTTCACTTCTCCTGGAGAAATCATCCTCTGCAGAAATAATCACAGGGCCATGTATGTTTGGTGGCTCAGGCAGTGACATGAAATGGCCACACTGCCCACTCTGCCCTTTCAACGTTCCTCTCTTGTAGTGGGACAACCAAGGGACTCCAGGAGGAGCCTTGGGCAATGGGATGTCACGATGCCAGAGGTGCTGAGGAGACACAAAACCATCATGAACTCTCTGGCTTGGGGATGTTTAAGTTTGAGACATTGGGCTCTCAGGATGTTCCACCAAAATGAGAGTAGTTGATGCCAGAGAGATTTGCACTCCACTTGTCTGAAACCAGCCCTGGCTGGAGAAACACAGGACCACTGCAGATTCATGAATTAAGGGAAAGGCCTGATTCTCAACCAAGATGGGTATAAAATGGCACTAGACAGGCACTGTGGAGGTTGTTTGAGCACCAGCCCTGCTTTCCCCTGCCTGTGTATGCCCTGAGCACAGCACAGCTTCCCTCCTAACTTATTCATGATGTTCTGGCAGCCTCGCCAAGTTCACCCCAACTCAGCTCATGCAAAAAACAAAAGCCTGGAGCATTACAAAGGGCATTTCCCCAGCGTGGTGGAGGGAGGAGGGAGCTCCCACTGCTTTTCCAGGGAGCAGTACAGCTCCAGGAGCTGTAAGGAGCAGGCAGGGAAGGTTATGAACTCAGGCCAGCTCTGAGCTGCCTCTTCTGGGAAAGTCAGGGCCTCCCACCGGGCTGCAGAGTCAGCTACAAGGAGGAGGGTTTGAAACGGAGCCACTGCGGGGAGCTGTTTCCAATTGGGACTCAATAAACACAGAGCCTCTAATTCCACCTCCCTAACCCCTGCACATCCCTCCTCACAGGCACAGTCAGGCTGAAAAAGATACAAAGATGTTCTTAGCAGCCTCCCAGGCCAAAAAAAAATGATGCTCATTTATTTTTCCATGCTACTCTGGCCAGTGGTCATTGCTCAAGCACATGGTGGGAGAGTTGGCATCCTCCAGGTGAGCAGATTTCCATCCACCAGGGAGGAGGAGTCTGGTCACCTTTGTGGTCACCTTTGCCAGCCCATTGCTCCAGGACACCACAGAGCTGATGTTGAGACAGGAAAGGAAAGAGTTCCAGAGACTCAGGCATTGAGGCTTTGCTAATTTCCTACTTCTTATCCTGTTGTCAACCCTGGGAGACGTCCTCTCATGTCAGCACTGGAAGGAGGAGACGTAACAAATGTGATAATGCCAGATGCTGCTGATAAAGGATGGAAGAGAGGCAGGTAGTGCTGCTTGTTCCCCTCCAGGGAGAATAAGGGAGCTAAAATTGCAGCTCAGAGCAGCCTGATCCTTTCACCCTGAGGACCCTTAATTTCATTTAGCTGGGATCCTCTCCTCTCACCATCCAGGGATGCTTAACACTTGCAGCACCCCAAAAAGGTCTGCTGGATCTTCAAGAGGGCTGCACAGTGCCCACCCCAAAGAAGCTCTGCTCCCACACAGAAATTATGCATATTTTTTGCGTTATTAACAACAAGAAGTAAGGCAAACAAAGCGTAGAGGTATAAAATTGCCTTTGAGAACATTCTCTTTAGTCCTTGCAAACATCCTACAGGGTATACTTCAGGTCCTTGCTGTGTTTTATTCCCTGCAGGCTCTGGCCTGAGGGGAAGCTGAGGATGAGCACAGAGCCCTGTGGGCCAAGGGCAGGGATGGTTCAGGGTCACCACCCCACCCCAGGCTGAAATCCAGCCCTTCTGTGAAGGGGCACCAGGAGGGAAGCAGGTGATGGTAACCCAACACTGGCTCCAGCTGCCCTGCTGTGGGCAGGGCTGCCAGAAATAACATCATCATGGCACTCTGGGAAAGCCTATGGAACAAACACATCCATACATTTGGAAGCAGGGAATGAACACATGGGCAGAGAGGTCTTTCAGGGCAGATCAAATCCAAGGGAAATCCAAACCTTGCGAAATTCATTCTAAATCTTGAACAGGCTGATAAGAATAATAATCCTTGTGGGGTTTTCAAGTTGTTGATTTGGTGTTGTTTTGGGGGATTTTGTTGGGTTTTTTGTCGTGATCTCTGGAAAATGTACCCTCTACTCAGCTCTTATGAGACCCCACCTGGAGAACTGCATCCAGCTCTGGAGTCCTCAACATAGGGCATGGACCTGGGAAAGAGGACCCAGAGGAGGCCATGAAGATGCTCAGAGCCCCTTCTGCTCTGGAGCCAGGCTGGGAGAGCTGGGGGGGCCCAGTCTGGACAAGAGAAGGCTCCAGGGAGATCATAGAAGAGGCTTCCAGTACTTAAAGGGAGCTTAAAAAAAAGGGAGAGTTAATTTTTAAAGAGGCAGAGAGTGATAGGACAAGGCGAATGGTTTTAAACTGAAAGAGGGAATATTTAGATTTAGATGAGATGCTCGGAGGAAATTCCTTACTGAGAGGGTGGGCACAGGTTGGGCAGAGAAGCTGTGGCTGCCCCTGGAAGTGTCCAAGGCCAGGTTGGAACAGCCTGGGCTGGTGGGAGGTGTCCCTGCCCATAGCAGGGGGTTGGAACAAGATGGCCTTTAAGGTCCTTCCCAACCCAACCCATTCTGAGATTCTATGATCTTAATCTGTCTATAAATTATTTAATTCCTTTTCACCCACAGCCAGTGGAGTGGACATGCTGTTTCCTGGCTTTGGCAAAGGGCTAAGAGATCCAAAGAGGAAAACCCCCTCGAAACATGGAGAGTGTTTGCCAGTGAACACTCACAGCCACCAGCAAACACAGACCAAGCTAAAAATCAGGGAAAGAAGAGCATGAATTCTGCAGCTCCAGACTTCTCATCTGCCTCTGCCTGGACTATCCTGGATATGTCAGCAAGGTTCAGCACAGCTACACTTTAAAATAAGCCTCCCCATGTAATTTAAAAATCCCCCACACTCAATGCCAACAATGACTTTCTACCACACCACACTCTGTATTTATAGCAGTGATTTCTTCATGCCACACACACCCATGGCCTGCCCCCAGCAGCACACCCAATGTCCTAAAAAGGCATTTCGTTATTTTAACAAGCAGTGGGGACACCCATTTCTGCCCAGGAATGAAGTGTCAGCCCCACAGCCACAAATCCACATGGGCACAGCATTTCAACCCCCCCTTGCTCCTCGCCAGAGATGACAGTCCAAATCCTCCTGAGGGTTGACACAAAGCTACAACCACTTCCATTTGAGCCATAATTGAAAATCAATAGGATTGGTAGTCAGAATGCTCATGTGCTTAAAGCAGAGGTCTAGGAGTCAGGAGCAGGAGTGATTTCTTCTCCTGGCCACAATCATAAACAGATTTTTTTTATTTTAGTTATCCAGGTTTGTGATCCAGCACCAATAAAACGGAGATAATCCACTGTTGGGTTGGAATTCAGTAGAGCTTCAAAAGTGCTGAGGCAGATAGGTGCTGGGATGCACTAACAGAGCGAGTTATTTTTAAATATATTGAAGTGAGAAGCACTGAGGGATGCCGAGCCTTCCTCTTCTTATTTTATTTTTTTTTTAAAGTAGCATCAAAGAAAACTCTGCATCAGCAATCCTTGCTCCACCTCACTAAATGCCAAGCAGCAGCAGTGCCAGGACACCCAAACTGAGATCAGCATCCAAGTGCTCCCTATATACATAGAATATCCTGAGTTGGAAGGGACACAGAGATCGTCAAGCCGGGACAACTCCAAAAACCCCACCCTGTGCCTGAGAACATTGTCCAAGTGCTTCCTGAGCTCTGTCCGGCTTAAGGCACTTCCCTGGGGAGTCTGTTCCAGTGCCCAACCACCCTCTGGGTGAAGAAAATAATGGGTCTTGCTACACCACCTGACCTCTGGTCCCGTGCCACCTGTGCCCCCAGGAATGGCACCTTCTCTGTATGGAGACTGCCAGCAGCTCCGAAGAGGAGAGATTTGTTTCACTAACAGGGTGAAAGAGCACAGGGAAGGTGAGGGGGGAGAAAGGTGTGGTTCCCAATTTATCCCGAGTCAGGATCTGCACCAAGAGAAGAGGATAAAACTGTGCCACCAGCTGCACCTTCTCTCTCTCTGTATCCATCCATCCTTCTCAGCTGCAGAGAACATCACCATGCACTGTCCCCCATCACCCAACCAAGGAGAAGGGGGTTTGACCCAAACCAGTGCCCCAGTGTGAGCAGAGTTAGCCCAGATTAGGAGGATGTGCTGCAGCATGACACTCCGTCCCCTCTGCCACAGGAACTGCTGTTCTGGTAAAAGCACTTTAATAAAACAGCAGGGAGAACATCTTATCTCTTTATTACAGCCCATCAGCACAACTCCTGTGGCAGTCAAGGCTCGTGCTACTGCCTGAGCTGGTTCACATCTGGCCTTCAGCTCCAAAGCAGCTGCCCAGCTCCTACCACATCCAAACTTCTGCCAGGTTGGATCAGCAACACGAACCTTGTGCTGCTCCCAGGCACTGGCAGCCTCAGTGGAAACCATCGTTTTTCCCAGCACGGCTTGGAGGTGTCATTAAGGATCCAATCAATGTGACGTCATGGGTGTAATTGAATTATATGTATGCTCAGCAGACCCTTTCCACTTGGTATCCCCATTGGCTAATGTTGAATTATGATGGATCATACACGGGGATATATGAAACATGCATGAATAACCCAAGCATGCATTTTTAATGATACAGTCCTGATAACTTCCCCCTCCTAACAAAATCAAAATGAATTAAACACAAGTAGCTGTCAGTGGCGTTAAAGAAAAAAAAAACCCTCATCATTTAAATGGCAACATGAAATGTTCTCTTGAATTGCAGTGTGACTGGGACCGTTTGTTGTAATGATCCCAATTAACATATCTATCCATTTAAAGTTTCCAGTGCAAAAAGAAAGAGCAGCTTGGATGATATTCATGGTAGGGAAGAAAGGTGAAGATAATGGATCACAGGGAGTGAATAGGATTGAAATGAATGGGGTAATTCAGATGAATTGTCTGACAATGGCTGGATAATCCCCCAGAAGAGCATGTCCCCAGATATAAGACAGAGCTTGCAGGCTTGTGACATTCATTAAAATAAAATAAGGGCAAAACCTGCAAACCCAACAGTCAGAAGTGATTCGAGTCAGGCAGAGACCACTGGACTCCAGGGGTCTTGCTTGAGACACTGAAATGGCCAAGGCAACCTGAACATCCCAGAGGAGCAGTTCAGCTACAGTGGCTTTTCCCTGGGGCTGAGGGCACCCAAGGATTTCTTGAGGTCACTTCCATACCTGTATTCCCTGATTTAACTGATGGTGATCGAAGAGGGAAGCACTTGTAGGAGTGGTCTGGCATCTTGGATTTGCATTCTGAGTTAGGACTGACCTCTCACAGCTACAGACAAGAGTTACCTTGGACAAGCTTGAACCCTCCATCCCTGGAAGTGTCCAAGGCCAGGTTGGACAGAGCTTGGAGCAACCTGGGATAGTGGAGATGTCCCTGCCCGTGGCAAGGGGGTGGAACAACATGATCCTTAAGGTCCCTTCCAACCCAAACAACTCTATGATTCTATGATAAGTAAGCATTGTGGACCCACGTCTGTGTATCTCCATCTATCAGAGCCATTTCTTTTATCCTCTATCCCATCAATATATCAATATCAACTACTTGACACACCCTTGTTGTAAGCACTCAGTGCAGCCTCACAGCTTCAACTACCTGGGCTAACACCTTTCTGATTCCTTGGAAAAAAATGGGCAGCATCTCTGAGAAAAAAAAAAAAAAAAAAAAAAAAAAAAA